>CM045493.1:75655428-76001213 GCA_024704745.1 Rosa lucieae
TACAATAACACGACATGAACACTAATGAAATTATAAGGATTTGGTTTGAGGTTTATGCTTTGGTTCCATATAGGGTCACCACGATAAGAAAACAAATTTTAATGATTCGGTTTAGTGTTAGGCTGAGTTTGGGATTGCTGTGCTGTGAGAAAAAGCACTTTCGAACTTGTTGTCAGAATAAGCAGCTAAGGTGTTTGGTAAACTGTTTTTAAAAGTGCTGTGAGAACGAAAAGCAATTTTTAGGTGTTTGGTAAGTTGCAAAGCAAAAGTGCTTTGGCTGGGTATAATTACTAAAATAGTCATACATGCTAAGATATGCTACTAAAATACATAATTTTATTTTTTTGATTATGTAACCATACCAAATAAAAAAAATTCTCATGTATTATCCTTAGAGCAACTCCAACGGCTTCCCTATAATTTATGTATTATAGAGAAGCAAAAGTCAAAACTTTAGTCTCTTTTTCTTCTCCAACTCCAACAGATTCCCTATTTTACAACAATCTCTCAAATCTCCATATTCCTCCTTAAAATTTTAGAGTTTGCTGTAAATATAGGGAATTTGGTTTTCTCTTTCCTCACTTTCCCTAAAATATGGATAGTTATAGGGAATCTGTTTGAGCAAAAGAGGCTTATTTTTCCCTAAAGTAGAGAAAAATTAAAATATAGGGAATCTGTTGGAGTTGCTCTTATACCCTTGCTTGGACCGAATAAAATATTTACTTTGAACTCTTCAATAAGCATATTATGTTTTACTATTACGAATAAGTCTAGAATATTTGGATTAATTTCCCGACCATAGTTCAACGGGAACCATTACACAAATATACTAAAGTTACTTGAAATTTGTAACCAAATGCTAAGTAGATGCATTCATTAGACTTTGTGCAATTGTATTTCTTAACACCTCCATTTCTTATCTTCTCAGACCATCTCCTTCATGTTCATTTGACCAAATATCAATAGCCGCAGTGTATTCAAAACAGTTGAGTAGTAATTATGGGGCTCGGTACCAACGAGTGACAACATATTATGTCATAAAATCTGTCTCAGATGTAGTTCTTGCAAGCCCAGAGTCACAAATCTTAAGGTCACAATTTGCATTGAGAAGCAGATTGCCTAGTTTCATATCACGGTGTAAAACATGTGCAGAGTGTATGTACTTCAATTCCCGCAGCAATTGATACAGAAAGTACTGCAAAAAAACATTATATGTTACTTAAAGTGATCTACTCTTTGATCTCATCAAAGTTTACATGGTTACATAATTTATACTACAACTTGACCACATATGTTGCTGCTGCAACATGACTAGCATAGTCTTCGGAGGATCAGAAGAGAAAGTACTAGATGGAAGCAATAAAGTTTTGATTACCAATTAACCAAAGGAATTAACACATTGGATATTTGTTTTGCCTGCATATGAGCCTATATTTGTGTATAAATTTACATATATGTAAACAAAGCAACTTTTCATTTAATGGTTTCATGCATTAGACAAGATCACAAATGGCATACATCATGCCATCATGGCCCTGTGGTGGTCTTAAATAAACCATATCACATTTCAATATCATATTAACCCCAGAGTGCCCTACCAGCTAGATTGGTTTCTCTCACTCAATACACCTATAATCTCTTTGATTGTAAATATAAAGAATATCAATCATATTCAAGCAAAAGGGATCACTATTTTCAAGAGGCAAGTTGCTGGATATATATTTCCAACTTTGGCAAAGGAAGTAACATCAGATATGTAGATGAAAGCAAAAGGTTTAGACTTTACATTGTCATGATCCATATGGGAAAGGAACTTTATATCTCGGAGCGTCCTCTTGGCATCGATCCTATTGTCAAATGCATTCCCAATCTTCTTGATTGCAACCTCTTCTTTTGTCTCAGAGTCTGTTGCACAGCTGCCGCAAGAAAATATCAACCACCTCTACTCAAATTTTTGTAAAAATCACCATATACAGAAACACATATTCACCAAGAGATGTCTCAATTTTCATCAAACCAGTATCAACTATCTCCACAAAAAATTTGAACATTATTGTATCAGCAAGAACTCGCATTTATGCATGCCACTGTTATAGAAATGACTTCCCTAACTCCCAAAACCAAAACTGATACAGACATAATTAAATAATGAAGTAAAGGGTACTTGGTTTTGAATCTCAGATTCCCTAATGTGACATTACCCAGATAATCCAAACCCCACTAAGCAAAAGCAAAGCCTACCCAATTCATTTCAAAATGAACTTTTCATTTGACATACCATTTCTGACCCAGAAAGGTCCACAATTTCTTGAACACAAAAACACATTACACAGAGAAAGAAAGAGAAGATAAATTTACCAAAAAATCCCGTACACGCCGTGGCCAACTGGGCTGATAGGAGGGACATACTTGGCAAAGACCTGAAAAAAAAATTACCCAGAAGGTTGTTTAGCTTCAAAATTAAGAAAAGAAAAACAAATTTGCTCATAATGATTGACAAAATCTAAAGACACATACTACGACCCAACTCAAGAAACGTGCTTGCTTTCATCCAATACCAGTTTCCAACAACCATCATCAATATGCAAACGGGAACTGTTACAATCAAACTAGTTTGATCAAAGTTCTGAACTATTGGGGTTCAAATTCAAAGGTGCCCATTTCATTCCTCAACATGACCCAGCTCTCAAATTATCGCAAAGATGCACACACGTCAATCTTTTGTAGGGATGATACTAAAGTTCAGTAGCATAATGGAGATTTGGAGTAATGCATAGCGATTAGGTAAAGTAAATGGATTGAGCTCCGCTTTGGAAAGGTTTTGAGGATTCTTAACAAAATCTAGTTCGTGGAATCCAAATCTTCGATAGGATTTTCAGAAACAAAAAATTATCTATCAATTGAACCCCTTTGTGAATCTTGTGCAAAATCTACCAAACAAATTGAGATTTTACCTTTACAATCTGGAGAAGACGCTGCTCTCTCAAGTTTATGATGAGGATGATTGATGCTTGAACCAGTCAATTATCATGGAGAGGGAAGAAGCAGAGGTGCGAAATGTTTTTGACGGCAATACGGGATGAGGCTGAGGGCATGTTTACTTATTTGGAATGCAATGGAATGTAATGGAATGATTACGGAGTAAAAACACCCCTGTGTTTACTAACACATAAAGGAATCGGAATGATTCCAGGTAAAAGAATTCATGTGTTTACTAACACATGAAGGAATCGGAATTGGTGTGGGTCCCACCTATTTATCAGGAATCGATTCCTGAATACTCAGGAATTCGATTAGGAAGGGGGGAGATGGGTTTAGGAATCATTCCTCCGGAATCAATACCGATTCCTTTCTTCTCTCATTCCACTTGTCTCCGATTCATGATTATTTTCCATTCCAAGTAAGTAAACGTGCCATGAATGGATGTGTCTGTTGTCTCCATGTAATTTTTAGAAAAGGATGAGGACATAATTGGTAACTTGGTATAATTCATTAAAGATGCACTGTTGCTCCGTGTTTTTCACAGAAACAGCTTTCCAAAAGCTATGATTTGTTGCTTCTCATTATCAGCTTCTAGGAGAAGCTATTTGGCCCAAAAGCAACTTCTAGAGAACTTTACCAAACACCATCCCATAAGCCCAAAAGCAGAAGCAGCCCCAAAAACAGCTCCAAAATCAATCCCAAACTAAGCCTTAATCTGTTAACACTATAAAAACCATTAATATAAGGATATTTTTGTAAATTTTGAGCTTCTTTGTCTAGTATACATTAGAATCCTTAATGCATCTCCCTAATTCATCGTAATCCCTTTCTCAATTTTCACCACAACAACTTCAACTCTCAATTTTCAAAAAGAAAAAGGTATCTTGATTTTATAAGATTACGTGTGTTTCTTATGTTATTCCAAGTTAAAAAAAAATGTTGCAAGCAAACATTTAGTTATTTTTTTAACGAGTTTTAATGGATTTTAACTGTTAACATGAAATTTTTAATAGTTCGATTTTGGTTTTAGCATCCTCCAGACATCAGTTTAACGATTTATTATCATGTTCTACGATAAGTATACAAAATGAACTTAACACGATACGAATAGGACACAACACGATATTTTGCTAATGTTCGAAAAGTCGGCCTAAGCGACCGTTTAGGTGGCGCCTAGGAGCTCAACGGCAGGGGATCGATTCGATTTCTAGAAAATTGATGGAACTAGGCGGTTAAGATGTAGGCGGGGTTGGGCAGTCTTGGGCGGTCCTAGGCGGGCCTCGGTGGGTCTGCAAGTGCCTAGGCGGTCTTCAGCGCGACCCAATTTCGATCGCTATCTATCTCTGTCATCTCCCTCTGTCTCCCGTACCCACTGTCGTGGGTGAACTTAGTGGAGTGCAAGGGTGGGTAAGCTTGCCTTTGGCTATGATACTTCAAGGTTTGGAAGATCTGGGGTGGGTGACTAGGTCTATAAAAGTGAATTGGAATGGGCAAAACTGCAGGAGGGAGACGATGACAAAGAACAACATATTTTCTTTTTTCCGATGATGACGAAGAACGACATTGCTTCAATGATAAATAATCTGATCCTCTTGAACAACATCGCCTGGGTAGTAACAATTATGGAAGACTAGCTTCGTCAGGTCATGTGGAGTATTCAATTTAGGATATGGATCCTCTTGTAAGTAGGCACTCCTTCATTGGTTAATGTGATAGTTACATTTTATTGATTAATTATTAGTAAAATACTTTGATATGCAAGTGGGAGGATTCATTGCACCGACCTAAATGGATGGTTAGATTATATTAAATACACTCTTAGGTTATTAATAAAAATATTAATTATAAATATCAAGGGTTGAGATTGTCTTATAAGTGTTTGGTCATTTGCACCTTCGTTGCATAAAATAATTTCCAGATATGCAAAATTACAATATGATTCATATATTATTTATATAATATATATATATATATAATATAAAAATACAAGAACCGCCTAGGCCCCACCTAGGCCTCTAAGCGCTAGTCCCCTACTTACCGTCTGACTACCGCCTAGTGATTTTTAGAACCTTGTGTTTTGCTAGATCTAATCAGAGAACGGATTCTATGCACCGACAATGCAGTTGCACTGACGAATATTTTAATATTATGAAGCAATCTCAACCATTCATATATCAGTCATCTATGCAATCTAAGACCATCTCCAATGGATGTGTGATAGGAGCATTTTAATGCGACGTTTTAACTGCATTTCCCTACATTTCTTGCGTTATTTCCTTATTAAAACCCTGTTTAGGAAAATTTCCATTATTTGATTGGGAAAGTTCCTATTTGTAGAAAGTTTATATTTTTGTAGTTTCTATTTATCATTTTTAGTAAGTTTCCATTTTCAGTTTAGGAAAGTTTCTATTTTTCTTATTAGTTTCTATTTTCAGGACCTCCGAGCTAAAAAGTGGAAATGAACTCATAAATGGAAAGAGGAGCTTGCGAACACCAAGGGGAGCAAAGATGAAGGTACATTGGAGTAGATGAAGGTGAAATGTACTAAAAGATCAATTTTACACATATTCCTACTTCGAGGAGAAACCAAGCCAAGCAAAGAAGAAGGAGTGGCCGCCTGATCAAATGAGCTGAAACCTTCCAGATCCATTCTAGACACCCAAAAGAACATTTCTTATGAAGAGAGCCAGAGCAAACTATGAGTGGAATGCCTTCAAACAATCAGCCCAATTTTCTACATAAGCAAAACTGGAAAACTGGACCTGTAAGAGGTCCAGCAGCATTTTCGGCCCAACCACATGGCAAGAAATTCTGAAATTTTACCACAGTAATCTAAACTCATGGTGGATAATTTCATATGAAGAAGTCGAAGGCATATAATGAAGTCTTGTTGGAGAAATAATTGAAGGAATAAAGGGGCAGAAACTGACTTGAAAACAGCTCAACAACATATTCATGTTTCCCACCCACTGAAGAAAGCATTTCTTTTTCCTTGGATACATTTTTCTACTCTAAAAAGATCATCATCACTTCCACATTTCTTCACCTTCATGCTTTGCTTTCATCATTACCTCATCTTTTACATATTTACAAACACTCTCATACTCCACTTCATTATTTTTCTTCATCTCATCATTTCACTCTTCTTTTCCTACTAAACACCTTCTCCTCTCACTCTCAATACCATCCTTCATCCATTCCAATTCTTTGTCTCTCATTTCCTTTCCATTTTTCCACACATTCCTTCATCCATTCCATCTTCTTTGTCTCTCCATTTCCTTTCCATTTTCCCACAACATTCCTTCATCCATTTCATCTCCTTGTCTCACCATTTCCTCTCCATTTTCCTTAGTCACCATTTTCTATAGAAATTCCTTCATCCATCTCATCTTCTTTGTCTCTCCATTTCCTTTCCATTTTCCTTTTCCTTTCCATTCTCTAGTCTTAGTTTTGCATTTTCAAGTAAAGAGAAGAAGAAGAAGCCGTGAGGACATAGCCTCCATCGTCCACCTTGAAGACTTGCTTCCAAGATTCAAGATTCCAACGGTCAAACTCTCCATCTCCATCTCCCCTCACGGTGTAATTCATTCTTTTTCCTTGTAATGATCTTTTGCATGTTTTCTTTGTTTGATTTTGTAAGACTATGAATTCTAGTTAACAAATAATGTTAAGGGCAAAGTTTAAAGCCCGTTTATATGTTTTGAGATAAAGTTGTGATTTCTATATGTTGATTTTTATGTTGCTTATGTGGGTTTGTTTAATTAAATTTGCATGATAGAAAACTTTTGTATTTTAATCTTATGTGGTTGCAAACACTTAGGGTTTTGATATAATTGGTGCTAGGTTTAAGAACATGAAATCGACTTTTCGTTTTGTGTAAACTTGAATCAAAGTAGTAAAGGTTTTGTGCAAAGACCGAATTTAATTAAAGAGGATTGCAATTAGGTGGACTTTTCTATACTAAGTTGTACACTTGAGTTGATAGCCTTTCTCTATGTCTAATGCGTTGAACATGTCATGATTGACTAGCTTTCTAGGGCTTGATTGCATGTTTGATAGGATTAATCTAGGTGCTTTCGCTTAGGTTAATTAGCATTGAAAAGTAAAATATGGGAAATCATTTGCTTTCGAATGTTTCACATGATCAACTCCTCTCTCATGACATTTAAAATCAACTATAGGAATTGTAATTGGATTTCTTGCATATGGATGTGGTTTTGATCTTTGTTCCTTGCGATCCACCCTTTTATATATGTTTTTACATTTTCTTTATTTTATTTATTTTAATTTTCAATTCTATAATTCTTAAAACCCTCCCCCTTATTTTTGTTCACTTTTATATATTTATTCTTTATTATTTTTGTTAAATACTTTTCTTTATTTGTTTCACAATGACAGGTGTACCCTCAATCCCCGGAATAGAACGATCCCTATTTGCTTATACTACTAACGATATTTCAGGGTTAAATTGTGCGCTTCCCAAAAGCGCATCAATGTGTCAATTGACAGATGGCAATCCAACAGCTATAAATGACCTATGAAAATACTCTCCAACCCGTATGTCATTGCCACGGTGGATGACATATTGAAACCAAACTGTCAAATTTGACAGTCTTTGTGGTCATCTGTCTTTTATTTCTTTATTGTTTCTCTTTCCTTCCTTCGCGTCTCTCTCTTCTTCCAACCCAGATCGACCTAAGCAAAACTCTCTCTTCTTCTCCCTCTTTCCTTCTGGTCTCTCTCTTCCTAATTCCCACCTCTCGCAAAACAACCTCTTTCACATTTTCAAGTCATCTTATATTCAAGTAATCCAAACATATCGAAATCCAAATTTGATATGAGAGAAGACAAAAAAAGCTTACTGCTGGAGAATCAATTTGAATTTTGGGGCTGTTTGGTAAGAGGCTCTGTCACCGGAACCATTTATCCGGAAAACTCTCCCTTCTGGTCTCTCTCTTCTAATTCCCACATCTCACAAAACAACATTTGGAACATTAAACCCACTTCTAGAACATCATAATCCCAATCTGGAACCCACAGATCTCTGTCAAAATCTAGTCTGAAAAACTAGATTGAATTTATAATCTGGGATAGGATTGCAGAAAGATATGGACAATGAACTGGTAATCTGAATAGTATTTGTAATATGAGCCCTACGAATTGAGAGAGAGAGAGAGTTGGAGAAGAAAAGAGTTTGAAGAATCTCAGAACATAATCAAGAGAGAGAAGTAAATAGGATAAAGATTAAAAAAACAATAAAATAATATAAATATTTAACAGATGGGTTGAAGGAAAAATCCTAGTAAAATGTCAATTACCATGTCATCTGTCAAATTCAAATTTGACAAAAAAATTTTGACATCTCTGCTGGAGATGCTCTAAGCCGTCTATACATGTAAACTTTTCACTAACAGCCGTTAACTTTGCAAAGACTTAATCAAAAAAATAAAAATAAAAAGTCAAGAAGGTAAAATTTATTAAAAGGGTAAATCTAGCTAAATTGTGCAATTAAATTGGCAGAGGGAGGGAGGAGAACTGTCGCGAATCGGGTCGACAGCGATATCAGGTAAGCATTGACTAGACGTGAGCCACTGCGTGGGAAAGTACAGAAGCCGGCGCATGGAGGGACCCCGGTGGCTTAACTGGTCCTATAAGCCTAAAGTTGGTAAGGGTTTTTCATTATATGAGCGGTTATGCGGTGGCGAGTACCAATCTGCAAAGCTTTTAACATTTCCAGTGGAGCTTCAAGTTGAAGGAAGTCGATGAAGAACGGAGTAAGCAAATCTGAGATTCTGGTTTCTGAGTTTCGGTGGTTCAGATTAATAACATAGCTACAAGTATAAATATAAAAAGGAAGGAAAAGCTTTCTCACCAACTGCACCTAATACAGCGGTAGAGGCCCCAGATTATGGGACCCCCATTGTTGTTGGTTCGAACCATGACCTCGTTTGAGATTTTTCTTTATTTTTTATTTTTTTAAAATCTTTTATGCTTTCCTTTTTTAATAAACTACGCTACTTAAAAAATCTTCAACATACATAGTCTATAGTTGTTTTTTTTTTCATGATTTTTTTTTCTTTCATCTTTTCCTTTTTTAACAAAACTACGGTACTGTTGTAGAGAAACTGAATTTGAGAGGAATTTGCTGTGTATTCTCATTGATAATAGGGGCCTCTTTATATAGAGGATTACAATGCATAGAATCTCAATCATACAAGGAAAGTAATTCTACATTGATTAGGATTCTAGATCCTTCTAATTAAATCCTATTACCACTAGGTCAAGTAACCTAGAGTTTGGGCTAAACACAAATTAGGTTTTCCTTCAACACTCCCCCTTGTGTTGCCCAAACGCGGTGCTTCTCTCGTTGCCTCGTTAAAAACCTTGCCGAGTAACAAAAACCCAGTGGGACAAAAATAACCTCGGTCGAAGGGGAAAAAGAGCACAACACACCCTTCACGATTCGAGACGAACATGTAGACATCTCCCTCTGATGCCTGCACCTCCCCCTGATGACTACGATCATGGGAGTTCAAATAATTTCCGCAAGCCAATGCTTGCCACATGTTTCTCGAACGTGGTATTGGGCAATGACTTAGTAACAAGTCTGCCTCATTGTCCTCAGATCGAACCTAGTTCACTTTGATCTCGAGGAGTGTCTGTTGTTGCTGATTATGCTTGGTGTTGTCGCTTTTGATATAGTCTTGCCTCATTTGTTCAAAACAAATAGCATTATCCTAAATGCTCGTAGGCTCATCTGTGGTAGACTTCAAACCACAATTGTTCGAACATGCATAATTATGGATCCAATCCATATATATTCACGAACCACTTCGTGAAGAGCAATGATCTCTGCATTGTTCGAAGATATAGCGACTAGGGTCTAATATGTAGACCTCCAAGATGTCACGGTCTTTTCCCATGGTGAAACACTTAACCGGATTGGGAATGACCATTGTGTGGGTCAGACAGACCCAACATCAGCAAAACCTTCCAAAACACATGTCATTTTGGGAATGGGGATAGAGAACGCAGGCCAGCGTTGGCGGCGTTTCTGGTGTGTGATGGGTCCGAATCCATCATCTCTTCGTAGGGATAGAACAAGCCCATATCAATCATACTTCTCAAGTATCGAAAGATATCTTTTACACCAATCCAATTGCGTCGCGTTGGCGCAGAGCTATATCTTAGCTAACAAGTTCACAACATATGAGATGTCTGGTCTTGTGCATTGAGATAAGTACAATAATGCGCCTATTGTACTAAGTAAGGCACTTTTGCCTCTAGCACATCTTCACCATCATCCTTTCGACGAAGAGGATCCTTTTCAGGATCAAGACTACGGACGATCATGGGGGTGCTTGAAGGCTTGACCTTGTCAAAATGCCTAAGCATCTATCGACACGATAACTGAGACATAATCGTGTTCTCCCAAAATCCTTCATCTCAAACTCAGATTTCAAGTGTTCAGCGGTTTCCCTTAACTCTTTAAGGGCTTCTAAAGAAGATCATGTCCAACATGAACCGCGATAGAATCTGAAACTTGTCATAGAAACGCGTGGGCATATCCCTTCCCAATCAAGTAGTCACTTTAGTGAGCGTTTCAACCTCTTTGTAAACGCGCTCCATGGTCTAGAGCCACTTGACTTGGGTAAATGAAGTTCACCATGAATCTTCATGTATATTATCTATCTAGATCCCTATAGAGATACATAGTGACCACATTTGTAGGCTGCATGTTCAGTTATTTGGAAACTACCAAACTGACAGGGTAGTGGAGTGCAATGACATCCATTACGGGAGAATATGTCTCATCGTAGTCGGTTCCAGGACGTTTTGTGAGAAGCCTTGCGCCATAAGGCGAGATTACCATCTCTTTTTCTCACTACGCTTTCTAACGAAGACCCATTAGTCAACAGGTTTTATGTTAGGAGGTGTTAGCATCTCTAGCTCGAAAACCTTCCTCTTCGTTAGAGAATCCATCTTAACCTGGATCGCATCTTTCCATTTAGGCCAAAAACTCTCTACGTTGGCATTCATTCATCAACGGAGCGTGGTTCGATATCATCGAACTCAGCAAACTCATGCGCAACAAAATGCGTAACTACATCATCAATTATGATGGAGTTTCTATCCCACGTCTCATGTACACTAGTGTAAGTTTCATAGAGCTCTATATTCTCAGGAATAGGGTTTGACGTTAAGGCGTCCCCCAACGATAACCATAACCCGGAAGATACTCATGAGACGGATTTTGAGTCTTGATGATTAAAGGATTGGAATGTGCCAAAGTATCCTTCGAACCCACGGGCCTCCCACGCATCCTAGCTGGGGCCATGGCCTGTAATGCTAGAGTGCCACTCTCTTTGGCATTTGCGCCATGCCTACCTCCGTGTAGGGTGGTGCTTACGTCCTCTCGTATGGACGTCCTTCCTTGCAGGCATGTTTGCAGCATAATTGTGTGATCTCGTCACTTTAATAGGGATCAAGATGAGACATAGTGGGGACAGACTACGACAATTCCTGTCGTTCCTGTTGAACATTCGTGTTCTTATCTCCCCCTAACGACGGGAAGACTGTCTCATCAAAGTGACATCCGCAAATCTAGAAGAGGTAAGGAGATCGCCTAGCAGGGCATTTAAGTGGCGGACGATTGTTGGAAGCGCAAAGCCAACGTAGTTTGCCCATTTCCTGTAAGGACCCATCATAGAGCGCTGTGGCGGCGCAATTGACACATAAATGGCTCACTCAAATGTGCGTAAGTACAAAATACGTGTACCCAGTCACTAGCTGTAACGCATAGGGACATTGAGTGGCGGTAGGTCGTAGACGAATTAGCAAGGCTGCATGCGATATCGCATCACCCCAAGCGGATGTAAGAAGATTGTGCGCATTACCAATGTTCGGACTACCATCGTAGTCCGTTTCCGCGAGACCAATTGGGTATTACATGGGAATGTGATGTCCAACATCAAACCCATTGCAATATCCATCGAAGTCGTTTCGATGTAAACTCTCTAGCATAGTCAAATCCAATTTGACTGAATAGGATGATTCGGGGAGTGAGCCCGTTGTCACATGATATGTGCTAGGAGTATGAGCATAAGTAGCATTTATAGGTGGACAATGGCACAACACGTGACCGGCGTGTTTGGTGTCAACCAACATCATGAAATATTTAAGCGTCCGCAAGTTGGTTGAATCAATCCACAAAATCCCTACGGATTCTTTGTAAGAACAGAATGAGTATTGTCATATCCTTTGCATAGGACGGTCTCAGTCCAATTTCCCTAAGGAACGGGCTTAGTAAAATGAGCGAGAGGCCTTAGAAGCAACCAATGAGGATTTGGTTACGCCAAGCGTCTGTAGCGCTATTAGGAGCAAAAGTGTGACTACATCTCCCATCATGGCGTGGGAGCCATGGAAATTAGATGTATGGCGTCATGGCCACAAGGAGGAAAAACCATGGCGTTATGCCCATGGTTGGCGCCTTTATGGCGGCATCTTGCTTCATTTTGCTCAAAAGAAATGATGTCCTGTGAGTCTTTTGTAGACCGATCATCATATCATGACTAGGATGATCTATCATGTCGTGACAAAGCCAATATGTGTCTAAATCCAAGAGATCTTCTCTCATAAGTTTATTGGATTTAAGAGCTCGAATAGTGACATAAAGTCCACTAGAGACACATAAACGTCTCTAAGATGCGTCTTGTTCGCAATCATTAGAGGTAATGCAAAGGAACTCATTTCCGTTCTCTACATGCATTTTCGCATGGAATTCGTTGGCTATTCATAGGGTACTATTGCCTTAAGAGCGTAGAGAGTTTCTGTGACAACTGTAATCAAGGTGCCATTTGGCAAGTGGAACTTGGGCTATTCCATGTCCTTAAATTAATACGGATGGTCTAGCCATCGTAGTCACAAAGTCATTGCTCAGAATCAAAATTGAGTCATAATGAAAAGAACTCGAAATTTTATTCATAAGCCAACGAAATACATCATTGTTTCTATGATCAAAGAAAATCTAATCCAATAAAAAGGAATATGGCAATCGCCTACATCTCTTCAAAATAAAAAGACTTAATCAAAATCGCCAATTTCTGGGTCTTGATCCTTGTAGTCTTCCACCCTTAGATCTAGATCACCATCTTGATCATCTTGTGCCATGTAATTTGCTTCACGATACGTCTTGTATGCGTTTGCAACATTCTGGGGTGCGGTAGATGTTTTGGCCCAATGTTCAGTTGATCCACATCGAAAACAAACATCATTATGGTCAGGCTCCCTTGATCAAGGAGCCATTGGGGCGCGATTTGAACGACCTATCCTTTTGGTGGCGTTACCACCATGGTCGGAGGCTCCGCCTCTCTCTTTCTTCACACGTTGACCTCCACGGTTCCGTGCACGCCTCTCTTGGCGATTTCCTTCCTCTTTAGGGCGAATATATGGACCAGAACGTCCAGAATGTCCTATCCTTAGGGTTTCGCTCCTTGCGTCCTCCATTGGGGGCGCGACTATAGTTAGACTCCGGAATAGGCTTAGTTCCCACGGGTCTAGCATTATAGTTCTTCACAAGGATATTATCGTGCTTTTCAGCTACGTTCATGGCGCCAATGAGCTCATGAAACCTTGTGATACGTCCTGCATTTACATCAATCCGATAATTCTTTGAAATCATCAATGCAGAGACGGGGAAGGTAGAGAGAGTCTTCTCGATCAACATCGTATCAGTTATGGCTTGGCCACAATACTCCATCAGAGACTTGATACGAAGAGCTTCGAGTTATAATCAAGCACAGACTTGAAATCACAAAAGCAGAGGCTATGCCATCGCACTTCTAAATCAGGAAGCAGGGAGTTCACGAATGTTGCCAAATCGCTGCTCTAGTTCTACCCATAGCTTTCTTGGTCTTCCTCATTGAGGATTCATTTTGGAGCGCGTCATTCATGTGGCCTTGTCATGAGAATTATGGGCCTAGCTTGTTTTGCTTCAAAAGCAGTCAGCTAGCTCGATGCGCGAGGAGAGCAGTTCTGACCAGGCTCTTGGATGGTTTCCAGAATATCACATCAGCCTTAAGATGTTGGCGCACATCTCGACCCAGCTATGGTATCTGCGCCAGTTGTCTCGAGTGGGACAAAGCTCAACTTGTTCAGGTAACTCATCCTGAAAAACAACACAAGATTAGGGTTAGTTTGGGAGCGAAAAAGGCTACCACGAAAAAACTATTAAATTTCTGAGCGTAGTCGCTTCCAAGAAATTAGGGATTTTCTGAGCGTAGTCGCTTCCAAAAAATCGAATTCCAATAGGGGTTTGGATTAGATCAAAACGACGATGTATATGGTCGATCGTTTCTTCTCAACAAACTCTAAGTTTGGAGGACTCTACAAGCTCCAAGCTTGGAGTGAGCACGAACCCCCACAGTTCGGCTATTGGTCTCCCCTATAAGAAGAAAGGGGGTAGAAGAAGGGATATTGGAAGTCCCCGAGAAAAGAAGAAGAAATTGAAAAACTTCACAAAAACGGGAACTTTTAGAAAAAATTACCTTCAAAGATGGTCCGAAAAATCGTCGCCGGGAAGTTACTGTAGCGGCCGGAAGTATTGTAACTGCCGGAGTACTGTAGCTGACCGGAAAAGTCGCCGGAAATGGCCGGAAGTCGCCGAAAGTTGGCCGGAAAAGTCGCCGGAAGTCGGCCGGAAAAATGTTGACCGGTCGTTGACCGGGTGCTAACGTGGCAGGAGGGCTTGGTGGCTTGATGGCTTGCTGCACGTGGGCTCACCTATTTGGGCTTGGACTGCATCTGTTGGGCTTGGGCTGGGGCCTCCTCCTCCCTTCCTCCTTTTTTTTTTTTTTTCTTTCTTTATGCCGGTTCAGGTTAATAAGATTCCGGTGGCGGGTTCGACGGAATTTTGGCCGGTTCCGGTGATGAAATTTCTGGTTCCGGGTTACTGGGGTGGAGGCGCTGCAGGTGGTCGAGTATGGCTGCAGAAGGTGGTGAGGAAGGCTTTGAACCGGGCAGAGAGACTTTGGCTTCTTCCGGTGGCCGGTTCGGTGGTTTGCCGGCCGGTTCTGGGGATGGGGCCGCCGGTTTCAGACTCCTGGAGTTGAGATCTTCGAGTTGGGCGGCTGAGGTTTCTGGGATTTGAAGGCTACGAATTTAGGGTTTCAGGGTTAGGGCTCGTGCTGATAACGTGTTGTAGAGAAACTGAATTTGAGAGGAATTTGCTGTGTATTCTCATTGATAATAGGGGCCTCTTTATATAGAGGATTACAATGTATAGAATCTCAATCATACAAGGAAAGTAATTCTACATTGATTAGGATTCTAGATCCTTCTAATTAAATCCTATTACCACTAGGTCAAGTAACCTAGAGTTTGGGCTAAACACAAATTAGGTTTTCCTTCAACAGGTACTTAAAAAATCTTCAAAATACATTGTCTATAATTTTTTTTTGTGATTTTTTTTTTTAATAAACTACAATACTTCAATAAGATTTCAAAATATATAAATAAACAAACTATATTAATTACAAAAAGATGAAGTAAAAATATATCATAGACATTTTATTTAACTTTGAATATATTTTCCTTTCTAGGCTCAGGCCACTTCCGCTCTATAGTTGTTTTTTCTTTAACAAAGTACACACTTAAATAAAATGTTGTCGTTTTAATTATTAAAAAAATATAACTGCATTACTTGCTCGACCTCTCTTAAACAAAAAAAAACAAAAATTCTTTAGAAACCTACATTACATAAAATAAAATTTTAGTACAGGCATCAATTGGTTTTTTAGTTCTTTTTTGTTCATTTATCTTTCTTTTTTTTAATAAACTATGATACTTCAATAAGACTTCAAACTACATTAGTTACAATAAGATGAATTAAAAATAGGGTCCTTGACCCAAAACACTAAAATGATCCAAAATGATCCCACTTACCCCAGCAACAGATTTTTGTTCTCACTAACCCAATTTAAACTAAAATGACTATTCTGCCCTTAACCTTATTAAACAACTACTATCATGCCACTCAACATCTCTCTCTTCTCTCTCTCTCTCTCTCTCTCTCTCTCGCCTTCCCTATTAGCTCCGGCGACGTTTATGGACTGCAGTTTCCGAGATCGAGCTGCCTTCTTCTCAGACTCTGGTTTCAAACCTGAATGAAGCCATATCTAGACTCCTCGGCATACTTGTCCAGTTTTTGCTTCGATGACAAACGCACCACCGCTGCCATCGGAGGCTTGTCTTCGATTCCTCTTCTTCGCTCGATTCTGCTGTCGCTGCCAACGAAGGCTTCTCCTCGCTCGATTCGATGTTGCAGTGAGCGTTAGGTCACTTCGATCTGAACAAGCGGCGCCTCGACATAAAGCAAGCTCCGGTAAATTGCTCCAGCGATGTGCTCGAGTATGTTGACTTCACCGATCTGTCCAAATAACTCATTAAATGGGTTCAGTATTTGATTGGAGTTGCCATTGTGATTTGAAGGTTTTGTTGAATGGATTTAATTTTACGACGACGAAGAAGTTAGGTTCTGGTCTGCAACCGTGGAAGAAGGGAGAAGAAGAAGATTGGGTCCGTCCCTGTTAGCTCCGCTCAAAGCTACCTCTCTGGTCGAAGCTCCGGTCGGACCACCGGCAAGAAACGCAGCTCTTGAACCTGGGTGCCCAAATTAGATATATATATATATATATATATATATTTTAAGTAACGGGACAGAAAGAAAGAAAAGAAATTTTGAAAGTCTATTGGGGGGCAATATATGTTTTGAATTGATGTAGTTACCTCATTTTTTTCTTTAATCAAAGTTTTATTTGTCTAATCTTGGAAAGATTAGTTCCCATTCCGGCTATCGAAAGTTCTATTAGGGGGCAATAGACGTCTATTGGGGGGCAATACATGGTTGATAGTCATGTATTGGGGGGCAATAGACGTCTATTGCCACTCTATTAGGGAGTAATAGAAGTCGATTGGGGGGCAATAGAGGTTTTCAGAAAAATCCGGTAGGCGGCGGCCGGTGACCGGAATCCTGCGAAAGTTGGCCGGAATCCGGTGACTAGATTCCGGCGACTGGTACGGGATTCCTGCGGCCGGTGACCGGCTCCGGCGAAGTCTCCTATGATTTCTCTCTCTTCCATTTTCTCTCTCTCTCTTTCTAAGTAATAAAGGGGTGAGGGGTAAAATAGTATTAAAAAAAATTAAAAACAAAAAAAAAATCTTAATGGGGTATTAGAGAAGAATCCCTTAGAGTGTATTGGGTAAAAGAGAATTAAAAAAACTTAATGGGGTTAGTGGGAAAAAAATCCCTAGAAATGGGGTAAATGGACAAAAACCCTTAAAAATATTTCATGGACATTTTATTTAACTTTGAATATCATTTTCCCCCTCTAGGTTTGGGCCGCTTCGACCTTAGCTCAATAGTTGTTGTTTTTTCTTTAATAATACATAAATAAAATGTTGTTGTTTTAATTATTAAAAAAATATAACTACGTTACTTGCTCGATCTTTTCTTTAAAAAAAAAATAAAAACTTCTTTAAAAATCTATAATGCTTAATAAAATTTTGGTTACGGGCATTTTAGTAGACCGATGCCTAAATAAAAATCAAAGAGGGTAAATTTTTCAATGTAGCCATTTTATACCATAGAGATCACATCCAATGGTCAAATTAGCAAATTTCTTTTTCATTCAAGTTGTTTGTCTTGGAAAATATACGTTTGTATATAACCAATATAAAGGTTTGACCACACTAGTAGGCATGTAGAGATTTCGAGTGAATTGAAATATCGATAATGACTTAATGAGGTACAAAAGATTTGGTATTGTTTATATATTTACGACATAGTAATATGAACTGTGTGAAAAAAAAATAGCAATGTCTGTCACTGTTTAGGCCTTGACTGAGATGGTCAACCATTAATTACTGTCATTTACCTAAAAAACTTTCTTTTTTGTAAATAGATATCAATGAAACATGGAAAATTCAATTTTCAAAAAATTTGCAACCACAAGCTTTAATGTCCAAGCCTCAACCATTATTGTACAAATTTTCAACCTGCAAGGATATAAATATATATTAGGTTGACCACATGGATCGAGATCAAATAGGGGACTAATGTGGCTAAGATTTTTACCATATGAATATAAAATCCCAAATCATCATATCCAACGGTCGGTTTGACCAATCTCTTTTTTGTCGACCATGTTCATTTTGAAAGGTATACATTTCTATTTAACCGATGAAGAAATTAGCTAATCCTAGTAGAAATATCGAAATTTAGTCTATATGGGAAATCAAAAATGAAAATTGGTGCATTCAACCTTGTTCATGTATTTGCCCTGCAGTAATATCACTAATATGCTTAATGTGAAGAAAATTGGCCTTGTACATCATCATTTCAGCCAAAATCAAGGCGGTCAACTCTCATTCAAGCTATGATGAAGCAAATTAATTAGGCATGGTAAATAAGTAAACCAAAATTCAACCAGTGATTTGTAACACATATTGTCCTCCACTTAATTAAATTTTAACGCTTGTAATGAAGCGGTGGGTAAATGTATGATCCAAATTCCACCGCAATAAAATTCATTTTTTCTTAAATTAATTTATATAATTCTTAAATTTTGGGAAATTGTAATAAATAGGTTGGGTGTCCGAAACTTTTCTCATAAATTCCCACAAACTCGTCGCATTGTGTACTTTATTATCAGATTTTTTAATTGAACCCATAGTATTTTCTAGCATTTTTGAATTGACGAATGGGCGTCTATGTTGGCTATGACTCTTCAACTATCGTCCGCTATCTTGAACCCTTGACAAGCGATCTCTTTACCGCTAGATTTGCAGATTGTCACTTTGATGAGACAGTCTCCCCGTCGTTAGGGGCAGATAAAAACACAGATATTCAACAGAAACGACAGGAATTGTCATGGTCTGTCCCCACTATGTCTCATCTCAATCCACGTACCGCACAGTCCGAACTTGAAGTATGAAGAATAATCGAGCTCCAAACGTAGCAGACACCCTGCCTGATGCATTTTCTGATGTTGCCAAAGTGACGAGATCACACATACCTGCTGCAAACGTGCCCGCAAGAATCGATATCCCAAATACTGGACATAACGCCACTCCTGTGACACCAGGAGATGGCGCCATTGCCCTGAATGGAAATAATGTGGCATCTATGGCCACAGGTCTCACAAGAAAGAGCGGTAGACGTATTGGTTCGAAGGATACTCGCCCTGGAAAGAGAGCGAATGAGGCACAAATAAATCCTTTAATCATCGATACTCAAAATCTGTCCCATGAGAATGTTCCGGATTATGGTTATGTCCAAGAGACATCATTGGGGGACTCCTCAATGTCAGAACCTATCCCTGAGAACGTAGAGATCTCTGTAAATTACACTAATGTACGTACATGGGACGTGGGAAAGAAGCCCCATCATCATTAATGATGTATTCGCGTATTCAACGGCGCGTGAGATTATTGAGACCGATGACATCGAACTACGCTCCGTTGATGAATGCCAACGTAGATCTGATTGGCCAAAATGGAAAGATGTGATCCAGGCAGAAGTTGATTCTCTAGCGAAAAGAGAGGTATTTGGCAAAATTATACCAATACCAAACCAGTTGGTCACAAATGGGTATTCGTTAGAAAGTGTAATGAGAGAAACGAGATTGTAAGGTACAAAGCTCTCCTTGTGGAGCAAAGCTTCTCACAACGCCGTGGAATCGACTACGAGGAGATTTATTCTCCCGTAATGGACGTCATAACGTTCTGCTACCTTGTCGGTTTGGTAGTTTCTGAAAAACTGAACATGCAGGTTATGGATGTGGTTACTGCGTATCTATATGGGGATCTAGATACTTAAATATACATGAAGGTTCCTGATGGACTTCAGTTACCCAAATCAAGTGGCTCTAAACCACGGAGCGCGTTTGCTATAAGATTGAAACGCTCACTATATGGATTGAAACAATCCGAACGGATGTGGTATAACCATCTAAGTGACTACTTGATTGGAAAGGGATATGTCAACAATGAACTATGCCCATGTGTGTTCGTAAAAAGGACAAGTTCTTGATTTGCAATAGTAGCGGTTTATGTCGATGACATGAACAAAATTGGCACCCTTAAAGAGTTGAGGGAAACCGCTGAACACTTGAAATCTGAGTTTGAGATTAAAGATCTTGAGAAAACACGGTTTTTCCTCAGTTTAGAACTTGAGCACCGTAGAGATGGTATCCTGATTCATCAATCAGCTTATACCCAGAAGATGCATAGGCGTTTCAACACTGATAAGATTAAGCCTTCAAGCACCCCAATGGTCGTCCGTAGTCTTGATCCAAAGAAGGATCCATTTCGTCCAAAAGATGACGACAAAGAAGTGCTAGAGGCAGAAGTGCCCTACCTAAGTGCAATAGGTGCATTACTGTACTTAGCACAATGCACAAGACCGGACATCTCTTTCGATGTGAACTTGTTAACTAGATACAGCTCTGCACCAACACGGCGTCATTGGACTGGTGTTAAAGATATCTTTCGATACCTAAGTGGTACGATTGATATGGGCTTGTTCTATCCCTACAGAGAGACGATGGATTCGAACCCATCAAGTGCCAAGGATTCCACACATGGTGAATTACGTTCCCTCTCCCCATCCCAAAATGATATAAGTGTTTTGGAAGGTTTTGCTGATGCTATGTACCTCTCTGACCCACACAAAGGTCACTCCCAAATTGGTTATGTTTTCACCATGGGAAAGACCTCGATATCTTGGAGGTCTACAAAGCAGACCTTAGTCGCTACCTCTTCGAATCATGCAGAGATTATTGCTCTTCACGAAGTAGTTCGTGAATGTATATGGCTTCGATCCATAGTTATGCATGTTCGAAGCAATTGTGGTCTGAAGTCGACCACAGATGAGCCAACAAGCATTTATGAGGATAATGCTGCTTACATTGAATATTGCATTGAACAAATGAAGCAAGACTACATCAAAGGCGACAACACCAAGCATATATCGCCCAAATTCTTCTACAATCAGCAACAACAGAAACTCCTCAAGATCAAAGTAAATCAGGTTCAATCTGAGGACAATGTGGCAGACTTGTTTACTAAGTGATTGCCCAAATCCACGTTAGAGAAACATGTGGCAAGAATTGGCTTGAGGAAATTATCTGAACTCCCATGATCGTAGTCATCAGGGGGACGCACAAACATCAGGGGGAGATGTCTACATCTTCGTCTCGAAGCGTGAAATGTGTGTTGTGTTCTTTTTCCCCTTCGACTGAGGTTATTTTTGTCCCACTGGGTTCTTGTTACTCAACAAGGTTTTTAGCGAGGAAACGAGAGAAGCACCGTGTTTGGGAAACACAAGGGGGAGTGTTCAAGTAAAACCCTAATTTGTGTTTGGTCTAAACTCTAAGTTACTTGACCTAGTGGTAATAGGGTTACATTAGAAGGATTTAGATTCCTATTCAATGTACGATTACTTTACTTTTATGATTTAGATTCTATGCATTGTAATCCTCTATATAAAAAGGTCCCTATTATCAATGAGAATACACAACAAATTCCTCTCAATTTTTGATTCCCTAAAACAGTTTGGAGCCACAAGGCTTTTTTTTTTTTTTTTTTTCCTCAAATACCACAGCAAATATTTACCTTCTAGTCCAAGGCATGAACCTTTTTTTCCCAACTCTTCTTCCTCTGTCTCTCTGTTTCTGATGGGGTGGCCCTTGTGTTACCTTGTCACACTGCTCTTATCTCACATCCTGTCATTCTGTACCTGCCGAGACAAAATAGTTCCAGGACAGTATATCAGTGGTAACCACACTTTGGTCTCTTCCCTTGGGACCTTTTCATTAGGCTTCTTCAATCCTAATGAAAATTCTACTAAATACTTCCTTGGTATACGATTTAACACATTCCCAAATACTGCATTAGTATGGGTTGCCAATAGAGAATCTTCACTTGATTTTCCAGGTTTCTTTATGATCAGCAGGGATGGAAATCTTGTGGTGTTGGATCAGGCTAGAAATCTTGTCTGGTCAACTAATGCATCACTATCTGCTTCTGCAATGAACCACACAACTGGATTACTAGAGGATACCGGAAACCTTGTTCTGAGCTTTGAAGAAGTCACTTTATGGCAGAGCTTCGATCATCCCTCTGATACTCTGTTGCCTGGCATTAAGATTAGCTTGAACAAAATGACTGGCCAACACAGGCTCCTTACATCCTGGGCTGCGCTTGATGATCCACAACCCGGCAAGTTCACCTTAGGAATAGATCCTAAAGTACCAATTCAGTGCTTTACCTGGAAAGAAACTACTCGGTATTGTAGAAGTTCTATGTACATCAGCAAGGATACAGGAACAAAGTTTCAAAATCGAGGTGGAACCATTTTTTCCTTACTTACAACTTTGATGTTGATGAGGTTTATATTGCTTACAGTGTCTCGGATAGATCAGTAAAATTGAGGGTCTGGTTGAATCCTACAGGGCAATTTATACTGATGATATGTGTAGGTACAAGTATTGGCATTCCCATACAAAACGGGAAGGTATCGTTGGGATTAATGAGTTTAATATCTTTTATTTATTTGAAGATATTTTTCTGTGTGTAAAAGTGTGTAATTGATTTCCTAAAAACCCAGTGGGCAAAAGCCCGGCCCGGCCAGCAGCAAAGCCCATCTCGGCCCTGCCCATTGGGCAGGAGGCAGGGCTAGGGCTGAGGGTTCAAAGCCCAGGCTCGGCCCGCGGCCCGGCCCATTATAGCCCGACTGGCCCGACCTTATAAGCCCGCCCGAAAGCCCATTCAATTTTTGTATTAATATATTTTTATGTAGTTATATTGAACTAATTATTGCATTAGGTCATATGTTTTTTTAATTTTGTTCAATCATTAACATATCATCATTTTTTCATAGCTTTTGGTATTTTTTTAACAAAATAATATGACATATAAATATAATGGGCTCGGCCATGCCCACCCAAAAAAGCCAGTAAGGCCCTGGGCCCATGGGCGGCCCTGGGCCATGATTTTTAAGAGAAGCTCGGCCCGAAAAATAAAAAAAATATATATGTTTTGGCCCGGCCCGAGCCCATTAATTTTGAGCAGGCCCTGCCCATTGACGACCCCTAGGTGTATCCGCCTCCCAAATCCCTCTCCTTCACTCTGACAAATTCCTAAATCATTTGCAGTCCCCAAATCCTCATCGCAGGAAAGGCAGTGATTTCAAAAGTCACACGATGCGGTTACAGCGGGAGCTCAGTAATGTTCAGAGAGGAGACTTCAAGTTTTGGTCACTTCCTGGATTAATGTCTCGGACATATTATGATTGGATGTGAATAACAATAATGCTATGTCGGTTAATACTTAATAGCTACTATGAATAACAAATCCATGCTGTCAGACTTCTGATATTGAACTATGGATCAGGTAGACAGTTGTTGGTGAAATTCTAGGTGTAGTATAGTAGGTCTACATTCTTGCTGATCAACTTCGTATATATATATTGATCAACTTGACATACACACACACACATTTATATATCTATCATGCCATTTCATACTTTTGGTGCAGGTTTTATGACAAGCGCTAAAACTATGGAAAGCAGAGAGAGCTCGAGGTGCGACATGCAGCGAGGCAACAAAGGGATCTGCCGATAAAGGCGAAACAGGTCTTCCGTAGCAGATTGACCTTCAAAATTGAGTCTTTTGGACTAGTAACCATTTGGATTTCTATCTAGTTTTATTCTCTGGGAAATTTTGGCATGTATTTGAGCAAATCTGCTGCCTTGATTCATCCAAGCTGTCCTTTCATCTTTGAAATTGAATGGTTCATTTACCAAATTATAAGCTGTAACAACGATTAAGGTGAGCAAAATGTAACTGAATTGTGGAAACCAAACAAATTGGTCTAAGAGTTTGGACGAACAGACATTGTCCAAGACTCCAAAGGCATAAAGCCATAAATGTTGCAACAACTGTACAAAAATAGTCGGTGTTTATATACAAAAGCAGGGATCCCAGAGCTTATAACGTTGCTCAACAACTCAGTAACTCAAAACAGTCGTACAAATTTAGGTTTGGCAAGGAATGACACTGTAAAGTGTAAACAGACAAATTCCAATCTTATGCAGCGCCTTTAGACCTTGTGTTGATGACAAGGTGTTTTGGCTATTTTCTTCACAGCATAAGCAACCAGTACCATGGTTTTTCCAGTGTTTAGGGAAGTGCCCTCTCTTCTGAAATATATTTATTCACTCAATCACAATCCATAAACTCTAGACTCTGAACCCCATAATATTAAGCATGAGATCAAAAGACTGAGCACATGCACGTAGAGATTATGTGGCAAGAGCATTCATTTACACAAGAAACGTCGAAATCACTCAAAAAGTCAAAATAAGCACTCCTTAGTAATGCAATAGACAAAAGTTAATTCATTACAAGTGAAACTTGTTGATCTGTGCCTTTGGTAAGCTGGAAACTCTCAATGCAAATTGTGTCGAGATTTAAGAAAATGAGAGAGTTGGTGAAGATGCTACGCTCATCAATATCAGTTCTTGTCTTGCTATCGTCTAAAAAAATGGTGGAGATACTGACTGGAAGCATCAGACTTGAGTGATGCAGGGCTGGCTGCACCGGTTGTCTCAGAGACTCACAATATGCAGACTACTCTAATGGGTCAAAGAACCTACGCTTAAGGGTATAAGATGTGCGCTAACGAGGAAATTTTACACGATGAAAAGGCAACTAGAGGAATCTAATATGTTTGACAGCTTAACCTTCCTTTCAGCATGTCTTGAGATAATGACCCAGCAACAGCAACAGCAACCGAAAGAAAAAGAAAATTCTTGCCCAGTTTTGTTCGCACAAAGGATGTTGTTTCATTTCGACCAATTTATTTATATGTAAGAGAAGAGACTTGAAACTGAATAAGTTGCACTACCCGGATAAAAATCTAAGATGAGAGATAAACACCAGAAGTATTGAAAATAGAGAGAGAGAGAGAGAGAGAGACTCAGAGAAATACCTCCTACAATCTGTCCGCCCTTAAGGAGTACAAATACAAATACAAACACAAACATAACTGCTTTTGGTTAAGTAATCGTTACCTCAAGCTGCTCCGATGATATGGCGACCAAATCCACTTGCGCTTAACCGCCCTCGCAAGACTCTCGAGGATACAATTCTGATTCTAATTACAAACAGAGTTGAACTTGGGCTGCAGGAACCAGAATGATCTTGCATGAGCCGGCTATGAACGATCGATTAATAGTGCCCACGATGCTGCAACTCAATTTCTTCAAATCGATTTTGTCTGTCTTCTCAGATTTCAGAGAGCCAGAGTCGGCTGCAACTCGAAACCGCCTCATCTTTTAACTCCCACGCGCATCGCGCGTGGATGTGTGGTAAAAATTTCTTTTTACTGCCTTTAACCTTTTGTTTCTGGACAAAGTTCATTTGTTGACCTAAACCTTGACTAAAGGCTTAGCACGCTGCCAATACCCATGCACTGATTGTGCA
The DNA here is from genome assembly GCA_024704745.1 of Rosa lucieae. Lineage (NCBI taxonomy): Eukaryota > Viridiplantae > Streptophyta > Magnoliopsida > Rosales > Rosaceae > Rosa > Rosa lucieae. The sequence continues at coordinate 75,680,955 of CM045493.1, forward strand.
ATGAGATGTTTGTATCATAGTGGGGCAAGGACCCCCAACGGACTAACGGAGTAAAGCGTCTAAAGAATGTTGTCAAACGTGTGCATGGGGGCGCCAGTCACTGCACCTATGGACACGTAATTTTTAATCGTCTCTGCACTATCGCTAAACAATTGTGGCTAACTGGGCCAATATCAACGAATCAAATTCGTAGTCTATGGCCAATTTATTTATTTATTTTTTTTTTTTTTGTTGTCGTGATTGAACATGTGTTTAGAGATCAAACGGGACTCAATTGAGGGACTCGAATTCCAGGAGGAAGGAGAGGTCAGATTATTCCACGGGCATCAAAATTGCAAATATTACACGTTTGAAAAAAAAAAATTGCGTAAATTACATGTTTGATTGCAGAGTTGATTTTGGGGCTTTATGTATATATCCTTTTTTTTTTGTTTTTAAAGAGGGCTTGCACAGCCGCCTTTAGGCCTTGATCATTAATTAAACTTTAGAATACATGGGGGGGGGGGACATGATACCTGAACCCCAAATTACAATAAGCATAAGAAGAATAACTCGAGATAATAACGAAAGTCTCCACAAATGTGTGTATTCTAAATAGACATCAACTAGCAAAGAGTGCACTTCTGGCTACTCTATTCACTTTACAGATTCGGCGACATAACAGAAAGTAAATGTTTACTCGAAGCCATAATATACTAATAAGATCAGCTTTCCTCATTTAATGTAAACAATCCATTTACAAAAAGGTAAAGAATATCCTCCTTTCAAAAAAAAAAAAAAGAATCCTCATAAATTGCATATTCTCTAAAATTTGCATCCATGAATCAAATTCCTACTTAAAAAAAAATACAAATAATGATGAGCTATGTGTGCGATGGATGTTCCGTAACGATTCCATTTAATTTTTGGTAACACCCCTCATGCCCAAAATTAAAACCTATTAATTAACATTCTAATTTAATCATAAAACTTCATCTCCTTCGTCTTCCAAACGTCTTCGACACTTTTGTTGTCTATGTATTTGGATCTAGTCAATCTCTCGTTTGGCAATAATTGTTGGTCTTTGACTCCTCCTTTAGCTTATAGCATGTTGACGTGTATTCTCTCTAGCTAGCTCGCAATATTTGTCAACTTCAAATATACCTCTGCAGACCGGTACGGCTAGCTCGTTCGTTTTCTCAGCCATATCAAAAACCGAGAAACCCAAGTTGATTGGCCCCTTCAAAAATCAAAACCCAGCCAGCCACACCCTATCATTTCGCTTCTAACATGAAGACGACTCGGCACAGCTTCCTTCTGGTTCTACTTCTGGTTATGTCTCTTGCCGTGTTTTCATGTGTAGTCATAGCTTGCTCCGATGGACAGTGCAAGGTTTGCGCCTCCTTAATCTTCTTATTCTTCATGGTATCAATCATATATAATAATAGTTTTCAAAGGATATGACTTGGTCGAATGTGGTGTACGTAGCTCTTAGATCAGTGCTCGACAGACGGAGATTGTGAGGCGGGGCTTTACTGTTTCAGTTGCCCTTTTGAGTTTTTAGGCTCCAGATGTGTGAGATCAACCACCACCAACCAATTCCAGCTTTTGGTACGTTACCCTCTCTCTCTCTCTCTCTCTACAGACACAGACAAACACAGACACACACGACTTAGTGAGTCGCGCACTTTTTGTCTTTGCGAAGTTTCCCAACTCTAGCTCCTTGACGATTGCCCAGCAAAGTGAAAACTGCGGTTTTCGGTGTAAAAGTGTCTACCAGTAGCTATAAAGGGGCTAACTGCTGTCATTGGGCTTAGAGTCATATAGGCCTTGTTAGAAGTCATCTTTGTGTTAAATCCAGTCGGACCCAAAATCTTATATCCACTATTTCACTATTTCACTATTTCACGTGACACGTCTAATTTAAGTATAAAGCTTTATTTAAAAATAAAAAAAAGTATAAAGTTGTACAATTAAGCTACCTCATGTTTGTCCTGCGATACATACATACACCTGAGATACTCTGTCATCCTTTGAAATCGTGAATATCGGTAGAATTGACAATTATATACTGGCATGTTTGTTAGGCACCCTGATTGAACATTGAAGAGTGTCTAACTTTCTCGTCAATGAGTTTAGACCTTAGGACAGATTTTTCATTAGCTCCGGCCGATAGATATGGGTTAAAGTGATGCATCATTACATCAATGCATTCAAATGTTAATATATGTGTCTTATTTTTTTATACTAGTCTGCAATCACATGCTCTGCGTATGTACGATAATTTTTTTTTAATTTTTTTTAAATAGAAAAGTGGTAGTTATTTCAGAAAAAATAGATTTAGTGGTTGTTATTGCAGAAAGAAAATAGTGGGAGAGAAAATGGGGGTTGTGGAATCATTTTTTTTTTTTCTTCATAAAAATCTATTTTATAATTATCCTATTTCTCCTTGTAAATTAATTTATTCTCAAAGTTTTTTTTAATTTTTTAGAGTTAAATCTATCAAAATTTTCAGTTTTGGCTAACAAAGTCTCTTCTCTTAATAATAGTATAGATATATCGTTATTGTTATAAAATATTGACTTACGTTGTAGAGAGTAAGGAATGTATAAAGAGAGATAAGGAGAAAATAGAGAAGTGTATTATTCAGTCTTAGAAGCCTCCCTTATATAGAGGTATGGTTTACATGATAAGTGTTTAAACTATTGAGATATTACATGTAGGTCCCTAACTAATAACGTGGACAGCCACATAAGAAATAATATTTACAACACTCCCCCTTGGATGCCCACCAACTGATAATGGTATTGGATGCGCTTATTATTGCCTAGTTAAAAACCTTGCCAGGTAACAAAAACCCAATGGGATAAAAATAACTCTGGTCGAATGACAAAAAGAGCACAACGCAGATATGTCCTAGGTAGCATGTTTCTTGATGCTCCCCCTGATTGAAATCTCCCCCTGATTTTTGCATGTGTCGCTTGATAGCTTCGAGAGTCGTCTCAATCCGATCCCTTCCACTAACTTCTGGAAAGTACACTTAGGTAGAGATTTGGTGAATAAATCAGCCAAGTTTTCATCGGATCGAATTTGCTTCAGTGCAATTTCTTGATTCTTTTGAAGCTCATGAGTGTGAAAGAACTTTGGTGTGATATGCTTAGTCTTGTCACTTTTGATGAATCCTTCTTTAATCTGAGCAATACAAGCAGTAATGTCTTCATACATGACTGTTGGTTTGTCAGTTACTGAAGGTAAATCACAGGTGCTTCGAATGTGGTGAATCATGGATCTTAACCAAAAACATTCTCGGCCAGCCTCATATAATGCAATTATTTCTGAATGATTAGAGGAAGTTTCCACGAGTGTTTACTTAGATGATCGCCATGAAATTGCTATGTCTCCACAAGTAAAAACATATCCTGTTTGAGCACAACCTCTATGCGGATCTGGGAGATATTCTGCGTCAGCATATCCAACAATCGTGGGATTATCAACAGATTTATTTGTATAGAGGGTTTTTTACTTCAACAGTGTTTGAACTCTTCGAGGACTTTTGAAATGATACCTGAACTTTCAAAGTTACCAATGTGATACCTGAACTCATTTTTTCATATCAACGTCGTACCTGCGGTCGATTTCCGTCACAGAACAGTTAACTATGACCACGTGCCTAGCACGTGAGGCACTTAATGATGTTAAAAGACTAATTTACCCTCAAAAGGATATACTTCAACAGTGTCTGAACTCTTCGAGGACTTTTGAAATGATACCTGAACTTTCAAAGTTATCAATGTGATACCTGAACTCATTTTTTTGTATCAACGTCGTACCTGCGGTCGATTTCCGTCACAGAACTGTTAATTATGACCACGTGCCCAGCACGTGAGACGCAAAATAAGGGTAAAAATGACCTTTCCCACTTCCTTTAGTTCTTCACGTGTCCCGTCATACCTTCAGTTCTTCTTCTCCATTTCTATTTCCTTTTTCATCTGCAAAATGCAATTAGATGGGTTGATGACATTTCCTAGCAAAATGCAAAACCCAAAGCAAAACTTGAATCCAATTCTCTAATGGACGGACACCGCTGGGGACTCTATCTCATCGGAGTTCTCCAAGCACAACTTGCTCAACGGCTTTGCTTCTCTGAATTTATTGCAGGCCGGAGCGGTGTAGACGGTTTCAAGACTCTTGGCCTCCAGATTTGAGAGATGGAATTTACCTGAGATTTCAGACAAAGAGATCAGAGAGAGAGACAGAGAGACAGAGAGAGAGAATATGGCCGGCGACAATCCAGACCTTCTTGTGCAGCTTGCCAGAGATATGACGGAGGCGGGCCACGCCGTCGTGGCACTCACTTCCTCACCGCAACTAACATCACAGCATAAGTTCATGAATTTCAAAAATAGTCCGTGTCTTTGTAATTGAATCCAAATCTGCAAAAGTGAAGGAGACTGAGAGTCTTTCTCTTTCTCTTTCTGCAACTCTCTTTCTCTCTCTCTCAACAACGGCGAAAAGGCGAAGGATGGTGATGATGGGAGAAAACCCAAAACTAATTTTTCCGCAACTGTGTGTCTATATATAACTATATTTATCTGTATATGATTTATTGAATAATGGGGCAATGATCATTTCACTGATTCCAGCTTCTAATCAATTTGTCCAAAAAAAGAACCGGCCTTTGGTTATTCGCGGCTGTAATATCAGTACTTAGTGGGAGCATAGGAAGAGGTACTCTGGCGAGGCAATCAGTGGCAGTCGGGGCAGGTGAGGAACAATCTGAGGGTTTTACGGCGGCGGATGTGGATGACGGGGCTGGCGGATGGGTTACATAGGGCTTCAGGCGATGACGGGCATTGAGTGGCGAGGAGCTTGAATTTTTGCAAGGTAGCCATATGGATCTAGCTGAGTTCAATGTGGTTGTAGTCAAGTAGTGCTTGGAAAGGGTTGGGCGGTTGAGAGAGAAGGTGAGATCTGATTTGCGGCCATGGCTTCCAATCGGATGGGACAAATCAAAGGAAGAAAAAGAAAAACAAGAAAAAAAAAAGAAAGAAAAAAGCAAAAAAAAAAAAATTAAAACAATACTTTGAGGGTAAATTAGTCTTTTAACCTCATTAAGTGCCTCACGTGTTGGCACGTGGTCATAGTTAACGGTTTTGTGACGGAAATCGACCGCAGGTACGACGTTGATATGAAAAAATGAGTCCGGGTATCACATTGATAATTTTGAAAGTTCAGGTATCATTTCAAAAGTTCTCGAAGAGTTCAGACACTGTTGAACTAAAAAACCCCAGGAAGAACTAAAGGAAGTGGGAAATGTCATTTTTACCCTTATTTTGTGCTTCACGTGCTGGGCACGTGGTCATAGTTAACGGTTCTGTGACCGAAATCGACCGCAGGTACGACGTTGATACGAAAAAATGAGTTCAGGTATCACATTGATAACTTTGAAAGTTCAGGTATCATTTCAAAAGTCCTCGAAGAGTTCAGACACTGTTGAAGTAAAAAACCCTTGTATAGAATAAACCCATATCTGTTGTACCACGAATGTAGCGTAAAATGTCTTTTACGCCTTTCCAATGGCGTGATGTTGGAGCAGATCTATATCTTGCCAACACACTAACTGCAAATGTAATGTCTGGTCTTGTACATTGTGCCAAATAAAGTAGGGCACCAATAACACTAAGATATGGTACTTCTGGACCAAGGATAATTTCGTCATCTTGTCTTGAACGAAATGGATCTTTCATAGTGTCAAGACTCCGAACAACCATTGGGGTACTCAGTGGGTGAGCCTTTTCCATACCAAATCTCTTCAGAATTTTTTCGGTATAAGCAGATTGATGGACAAGAATCCCACTATCCAAATGCTCAATCTGCAGCCCAAGGCAATACCTTGTTTTTCCAAGATCTTTCATTTCAAATTCTTTCTTTAAATATTCAGCAGTTTTTCCAAGTTCTGAAGAACTTCCGATCAGATTCATGTCATCGACATAAACTGCGACTATTGCAAAACCAGAATTTGATTTCTTAATGAACACGCAAGGACATATAGGATCATTGACATATCCTTCCTTAAGTAGATACTCACTGAGGTGGTTGTTCCACATTCGTCCAGATTGCTTCAATCCATATAAGGATCGTCTCAGTTTGATTGAGTACATATTGCGTGGTTTTGTAGTTGCTTCAGGCAACCTAAGTCCTTCTGGGACTTTCATGTAGGGGACTTTCATGTAGATATCAGTATCTAACTCACCGTATAGGTATGCAGTAACAACATCCATAAGTCGCATACCGTATAGGTATGCAGTAACAACATCCATAAGTCGCATATCAAGTTTTTCCGAAACTACTAAACTTATTGGATAGCGGAATGTGATAGCATCCATTACAGGAGAATATGTTTCCTCATAATCTATCCCAGACCTTTGTGAAAAACCTTGCGCAACAAGTCGCGCCTTATATCATGCAATCTCATTTTTCTCATTACGCTTTCTCACAAATACTCATTTATATCCAACCGGTTTGACATTGGGTGGTGTTTGGACAACAGGTCCGAAAACACTGCATTTTTCTAGAGAATTTAATTCAGTTTGGATTGCATCTTTCCATTTGAGCCAGTCATGTCTTTGTCTACATTCATTAACAGAGCGAGGTTCAGTGTCATCGCCTTTTATTATTTCAGTAGCTACTGCGAATGAGAATATATTGTCTATGATCATATCTCTACGATCCCACAACTCATTGGTGTACACATAGTTTACAAAAATTTCCTTAGGTACCTGAGCCTCTTCATGGGCTAGTGTCTCACCGATGTCATTTTCCTCTTCTGTAGTCACAGAATCATGAATTGTGGATCAGACATTAATGTCTTGCCCAATATTCTCTTCAGGGGCGATTTCATTTGGATTCAGATGTGCCTTTGATTTCCTCTTTCTGGGAACTGAATCTTTTGAACCTATAGGTCTGCCACGCTTCAGGCGTGCAACAGATGGCTCATTGGCCGCCACATTATTTTGTCCAATTTGGACATTAATTCTTGCCGGTGCATTTATTATTGGGATATGTGATCTTGTCACTTTTACTGTGTCAGTGAATGCATCAGGCATTGTGTTAGCAATATTTTGAAGGTGCAGAATCCTTCGTACTTCAATTTCACTTTCTTTAGTACGAGGATCAAGATGAGATATAGTGGGTACAGTCCACATTAATTCATGACGTTCATTTGGAACAGTCTTATATCCCCCTAACGGCGGGAATATTGTCTCATCAAAATGGCAATCTACAAACCGTGCAGTGAAGGTATCACCCGTCATGGGTTCTAAATACCGAATAATGGATGGTGAATCAAAACCAATGTAGATTCCCAATCGACGTTGAGGGCCCATTTTTATACGTTGTGGCGGTGCAATAGGCACATAAACAGCACAACCAAATGTTCGAAGATGGGAGATATTGGGCTGGCTCCCAGAAACAAGTTGTAATGGGGAATATTGATGGTTGGCTATGGGCCTCAACCGAATTAAAGCTGCTGCATGCAAAACTGCATGTCCCCATGCAGAAACTGGCATCTTTGTTTTCATTAGCAAAGTGCGAGCTATTATTTGAAGTCTCTTAATAAGAGCTTCTGCCAAACCATTTTGTGTATGAACATGTGGAACCGAATGTTCAATTTCAATTCCCATAGACATGCAATAATCATCAAACGTTTGAGATCTAAATTCACCAGCATTGTCTAAACGAATGACTTGATAGAGTAGTCCGGGAATTGAGCTCGTAATTTAATTATCTGAGCAAGTAGTTTGGCAAATGCCACATTACGGGTAGACAAGAGGCAAACATGTGACCATCTTGTAGAGGCATCAACTAGGACCATAAAATATCGAAATGGTCCACAAGATGGGTCAATAGGTCCACAAATGTCCCCTTGAATTCTTTGTAGAAAAGATGGGGGATATCTATCTTTGCATAAGATGGTTTAACCACCAATTTCCCTTGTGAGCAGGCTTTGCAAGGGTTGCTTGGCAAAACAATATGTTTAGCCATCAATTGATGTCCATTGGAATTTGTAATGATCCTACACATCATAGTGGATCCAGGGTGACCCAAACGGTCATGCCAAAGCATAAATGTATGTTGATTTTTGAACTGCTGGTTCACAACATGGTATGTCTCAATTGGTTGAATGGTTGTGTAATACAACCCAGATGATAGGGTAACCAATTTTTCCAATATATGCTTTTGGCAGTTTTTATTGGATGTAATGCAGAGATATTCCACATGATTATCATTTGTGGTCTCAATGTGGTATCCATTTAAACGGATATCTCTAAAACTGAGGAGATTTCTTCTGGATCTCGAAGAGTATAAAGCCTCTTGAATGGACAATTGAGTTCCATTGGGTAGCCTAATGTGGGCTCTTCCGGAGCCTTCAATCAGGTCTGCAAGACCTGATATAGTAGTCACATTGGCTTTAGAAGGTGTTAAAGTGGAGAAATAAACCCGATCGCGAAGGATCGTATGTGTGGTGGCACTGTCAGCAGGACATATATCTTCTCCATCCTTCATAACTTGAGAGCATCCGAAATCTCTTTCCATGCGTTGTAGAGAGTAAGGAATGTATAAAGAGAGATGAGGGGAAAATAGAGAAGTGTATTATTCAGTCTTAGAGGCCTCACTTATATAGAGGTAGGGTTTACATGATAAGTGTTTAAACTATTGAGATATTACATGTAGGTCCCTAACTAATAACGTGGACAGCCACATAAGAAATAATATTTACAACAGTTATTAGGCTTTAAAATAAGAACTATGGATTTCACAGTCACTTGTTTTCTTTCATCACATGGTGACATTTGTGTTGAACTTGTACTTTTATATGATTTATCAAATTCAAATAAGAATTTTCTTGTTAAATGATATGATTAGTGTATACGATCCAACTTAGTTGTTGAAATTGATTTGTGAGATGTGAAGACATGGAATGTCACCTCATCATTTGTTACACAAGCTAGGTACTTTTTTTTTTTCGGTAGCATTGCTAATAAATCTCAAATGGGATTCAAGTAAGATTTGCTTATTTGTGGTTCTACAGAATAGTTCTCTACCATTCAACAAATATGCATTTTTGACAACCCACAATGCTTTTGCCATCGAAGGAGAGCCATCTCATACTGAAGCCTCTTGTTTTCCCAGTCAAGAAGACACTGTCACTCAACAACTTAACAATGGAGTTAGAGCCCTGATGCTTGATACCTATGATTTTAAAGGAGATGTCTGGTTGTGCCATTCCTTATTCGAAGGAGAATGTAATGACGACACTGCATTTGTAAGCAAACAAACTTCCCTATTTCACTTCGTTTTCATTATAGATGTTGCCAAAATGTGTTACCTATTACCTCAAAATTGTAGGAGCCAGCTATAGATACATTAAACGAAATCCAAGCATTTTTATCAGCAAATCCAAGAGAAATTGTGACATTGATATTAGAGGACTATGTTGATGCTCCAAACGGATTGACAAATGTTTTCAAATCTGCTGGATTGATGAAATACTGGTTTCCGGTATCAAACATGCCCAAAAGTGGTCAGGATTGGCCGCTGGTTAGCGATATGGTTGCCAAGAACCAAAGGCTACTTGTATTCACTTCAAAACAAGAGAAGGAACAATCCGAAGGGATTGCATACCAGTGGAACTACATGGTTGAAAACGAGTGTAAGAACCAACCAACTAAATTAAGCAACTTAGGATTTTTTTTTTGGTTCAGTAATGTTGTGTTAGTTTGTCTCTTAATTATTCGAGAGCACAAAAATTTGCAGATGGAGATGATGGAATGGAAGAGGGAAGCTGTTCAAACAGAGGTGAATCGTCGCCTCTAAATGACAAGACTAAATCATTGGTGCTGGTTAACCATTTTCAGTCACCTCCCATTAAGCAGCTCTCATGTCTATTCAATTCTGAGGATTTGGTTAGCAAGCTTAACACTTGCTCTGGTGCTGCTGGAAACCGATGGGCGAATTTTGTTGCGGTTGATTTTTACAAGGTAATGCATATACTTCTTCTCTTGGTTTAGTAATTTACCACCGGAAAATCGACAGTGTAATTGGAATTAATTACATTTCTGTTGGTTTTGCGATGCAGAGGAGTGGAGGGGGGGGATCGTTTCAAGCTACAGACACTCTTAATGGAGAACTCATATGTGGATGTAATGATATCCATGCATGTGTGGTAAGCTATGAAGTATGATTCGTTCATTATATATTCCATTTCACCATCTGGCCTAATTGAGTTTTTGGTGAGCAAAAGTATGTTCATGAAGATAACAACTTTCATAATTGTTGTTCTTTTTTGCTTGCAGCCAGGATCAACAACACCCTGTAAGGTATAGAAGAGAGCATTATTGTAATTTATCAATATGCTTATCTTGAGATATGTAATCTTTATAGACAATCAAATCAGATATCTCGAAAGTAGTTATCAGGCTTTTACAAAAATCAATTTGAGCCAGTTCCTTAAAGCAAACACTGGCGCTCATTGATGGTTCGCAAAAATATGATCGAATCGAAGGTGGTTGCATTGCATAAACATGTGAATAAATTTTTATTTTTTTTAACAAAAAAAAAAAATTTCTGTTGCTGGGTCTTTCGGGTGAGAGCCGAATATCCTAACCAAGTAGACTATAACGTATTTCTGGCATCTAATAAAATAAGTTGTTTATAACACATAGCTTGTATGAGGGCCGGGCTCAATTATGTTTAGCAGGCTTGGAAGATGTGTGGCTCACAGCTCTTTAGTGTTTAGAGTTCCTAGGTGAAGATCACTCAGAATGACAGCTCCAAGGTTTAGGAAGGATTCAGATTAAAAAAAAAAAAAAGGATAGATTTCAGTTTAGTACCCTGTGGTTTGGGGGTAACATCATGTCAGTCCCTGCTCTTTCAATTTGATCAGCAACACCCCTGTACTTTCAATTTCAATCAGCCGTGACCAAATTTTACTGTTCCGTCCAATTTGAACATTAACTTTGACTGGATTGACAAAGTAAAATTTGGACGGGACAGTAAAATTTGGGCACGGCTGATTGATATTGAAAGCCCAGGGGTGTTGCTGATCAAATTGAAAGAGCAGAGACTGACATGATGTTACCCTCAAACCACAGGGTACTTGTTTGGACCCAAAATGGAGCCAAACAGTACTAAACTGAAATTAATCAAAAAAAAAAAGGTTTAGGTCCTTTAGGAAGGATACCCATGTCATTCCAAAACGAACAAACTTTGAAGATCCCGTAAATAAAAAAAGAAATGTCTGTTGGAGAGAAAACATCCAGAATATTGAGAAAAATATTTATTGTGGAAACAAATACTCCAAAACAAATTTTGTTTTCTTAATGGATAGAATTTAGAAAATGATGAGCCTTCTACTACTATATGTGGTGGGTTTGTGGAATGCAGGTTGCATAGCATTAAGGTATTTTGGGGCAGTCTATAATATATATGAACATGCACGGTTGTAATTAAGCTTTTTAATACTTATATGAGTGACAAGTCTTTTAAGGTCCCGAATATATTATAGTACATGTCGAATGTTCCATGTTGTGTTGTGCAAACAATGGGCTACAAATGAAAGAGTTGAGATTAGTTAAATAATGCTTTCATGCACTATAATGGGAACCAACTACTACTAACTAGCACTAGATGGGCTGTCCAAACCTTGGTTAGTCGAGTTCGTGTCTCTACCAATAATTGAGTTGTGCTAGCTACATCCTACATCTGTATCCAAAACCAGTTCTATCCATTTTTATTTGTTTCATTGTTTGTCTATTCTTCTTCTTTTTTTTCTTTTTCTTTTTTAGTGTAAATTATCTGAGGAAAAATTAGATGATCTTGGTGAAATGAGAGGAAGTGTTCTAAACAGTTTAGTAATTCACTACTTGGTCTAAAAAAAATTTCCCTTAAAAAGGTACCAACAAGCAAGGCATATTAACAAGCAAAGCAATGCTCCTAACTTCTTATTGCACTCTCTTAGTTTTGATGCATCATCAAAGAATTTCTTACCGAGGAGCGTGAACTTTTCTCTAGTTTGTCATTTTCATGTACTTTTAGTTCAATTTGTATCTTAGAGTTTCTTTTAAATGTGCTATTTGATGGAGCTTTTGTTTCTTTATCTAATAATATGCATGAGCCTGAACTGAGCCTCCCAGCTAGATTAGGTTCCAAACCCTTTTAAAAAAAATGCTCTTGTTTCATTAAAAAAAAAAAAACACAGCATTGAAGTACATGAAATTCAAGCCTAATTGAGCAACACAACTAATATATTGTAGTCCTATACGATCCCTCGCATACATGCCTCAACACAAACAAATAACTTGTTACACCTTTTAAAGCTAGTATTTTAGAATGGGGTGGGCTAACTAAAATATTTTAATAACATGTGTTAAGTTGAGAAATTTGGGGTGGGCTACTTCATAATATTTAAATCTTTAAATTAAAATTAAGCTATAAAACAATGTTTTCTAAAATTTGGGATGGATTGTAGCCCATCGAAGCCTGTGTGTAGCTACGTCTTTTATATTAGTTTTCGAACTAATTGACAATGGATCAATCGGTAGAGGACATAGTGAAGCGCCCAATACGACGAGCAAGAGTGAAATCAGAATTGATGGTCGAGGTATCATTGGAGGCCATCATGAGCTGTATCATCGTAATTTGATCTGTAGCGGTGTAACAATGTGGTTCGGAGCAACGAGTATCAAGAATATGATAATGTGATGTAGTTGTCAAAATTTGAACCATCACGAACTGAGATATGTGCTACACCAAAAAGCATGGAGTAGAACGGATGAGGAAATAAATGGAACTTTGGGAATGATCGCGCAAATGAGTAGAAACAACAATAGCTAAGGCAAAATAAATAAAAAAGTTCTGGAGAGGATATTCTCCCCAAGGCAGGGCCAGTCCTGAGATTGAAAATGCCTGAAGTAAGCAATTAAAATGTAGCCTTACATGAAGTTTTCATTATTTTTTTCTTTAAATAGCTATAATCTATTTTTGTTAAATTTAGTGAGTAATATAATAACAACAAAAGAAATATATAAAATTTACATCAGTATTTGTAGATTTATAAATGAAAAAATTGTAGACCTGAAAACATACAAAAGGAAGAAAATTATATATGAGACACAGATAAAAAAAGAACCTTAAAAACATGAGAAAATCGTCCAAACAGTGTCTGAACTTTTCCAGACTATTAATTTTCATATCTATACTTTGAAAACATCGAAATGATACCTGACAATTTAAACCCGACCCAATTTCCATACCTAACAACAGTAAAAATGTTAACTCCGTTAACTTTTGAGTGGTAAAACCGGTACTTCATGTATTTTGGTACAGTAAATAAATTTTAAATATAATGAAAATCCAAAATAATCTCATGATTTTGAGATTGCGAAGACTCGAACCCATCCCACATATATGCAAACCAAAGCCCAAACCACTAGAATACTTGCACGGTATTAGCATGAAGCAACCAAAAATTGTATATGCATATCATTTAGTTTAAAAACACTTTCTCTTTGACCATTCTGTCATCTTCCTTCTCGTGTTTTGCAGTCTCTGAAAGTATCTCTCTCTATCCTCCTCCTTCATTCTAGATCTCCAGCCACAAAGTTTCTTACCATTAATTGGAGAAGGAACACATGTACATTGTGACGTCCCGAATCCGAATTCACCGGTTTACTAGTCATTTGGACGGTAAACAACTTTTACTTTCACTTTTACTGTTGTTTCAATGCTTTTAGGGGGCCCTAAAAGTTGACTTTTTGTTCGGGTCAAAATTGGAGAAAATTTCCTTCATGAAAGTTGTAGAAGACGTTAAACCGAGCGCGAGCATATGTGGTACGTAAAAATCGGAGTTCGTATGCAAAAGTTATAAGCGAAATGGTAAAATTACTGTTCATAGTAAGTTTCTATAAATAAGACGAGTTACTGTGGTAACTCGTCATTTTTCTCTCTCCCCGATTTTCTCCCCCTCTTCCCCCGCGTCGCCCTCTCTCCTTCTTTTTCCGATTTCTTCACCGTCCGGCGTCCGATTGACTCGATTCCAGTTGTCCTTGGACCGTCTCTTCCTCCTCTATACGATGGTACCAGTGGGTATCGGCAATTTGGCCGGAAAACCCCGAATTTATGCAAGCATTGTTACTGTAGCAGTTTGCTTTCCCGGCGAAATTCCCCAGTTTCCGGCTATCTTCGGCGGTGAAATTGGCTCTATTAGGAGCGCCTCGAGTCACTGATCATCTCCCCTCAAGACTTCTAGTTGGAATTTCCACGTTTGGAAGGTGAATTTGAAGGATTTCCAAATTGGTGGGTTTGGAGATTTCCGGGTTTGTGTTCATCGGCAAAATTGGAGCATTTCAAGGTATTTTCTCACTTGGTCACAGTTATGAAAAGTGCTTAGAATGTTGAGATGATTCTGTGGTTGAAATTTGGTGGCCGGAGGAGGAGTTGGCCGCCGCATGAACAGTGTCACCGAATAGTGCGATGGTGAATAGTGCGGTGTATGAACAGTGATTTATATTATGTTTTTTTTATTGGCTAGTTAAATCCTATAATTTTGGTAGAGGTTGAATATGTGAATTTGGTTGGAATTGGAGAAGTTTTTAATTGATTATGAATTTCTGGGAATTTAGGATTTCAATTATCAATTTACGAGAATCCTACCGTCGGATATCTCTTGGTTCTGACTTGGAACCTTTAAGATAACGAATTGGTATTAGATGTAAAATTTGGGTTGAATCAGAGAAAAAGTGGAGAGATGATTTATGAGGATTTGATTTTGAGAATCGTATTTGATTGTTGAATAGTTATTCACGGAAATAATTGTATACAGGGCGACGTACCGAGCTATTGCTCGACGAAGGAACTCGTATGCATGGTCGCCTAAACAGTATTGTGAGTGGACATTTATTTTTAAATTAATTCCGCATGCAGTATTATTATTTTCTTCCAATTGAGATTTAATTATGTTTTGAATATTTGAGCGTTGATTTATCGAGATTTATTTATGAATTATGAGATTAGTATTGAAATTCCTTCCCGAGGGCTTTTAGTAGATTTTTGAGATAGTCATTCATGAGTTATTGAGTTGAGGAAAGTGACTGATTCAGCAAATATTATGAGAATTATGGATTTCGAATATCGGTTTTTATGAGGATTCACGAATACGAATGTTTCATCGAATTTCTGAGCATGATTGAATTATCGAGATTTATTGAGCTTTGAGCTCCGCACTTATCAGCCTTGAAGTTAGATTGATTTTTCTTTCCGAAAGCATTATTGATTTACGAGTATTTGATTTTATGCTTTCGAGGATGCTTTCGAGGATGTATTGAGATATTGAGGTTTGATTTAGCGAGATAATCCTGAGTTATGCTTTCGGTGAATTATTATTGATTTATTGAGGTAATATCGAGTTTCTTTCCGAAAGCAAGTGATTGAAAGAGGTTATGTTTAGTTCTTGAGGAGGCTATTCAGTTTATTAAGGAGGCCAGTTTTGGCGCATGCGTATCTTACCTAGTTGGCAGTCCCTTCTAGGTAATAGTCTGGTTGGCAGTCCCTTCCAGACTACAGCTCGGTTGGCAGTCCCATCCGATGCGTCACCTGGTTGGCAGTCCCTTCCAGATGACATGAGGTAGCTAGTCGGCAGTCCCGTCTACTACCTGTGGTTAGTCGGCAGTCCCGTCTACTACATGTGGCTAGTTGGCAGTCCCATCTATCCACCGCCTCCTATCCCGGATGGCAGTCCCTTCCGATGCGTCATCTGGGTGGCAGTCCCTCCTAGATGGCATGAGATGACTAGACAGCAGTCCTTTCTAGTCATCAAACGAGCCTCATGAAAAGGATGTTTTGATAAGGATTGAGGATGAGATTTTAAGAGGTTTCAAGATGTTCTTGTTACGTGATTGAGATTTCAGTAAAGAGGATGATTAAGAGTGTTTTCAAGATTGTTACTGCATGCGAGGTTTTAGAGAATAACTTGGGAAAGCATTAAGTCTTGCTTATTCATTTGAAATTACTTATTTTTCGTCCACTCACTCTAACGGATTTTAAATGTTTTCCCCTGGGCCCTTCGGTTTTAAATGCCCAGTTTGCAGGCCAGTTTAGCTTGAGGTCGAGCGTACTTGGGGTTGAGGCATAGCTGTCATAGCTTCCGCATTATAAAAGCATCGGTCATTTATCTTGCTTTCTATTCTCTTGTTCGCCTGTATATTAGATTGCTCTGATAACCTATGAGATTAATATTCTTAAGTTTCAGAATTGTTTGGTGATATGAGAGATGTTGTGATATAGGGAGCAGGGTGGCTCCAGGAGAATAAGGATGGATGATTTAGAAGTGTAATTGTTTTTCTACAGGTTTTGGGTTGTCCATTTTAGGGGAAGTTCTGTCAAATTTTGTAGAATTTCTTCTAAGGTGGGCCCCGCAGGGCCTCTTCGGATTTCAGGGTGAAATCCGGGGCGGGTCCTGTCATACATCCATTTCAACTGTTTGATCCAAAACTAGTTCTTTCCAACACCATAAATCAACAACAATAACAAATCCTTGACAATTGGATTCTTCAACAAAAATCTAAAACTCTTCATTGATCTAACCACACCCAAAAGTTTACAAAATCCAAGTTGGACCTAGAAGCACCAGAATCCCTCACAAAACCAAGAAGTACGACGAGATCGGCGCCGCGCGCATGGCATCACCATCAACACCGCAAAGCTCGTGAAGCCCTGAATCCAGTGGCCGGAGCACCAATCTCAGCTTGCAAAGCCTAAACCCGACTCCACCACTCTTCTTCTTCCCAACCCAACAATCCCAGCCCCACTGCTTCACGAATAAGTCAATCCACAGTCCACACACCTCCGGTCAGAGAGAGAGAATTAGAGAGACCATATTCTTGATTAAATTGTCCTTGTCCTCATCCTCGTCCTCTGGCTGCTGCTGCATTTCGAAGCCATAAAAACATCCCTGTGCCGGCGACTTGATTCTCTGATGGCGGAGGGTTGGTCTGGTTCTTTGCCTTGACTGCTTCTCTGCTCTTCTTCCCCATTGTGGTTGTCTCACTGGTTTTGGAGAGAACCCATTAACCGGCAGCGAGGTGGATCGGATTCCGACGAGGTGGTTCTATGGGATATGCTCTAGGGATGGACCGAGAACACTCTGGATTCAAGTGTGGTGGGGTGATCTGGAGATTAATTGTGTTGAGTTAATCATCAGGTTTAATTTATGACATATTGATTGAAAAAAGAGAATGATTAATTGCAAACAATTGTTGACCCAATGGCTGAGATATTGAGAAGTGAATTAATCTGCCTGAGGTCGAACCATGGCAAGCTCATTTTTTTTATTTCTCTTTATATTTGTCTGGTTTGGAGAAGATGAATAGTAAAATGACGAAAATATCCTTCAAAAGTTAACGAAGTTAACGTTTTTACTATTGTTAGGTATGTAAATTGGGTCGGGCTTAAATCGTTAGGTACCATTTTGATGTTTTTCAAAGTATAGGTATGAAAATTAATAGTCTGGAAAATTTCAGACACTGTTTGGACTATTTTCCCTAAAAACATACAAAAAGAAGTAAAACCTTATAAAGCCCTCACTAGAATTCAAACCGTAGTTGAACTGGTTCAATCACTGTCATACTACCACACTACGCTAATGCAAATGGAATATGATTTACGTGCAAAGTTTATTCAAAAACAACATTAATGAAAGTCAGATATTTAGAGGCCCTCCGATAGCCGCCTGATTTAGGCGGCTGCCTCAGTTGGCAACCCTCAGGGCCAGCTCTACCTCATGGTAAAAGTGTAAAACCTAATAACTCACTAAGGGACTAGTAGTAAAGTATTTTACAACTACAAAAAGTTGTTTGGATTATGCAATTCTTGTCAGATTCAAGGCTGTTATCAAATTCATCACGACTGTGGCCTAGTTCATTTTTCTCTACACATTAGAGTTATAGCATTGTTCCCGAAATGTCTGAAGTCTTTGGTGCTAAGCTACTTAGTCAAGTTTAGACTTAGGTAGAAATTAAGGTTTAGAATAAATAACTTGTTTTAGTAATCCAAGATCCTGCTTTTTTGGCATCACCTGGATAAATAATCGTTGAATATACAAAGAGAATCACAAATAAGAAAGATTATATACGATCTGAGACTTATAATTGGTTAATTATAGGATTAAGTAAAGCTTAATAGGTGAAGAGCATGTGAGTTGGTAGGTTAGGAGGCATCCAACACATGCTAGCAATCTTTACAAAGCAATAGAAATTAGTATTGATCATATACTATATTTATAAAATCAATGTCTATTAGGCATTTGTTATATAATTAATGGATATGAATAATAGGGATATGAGATCTGCTTGATTACCTAATCTGATAATATATGATTAGTTTCACTAGGTAAGTTAGTAACATGCATGCTTCGATGTTGCTTTGCGAGGGAGAATAATGGGCTTCATGTTATTGGTGTAGAAAAACACATTAGAGAAATAAAAGAATGAGCCAATTAATGAACAAGAGGGAGATATCCGTGTTTTTTCTTGATTGGATTCAGATTATGTGATCATGGGCGTGTAGTGGATTTGATTTTAATACTATTTACGTACTCGTGTTGTTTTATGCCATTTTGACTATTGTGCTTTGTTCGTGGAGTAGTACTCTTGTCGTCAACGCACTACTAAAGAGCTAGATTGATTAAGAAATGCACCAAACATCAATTATATATAATAATTTTCAAAGCATAGCTCAAAAGTGTTGTATAATTGTGGGTGGGGTATTCTCTTATCGACAGCTAGCCTCTTGTTTTCTATAAAACTACATTGATAACACACAACGTAGCAATCTTTAAATTTGAATTCTCACAAAAAGTAACTAATCTCTCAAGTACATTGTAACTTCTGTTATTATTTTACATTTTTAAACAAAAATATTAATCAAAACGTATAATTAAGTATATCATATATGATTACGAGATCTCAAAAGAGTTTTTGAAATGCATAGTCGTAAAACCTTACGTGGTGTAATAAGAATATAAGATAAAGCCAACATAGATAGTCACATTCCTTCGCCCAACGGACATTTATTTTTACAATTAAATTTTGTTGTACATGTTACTAGTTTTGTAAAAATTCTGGAAAAATGCGTTTGTTCAAGTTTATGATTAAAGGATAATATTAGACAAACAAAACAAGCAATTAGTTTCTTGAAGTGGCCTATATTACTCTCGCAAAAAAAAAAAAAAAAAAAAAATCCTAAATCCCACATATATGGTCACGATCGACATGGAATATATAGTACATGTACGTTTGTTCCGTTCCGGAATGAATTTGTTGTTCATCATAGCAAAAGTGAATTGGAATTGATGGTTTGGCATGGTGGTAAGGGGGTTGGGGTGAAGGATGGATCACTTAGCTATATACACATATCTAAGTGGCTGTCAGGTACTTGTCAAAACATGCACAAACGTACCAAGGACGATTACGATACACCCACGAGGGGGTAACATGCACTTGGGGCAACATCATCATCCTCCATCGTTTCCATTGTTGTTTGTTATACAACTTATAAGAAACTAAGACTACTCATGAGTCCCAACCCTAATCTCTCTGTCGAATCGATGCCAGCCCCACCATAGTTGTATACATATAACAATGGAGTTTGATGCCCTAGCTCAAATCTCCATCCTTCGATCCCCATTGTGGCCAAGCACACCACCCGATCACGTGGGTTTTGGGGCAGCCCCGGCCTGGCATAACATATAAAGTTACCTAATGTGGACGTACCCTTAGCCCTCAAGTCTCGACTCAAACTCAAAGCAAAGAGAATTAGGATTAAAAATGCAAAGTGGGAATGAAAGAAACAAGAGCAAAGACAAAGATCCAATTATGCACCAAACAAAAATATGCAAAGGCCAATCGAGGGGACCCCTTTCACACATGGGGTGGGGGTGCAGCTCTCTACCTAAAGCTTTCTGTGAGAATCTTTTTTTGCAAAATGTCGCTTGGAACCTCATACTAAATGCACATAGACAGTTAAGCTTAACTGATTAATCTACCATCCTATAAAAAAAAAAAACTGATTAATCTACCTACATATCTATCTGTTACGTTCCTGCGTATCAGCGTATCATAGATCTTAAGTCTTAATTGATCTTCAACTTAACATAGTTCAATATATATACATTGCAAATCAAAATATTTAACAACATAAGTATATTACAATGTAACATCGCAGATGATAATCAAATTGTATATTCATTCTATAATTATTTTTGCAAATATAATTATTGCAAAACAATTTGACAAGGTTTTGATGAGCATTTAATAAAGTTTTGATCTCAAAGTTTTGAAAATGAAAACCTAAAATTCTCTAATAATTACTCAAGGAACTAGATAATGAACTGTTTCCGTTTTCCGCTCATTGATTCCCACGCCAGAAAGAGAGGATCCACAAAAAATCTAGTGCCGGCCGGCCTATTAGTCATCCTCGATCGATGGATCACCACACCCATAAGTTAGGGGCTGTGAAGCTAGAGCTGGGGTAGCTCACTAGCTCGACAGATAATTTGTCTGGACTTTGTAGTGTATAAAGGTAGCGGATCGAGGCCGGGGATAGCTAGGGACGAACGCACGAGTTTGCATACCAGTACAGTGAGGTCTTCATTATTTGGCATTAGTGTTTTTGCGTGATTTCTGGAAGAGGAACGTTGCTTATTACTGTGGGCATCAAGTAGCCGAAAGTTGATTGGAACTTACTATCTATAGTTTCTACACCTAGCTCATGCCTAATACCTATACGTACAAACGTCCAACTGAAACCATAACGTCCAACTGATACCTAATAGTCTAATACCTATACCCTATCTATACTCAGCCCATGCATGGCCTCTGATATTTACATGGCCATGAGTCCATGACCAGCACGCGTGATCAGTTCGTCTGAGTAGGACTGCTGCAACTGACTAGTATTTCAGTTTGAAATAAGTCAATTAATTTATCCACAAACTATACAAGTTAAAGAAAGAAAAGTTACGAGGAGTGTGAAAACTATATAATGTATGCGACACTCGAATAAGGTAAAAATGCAGAATTTCACTCATTTGAGTTTTGATTTGCCATAGTAAAAAGTAAGATTAATTTCAGTTTACCCCCTGAGGTTAGGGGGTGTCATCATTTCACCCCCTCTACTTTCAATTTTGAATTTTTACCCCCCTAAACTTTTCAATTTCAATCAGCCGTGTTCAATTTCTACTATTCCGTCCAAATTGGACGTTAAGTTTGACCCTTGAGAGCTAAAATGGTCATTTCAACGTAAAAAAAAAATTAAAAAAAATTTGTTCTGGTTTTTAGTTTTTTTTTTTTTCTGTTTTATTTATTATTATTTTTTTAAATTTTGTCTTCAACCTATACACCACAAGTTATAATAGGTTTATAAAAACAAAAAAAATACTCCAGGTGGTTGAAAGCCGCTCGGTGATCTACGATATTTGTGATATATCTATGATAAACTGAAGAAATATTTGTAAAAAATAATTTTACACTTTATATGAAATAAATATCTGTATATCCCCAATAAAGTGAAGAAATTTC
The DNA here is from genome assembly GCA_024704745.1 of Rosa lucieae. NCBI lineage: Eukaryota > Viridiplantae > Streptophyta > Magnoliopsida > Rosales > Rosaceae > Rosa > Rosa lucieae. The sequence goes on from CM045493.1 coordinate 75,702,566, forward strand.
TGTGTAAAATCATTTTTGGTCTATTATATTTGTGATATATCTCCAAGAAATTGAAGAATTTTAAGATATATCTCCAATAAAGTGAAGAAATATCTATGTAAAATCATTTTTTACAGATAATTATTTACAGATAAAGTGTAAAATTATTTTTTACAGATATTTCTTCACTTTATCTGAGATATGTCACAAATATCGTAGACCATCGAGCAGCTTTCAACCACCTAGAGTATTTTTTTTTGTTTTTATAAACCTATTATAATTTGTGGTGTATAGGTTGAAGACAAAATAAAAAATTTAAAAAAAAAAATTAAAAATTTTTTTTTATTTTTATTTTTTATTTATGTTGAAATGACCATTTTAGCCCTCAAGGGTCAAACTTAATGTCCAATTTGGACGGAATAGTAGAAATTGAACGTGACTTATTGAAATTGGAAAGTTTAGGAGGTAAAAATTCAAAATTGAAAGTAGAGAGGGTGAAATGATGATACCCCCAAACCTCAGGGGGGTAGACTGAAATTAATCCTAAAAAATAAATAAACAGACTAAGTCTTAGGTGGACATTTTGAAGCTAAAAACTGATATTTTACATTGAACTGAACAAAACCGATAAAAATTAACTGACATGGAACCGATAAAAATCAAACCGAACCAATATATTTATATTTGTATATGAAGTTAATTCCTATCCAAAAATACTTTCTATTGTAGCCTCTCAAGCACTATATCATTGTCACCTAACTATATTTTCATTCATATATGTGTTTAATTTCATATTACTACTTTTAATTTCTTTGAGTTGTAATACAATTTTAGTTGTAGTTAATTTCATCTACTTATTGATTTTTATATTTATAACATGCTTAACTTGTAGAATAACCTGTAGAGAGCCATTGTAACGAGGTTCACTAAAATGAGGATTAGTTGAGGATGTTTTTGTGAGAGTCACTTTTCGATCAGATTTCCGCAAATCAACTGTTAGATGTTTAAATATTTATGTATAGATCATTTATGCAATTTTTTCAACTAAATTGAAAATCATTAAGACATTTATAATTGTTATTTATTTATTATGAACATAAACGGTTCATGTTTGACAAAAATTTGGTTCATTCATTGATTTGATTTACTTCGGTACCTTAACGGTTAACAATTTGGAAGAAATTTTTTAGAAGTGATTTACTCATGCATACATAAACATCTAACAGTTGATTTGTAGTAGTGTAGTCGAAAAGTGGGTCTCTCAAATTGTTGATTAGAAAGTCTTCAACCAGTTTTCATTTTAGTAGTTCTCATTAGAAATGCTCCCTAACCTATAATATATTCAATTCTATTAAGCTTACTGACCTGATGGATTTAAGATATTGTGAGAGACAGATGCATATCAAGTTCTCAACCACATGTATTTAATTAAAAAACTGAAATTAAGTTATTTGTTTTCAATTTTCAGATTTACTTATCCCTCATAAATTCATAATTATTTAAAAACTTTCTCTCAGGTGATGAACAAGTATTTCAATTATAGTTTTTTTATGTATACTATTCAATTCACAATAAAATTATGGATATTGATGTTGTTTGTATAATTACCAAGTATAGATCAAACTATTAAAGTCAACGCGGTTAAAATTAATCGAAACTAAATCAAATCGAACCGATCAACTGAAATATCAGTTAATCAAATTTTCTGTTGCGATTTCAGTTAATACCGAAAAACCGAATCAATATAATCGAGACCACCCCGAGTCCACCCCACTCACCAAGGATAGGTGACTTGTCCAAAGAGAGTAATACCTCTGTCCTTTTGGTAAATGATAGTACCCTACTGTCGAGTCGGGACAGAATTCCAGAACAGTGGAAAATTGGTAGGTAATGAGATACACATGCTACTACTTATGGCTCTTGGTTCCCACGTCCTTTCACCAACGGTAACTTTGCCGGAGTAAGAACTGGAAAGATTGAAGACAAACTAGTCATGTAGTAGAAGAGTAAGAAACAAAGAAGTGAGAAAGAGACAGAAGCAAAAAAGAAAAAAAAAAGAATATCATCCATCAGAGAGAGGAGTACGGGTAAAAGAGAACTCCGAGAGAGAGTCGAAGCAAAGAACAAATCCATCAATTCAGTGAATAAAACAGGTGCACGTGGATAGACCTAACACACGTGTATGCACTCATGCAATCATCTTAGAGAAGAGATAGAGAGCAGATAGCTGAGCTGGGATCGATAGGAGACGAATTGAAGAAAAACAGGTTTATGTGGTTAGGATAAAGACGTCAAGAACTAGAAAACAAACACCACCATCTCTCTCTCTCTCTCTCTCTCTCTCTCTCTCTTCCATCAAGGACCCGTGTGCTTCTGAATTTTATTATTTTTCTTTTTCTGCAATACAATTTAATGTTTAGATTAATATTTGTGCTCTTTTCCATATATTTCAGAGTTCGGGAACTGAGATTGTGAGTCTCAAGGAGGCAGGTTTGGTCCTCGATCCTCACTGGCATGGGTTTGACAATCGACACCGTCTCTGTTTAATTTACAGTTCTAGAGGCCATGAGGAAGAAAATGAATCGGGTGTTTTGACCACTCTTTTCTCTTTGTTGGGTAGCTAGGTGAAAATTCTTGACTATTCAACTTCAATGTTATGTATTTCGTCACTGTATCTAATCATTGTACGTAGGTTCTACATGAAAATTTCAATTGAATTTAAAATAATAGTACATATGTCAAATTTGCTTGTTAAATTTGAATGACAGTTCAAGTCGATGTGTTTGGTTCTATGATGAGATTTTATATTTCGTATAATGTATGGGAAATTCTAGTGTAGTGGTGGGTATCTCATACCCACATTTACAAAAGTGAGAACAAATTTTGTTGTCAAAGTTGTAATTTGAGTCTTACTTTGTGTAATCTTAGTTCTAATAATGGTAATTACACATCTTACGACATTTTACAAGTTTTTGAACAAATTCGTTGTCAATATTGTAATCTTAGTTCTAATAATGGTAATTACACCTCTTACGACATTTTTACAAGTTTTTGAACAAATTCGTTGTCAATGTTGTAATTTTTGTTTAACTCTATGTAAATAGTGTAAATGAATATGATAACTTTTGTTCTCAATGTTGTAATTTTGGTTCAAATACTTGTAAATTTTTGTTCAAATAGTTGTAAATGAGGGTATCTCATACCCACCAGTACACTAGCTTGTCTCATAATGTATATTGTTGATTGATTGTTACTATGCAATTTTATTGAATTTAAACCGTTAATGCTAAAATATTGTAAACTGTATTGTAACCGAACAAGCTTAATTATAATGAGCTTTTGTCATGGATCAAAATTCTGCCTCTGCGGTTGGATTGTGCAACAATATATTGTTTCTTTAGTTTTCAAGAAAATTAAGAAATTTTATAAAAAAAAAATATAATATATGCACTGATCTTAATTGTGGTTTATAACTATTACAGTTTGAATCACAATATGATTCCAATTCAAGAAAATGGTCCACTAAAAATAATACTCTATCTTTGGAGTATCTTTCAAATAACATAGAACTCAAAGTGCAGTTTCTAAATGTAGTTTTTTTTGGTTGTTGCATGAAATGAATTAAGATAGACGTATAAAACAATGTCAAGCAATGTTTCTTCTCATCACAGTCCACAAAATAATTAGTAAATTTTGGTAAATTATGAATAATCCGCTAAAAATGACAAATTTTAAAATACTGTATTCTAAAGAATGATTGAGATTTAAAGTACCGACGTGCACTTGCACTAACATGAATAGACGACTTGATAACATTAAGTAGACTTTTTCGTTTAAAAAGGAAGAACAAGAAAATGATTGACTCAAATATCAATTACTGAGAGCACATAATAGATGTTCACCTGATAACTTGCATTACCGATGCATAGAAGAATTCCCTTTATCATACTCTTTCTCCTCGTTTGTGTATATATACTTTGAAATACATGGAATTATGAGCACAATAGAAGTAACGAGCAAAAAAACTACTAGGTACATAATTCCCCTGCAAATGTATGAATATTTGAAAATTATTTCATACACCGACGGTGCAAATGACCAAACACTTATAAGAGTTTTATTGCTTTGCATAGTTCTAAATTCCATTCCCATGTTTCTTATATTTTGTAACCAAAATATAGATAAAATTAGATATACCTGTACAATACAAAACATTATTTATATGATTGTATCTCGAATTGTGTACATGCATGTCCACTCTGGTACAGAGATCAATAATTTAGATGATCTAAATAATGAGTTGCCCATTATTATTTCCTCTCTGGCGCCAGAAAAGTAGAAGCAAACAAAATAGAGGCCCTCGTGCAACTAGATGCTTCAATAAACATCACACCTTTTCTCCTTTATCATAACCAAAAAGAAAAATGATTAATATAAATGTGTGCGTGTGGGTAAACATTCCTTTTCTTCTTTCTTCTTCTGCCGCCTGCAAATCTATGGAGCCAGCCACGCATATAGATTTGAATCATTGAGATGCATGTGTATGTGTATATATATCAATATCATAGCTTTCTCCATCGATCTCTCTCAGAACAGTGAACAGTCTCCCTCTGATATATAAATACATAACCTTTTGCAGCTCTTCTAGCAAGCAACAACTCAGGCAACCTACCATTACGTACGTACCATAAGTATTCTATCTGCAAATCCGAGCAAACCCTTTTTCATTTTGATTCACACAAAAATTCCTATTGTTCATTCGTTCATTCATTCATAAATCGCTTTCTCTCTCGTATAATTTGTAGTCTTTTATTTTTGTTAATTTTCGATAGATTTTAGCTTGTTTTCGTCGATATATCCATCGATTCAGTGCCCTGTCGGCAATGCAATGTATTGCTACCTCTTAATCATGCAAAACTAGAGGGTGCATGGATAACAGCTTGAGAACCATTAAGGGGTGCTTACTTTTCCATTTGTCACATGACAAAAAAAACTGGCTAGTTGTTCTATTGTAAGACGTGCATAAATATCCCAAGTGCATGTACGAAAGGAAAACTCCAAAAGGGTACTCGTGAAACCAATCCTTTAATCTTATGAAAGGAATGATTGAATATGAAGCAATGCCTTAATCATTTACTTCACTGTTTAACAAATTGATATCTTCATGAGAGATGTTATCTTAGATTAATGATACTTCGGTGCGTATGAGAAAGAAATTATGTAACTTTATATAAGATGAATCTTGAAAATTTTCCTTCATCTAATAAAAGACAAAAGCTAACACATAAATAAAACATTAATACATAAATTATTGTAAAATGCTTCTCGTTTTTTCTTATATTTGTCTTTAGGGTTATTATCATAAATGATACCTAAACTTATTCTCTATCTTATTGATATCCTTAACTTCAATTTTAATCACAACTAGTACCTGAACTTTTCGATTTCTTTTTAAATGATACCTATCACTAACTTCCGTTAATCAAACGTTAAAAACTGATATGTGACTCATTTTTCAAGGATAAATTTGTAAAGTTGCTTTAAAAAAAAAATTACTTATTTTCACTTATATTGTGGCCATAAAAAAAAAAGATTATCAAAATGAAAAACTTTCAACTTTAATTAAAAATATGAATGAAATGAAAAAAAAAATTACTAAAGTTTCAATAAGCTTTGGGTTTTAAGTGTTTTATAGTTTGTCCAAAAAAAAAAGTTTGATAGTCTTATTTGAAATATTTTATATATATCTATAAAACAAATTAAGTTTTGATGAGATCTTGTTTTTAAATTTTTATTTCATAAGAAGGTAGAGATTCATTTTTATTTCTATTTTTAATTGAACTTCTAGTTTGATTAAGATATTAATTTATCAGAATATTATTTAGGAATTCTTTTTAGTAAACAAGATTATTTAAATAGGTATTTTCGTCAAACTACTCTTGAATATAGGTCATGTGCTTTGCACATGTCAGTTTTTAATGGAAGGTTAACAGAAGTTAGTCATTTAAAATGAAATCGAAAAGTTCAGGTACCGGTTGTGATCAAAATTAAAGTTCAGGTAGTATCGATAAAATGGAAGATAAGTTTAGGTATCATTTGTGATAATATCCATTATTTTTATTTGAGAAACTTATACAAATAATTAGTCTCCGAAATCTTCAATATCGAATGTAGGGTTAGCACTTTCCGGCGTTTGTAGCTATATGAATCCATAGTTGAGCTTATGATCGAGTTTTCAGGATCACAAACGGCCCTATCGTAATACATTTATAAAGTTTTCTCTCTTGGTAGTTTTGGAAAGTTCAGGGTAAATTCATAAATGTTGGTTTTGTGTCAGATTCAAATCCCTTTCCAAGGATCTCCATATGGATCCATACTCGTCTTCAAGTCACCATCAAAGGCACTCCAGGACAAGCCATCAGCCTCAGACCAACCAAAGTCAAAAAACAAAATGAAAGTCGAAGAGATAAACGGAAATTACAGGACGAAACCTGTCTCATTTGAATCATATAACACTGAATGTGTAAATTGATTAGACACATGATCATATATCGACACCTACACCTACACCCACACCTACTGTACGGAGCCGCCTGAATATCGAAACCAGACATCCATATATGTGTGTGGTGTGTATCTATATATATTAAACGATCATCAAGATAAACCCTAAGCAACAAGCACTTTGCAGTTTGTCAATATTTGCATAAAAAACCAAAAGAAGAAGAAAAGATCAGCATCTGTTCGTGATAAGGAAAAGGAAAAGTTTTGGACTTTTAGTTTGTTTAAAAAAGTTGGGAGAAGTTTTTTTTTTTTTTTTTTTTCGATTACAAAAAGTTGAAAGAAGTTGCAATAATGGAGAACTAGGGTTTTGGAATCATTTCCAAAACTAGTGAGGTTTAGTTACCCCTGCGTTTTCATTTCTGGTAGTTTTTTCGGGTCCAAAGTTTCTGTTTCTGGTTTCTGTTGCGTTCTGGGTTTTCACAACCCAACCATGTCATTTCGAGGTTTGCTCAGAGGTCCTCTTCTTCTCTTTAATGTCTTCACCTCTTTACTTCAATAGCAAAAGACAAATTTTTTGCACACAAACCAATGCACCGTTTATAGTGCTTTGATCATCTCAATGTGATTTAATATGGGCAGCCAACTTAAGACAGCTTTCAATATATTTTCACAGAGTAATTGAGCTGTGTAAGAGAGACACCCTTTTAGTTGTGTAATAATGAAGAAAATTTAGAGTAAATATGCACTCTTTGTGTTCTGTGCTTCTGTGTTCACAACTTCGCATTAACAGTAAGAGTAAATTGTTAAATAATGGTCGGTGGCATGCTAAATGCTTATGGTAATTTTACTCAGTTAGATGTTAGGTAAATTTGATTTATTTTTTTCTCAATCATTGAAGCAACGAGGTCACAGGGTTTTCATCATATAAAAGGGTAGTTATGGAATTGGAATATCTTTTTCTGGTCGCAAGAAGCCAACACTTCAATGATACTGAATCAATTGATGTGATTAGCAGAAAACTAAGACTTCTTTAGATCTTTATTTGAATATATAAAGCAATCATATTTTGGAACAATCGTAGTCAATATCAATATAATTCAGTCTTTTATTCACGTTCACATATAATCTTATTAAGACTAAAATTAAAATGAAATATAAAGCCTCATATAAAACACCGTATACGCCTAAAAAGTATTATCGAAAAAGCTTACAAAATGTATCAAACTTTTCCGGTAACACTCTATGCTTAAAAGTGGCCACACTAAGACTAAAACGACCATTCCTTAGGGTCGAGGGTCTACCAAATTAACCGTTCAAAAAGTCAGTAGTACGGTAGTGTATCCATAAACTTCAAACTGCAACAGGGGGAATAGGGTCCAAGTTTGAAACTTGCAGTTAGAATGTAACCAAAAACACAGAGACCTGTCTTGTTCTCTCTCTCTCCACTTATTCACATGGTAACCCAAAGGACCTGTCTTGTTCTGGTTTTTGTAATTCCATTTAGCAGATCTTGTTCAACATGTGAAGGGATTGGAGTTTGGAGTCACTTTACTATTTGGTCCAATTGGGTGCTGTGCATGTGCCTCGTCACATTTTACATCTATTCCTTTCAAATTTCAACCAGTAATACTCAGAATCAATTTTTACCTTTCTATTGTGAGCAAATCATTTTTAATATAATTGATTGGCTTTGAAAGTTTCAAATTCTAACTTCTTGTTTTTTGTCTGATTTCCAAAATTTTAACCTTGGAAAGTGTTAAACATTTCTGCCATTCAATTTTTCTGAGTAGGGATAGAGGGTACTTTTACCTTAGACTAGGGTCCCTCAAATTGCATAGGGTGCATGGATTTGGCCTATATGTTCCTCCCTCCCTCTCTCTCTCTCTATTCATATGGTTGTTGGGACTTGAGGCTTGTGAAAAAGGCCTATAGAGAAAATTTTACAAATAGTATTCCAATTAAATGATATTTATTATTTTGGTACATCAATTTAAAAAATTATCAAATTGGTACTCCAATGTTTAGATCCGCCATAATTTTCATACATTCTGTCTGCAACGGTGTTAAATCTACTACCACACAAACTATTTTATGGGCAATCTTGACTCTTCATTTTCTCAAATATTTATTTTCCTCTTCTTCCCCTCCTAATCACACATATAACTTGTACCAGCGAGTCAAAGAGTCAAATAAGAAAATATATACACATGTAATCCATTCCAGCAAACATATCATGGTCTCTCAAAAAAAGAAGAAGCAAACATATCATGGTCAAACACTCAAACATATACAATATAATATCTTGTAATGAGTTTTTGCATTGAATTAAAACTAAGAAAATTGTTGAGTGGAAGGAAAAAAAGAAAAGAAAAAAGAGTTGAAACGTGAAGAGACGAAATTACCCTAAGAAAATTAGTGACTTGACGGCGTTATAACTGCGGGTACTAAAAATAATTCGGATTTTAATATTAGGGTACCAATCTAATAGTTTTTAAACTTGATGTACCAAAATGATGAATGACTTTTAGTTTTGGTACTATTTGTAAAATTTTCTCCTCTATATAAATTGGGCAATGATATAGGGCCTCAATGAGGCTTAAGATTTGTGGCCTCAAATCCTAGGTGTCATGCCATGTAAGCAAATACAAATTTTATTTTCAATTCCACATAATAAATCTTGTCACGTCATACTATTGCAACACCAATTTTACCCTTTTATATTTCCTTTTAGATGTTAGGGGATGAATCAATTACATTGATGAATTAAATTAGGTGACAAAAAAAAAAGATAAGCTATTAATTATGTATTAATTTAAGAGATATGTCTACAAATTCTTTGAAAAATATTTTTCTTCATTTAATTAAATTATTTCCTATAAATTTTCTTTCCAAATAGCATCAATATAGTCAAGAAATAGGCATTAACTTTTCTTTTCAAATATTGATTAATTTCATCCAAAAAAAAATAGCATTAATAAATTGAATTTGGAAAATACGTATGTCTAAATTAAAAGGTGAGAAAAAATTCAAGCCATTAATTATCATCTACAAATCTAAATATAAGGGAAAAAACAATAATAAACTCAAATATAACATGTAAACCCGCTACATAAAGAGAGAAAAAGATGAACAAAAGAATTTATATAATCATATGAATATGTATTTTTCACATTATATTTTCAAAATTTACAGGCCCGACAAACGTTAAATTCATATACATATGTTATGTAAATTTATTGATCGAGTGTACGTGCAAATTTATTGACTAAATTACATGAATTTTTTTCTATTCTTGATTGAAGAAAAAAATTGTTGTTTAAATATAAGCATGAGTGTAATGAAAATAAAAAAATAAAAAAAACCAAAATAATTTTTTTTAGAAGAAAGCTAAAATAACTTTTTTTTTTTTTTAAAAGAAGCCAAAATAACTTAGATTCATTAGATTTTGGAAGGATAATATGATATTTTTTTCAACAATTACACGTCATGATTTGACAAATTGGTGATGTGTATAGGTGACATGGCATGACACCTAAGATTGAGGCCACAAATCATTTTCCTATATAAATTATGAGTTTTTCTATTAGAACCTCCAAATTTACTCACTTGACCTCTATGCTTTTTACACCTCTTATCAAATTTTCAAATACTAAATTTACTCACTAAACCTCACTAAACTTCCTCAAATAACCTTACTCATATAATTTGCAAACAAATTATTACCTTTAAAATAAAAAATTTAGTCATTTCAATGATTTAATCACTCTATAAATCTTAACTAAATATACATTTCTTAATCAAACTTGAGTTTCAAAAATTAATGTCTAATCAATGAGAAAATGCCATGAACTATTATGTTTTTTTTTTTTTAAGTTCTATTTTAGTTGTGCAAAAAAAAAAATGAAGAAATCATTTGTTTTTATTCTAAAAAAATATCATTCGTTTTTTAATGTTTATTGTTTGTTTATGTATTTTTTGTACCACATGATTAATTATTTAAATTTTTTTTTGTGCATATATAATGGATTGACTTAGACTTAGGTCATAAATTATAAGAGGATTTATTTTGTTTTCCCTCACCAATATGCATTCAACATATATATCATACATTTTTATGTCACATGATCTTAATCATATTTTTAATTCTTATTAAATATATATATGAATGCTTTAATGAGTATGTAGTGAAATTGGAAAATGAAAATAAATAAAGAAAATAATAAGGAATACAATCTAATATTATTGAATTGGAAAGTCTACATAAAATAAATATAATTTTTTTGGTATAATTATTGTCCTTAATAGTCATTTTATAGTAGGTTATATATGTCATTTAATAATTCATAATAGAGTGAGGTCAAGTGAGTAGATTTGGAGGTCCCAATAGAAACTCTCATAAATATATATGGATTCAAATTTGCACACCACCAATACTTTGGTGGTAATACCACCATTCAATATAAAACTGTCATGTGTTATAAAACATAATTAAAGTATTAAATTAATTATACATGACGTGGCAAGTTTCAATTGGGTGGTGATATCACTACAAAATAAAAATGGTGAGTAAATTTAAATCATATATGGGTGCGACTATTGCCACCCTATCATTTTATTAGTTCACCCTACAAACATTTTAATTATTGAAAGACTATATTAAACAAGTGTAAAATGACTAATAAGTACACTAATTTTCTAAAATCTAAATTTATAAAGAAAACTAAATACATAACCAATTAATTAAATACAAATACTATTTAATTTCTCATTGGATAACATTAATCTTCTTCTTCTCTACCCAAATTTGAATTTATTACTTTTTTTTTTTGTTTTTTTGTTCTCTCCTCATGGTTAATTCGTTATTCAATTCACAAAACCATCAATGTTAATTTCATCAAAATCTTTGCAATATTCTTTATAAACACTTAAAGTAAAAAATTAAAACACGAAAAAAAAAATCAATCTTTTCTTCATTGCTCATAGTTGTTAACTTACTAATATTTTGAGATAGATTGAAATAGACAAACATTGAAACTGAAAGAAAAAAAATGGAAGTAAATCAGATTATGATTTTATTTGGAAACTTTAATATATTTTAGTTTTGTTATTGGTATAAATTAAATGAGAGATTTTTGTTAAAAAAAATTCTTTTTTAATTGGATATGTCATATAAGAATATTTTTGGAAAGAGAAATGGGTTAGATAGTAAATTTAATAATTGAAAGTAAGTAGGGTGAACAAAGTAAATGAAAGTAAAAAATTAAAACACGAAAAAAAAAAAATCAATCTTTTCTTCATTGCTCATAGTTGTTAACTTACTAATCTTTTTAGATAGATTGAAATAGACAAACATTGAAACTGAAAGAAAAAAAAATGGAAGTAAATCAGATTATAATTTTATTAGGAAACTTTAATATATTTTAATTTTGTTATTGGTATAAATTAAATGAGAGATTTTTGTTAAAAAAAAATTCTTTTTTAATTGGATATGTCATATAAGAATATTTTTGGAAAGAGAAATGGGTTAGATAAGTAAATTTAATAATTGAAAGTAAGTACGATGAACAAAGTAAATGATAGAGTGGCAATAGCGGGCCGCACCCATCCTATATATATATATATGCTATGCACACTTGGCTATCTCAAAAACTAGAGCATGCCCATAAACCATTGAATGCTCTCTCTCCTTTCTTCTCTCTTCAGAGCATCAATGGCTGTGTTTGTGGTGGTACTACTCTGTGTGCTCTTTGTGCTCTGTTTCTGCTCTGCTTTGCTAAGATGGAATGAGGTGAGGTACAGGAAGAAGGGTCTTCCTCCAGGCACAATGGGCTGGCCAGTCTTTGGAGAAACCACAGAGTTCCTCAAGCAAGGACCAAGCTTCATGAAAAACCAGAGAGCTAGGTGAGACTATGTTTCCAACTATTGCTTTTGCTCACCAGGTGTTAGTGTCAGTTACTCTGTTTCTCCTCTGTTTTTAGTAGCTTTGGTCTTTTTATTTTCTGAACTCTGGTTTTTTGTGACAGGTATGGTAGTTTTTTCAAATCCCACATACTGGGGTGTCCTACCGTAGTTTCCATGGATCCAGAGGTGAACAGATACATCCTAATGAACGAAGCTAAAGGCCTCGTTCCCGGGTACCCTCAATCGATGCTGGATATCTTGGGCAAGTGTAACATTGCAGCTGTTCATGGCTCCACTCACAAGTACATGAGAGGGGCATTGCTTGCCCTCATTAGCTCAACCATGATCAGAGACCAGATTTTGCCCAAGATTGATGACTTCATGAGAGCCCACCTCAGTGGTTGGGGGAACCAAGTCATCAACATCCAAGAAAAGACCAAAGAGGTTTGTGTGGCAGAGAAGAAAATCCATGTGAAGTTTTTCACACTTTGTATTGGTGCAATTTCTGATGTTGTTTCAACTGTTTTACGCAGATGGCGCTTCTTTCGTCGCTTAAACAGATTGCAGGCATTGAATCAAGCTCGGGTTCTCAGGCATTCAAGGCCGAGTTCTTCAAGCTTGTGTTGGGAACTCTCTCATTGCCCATTGATCTTCCTGGCACAAATTATCGCCGCGGATTTCAGGTATATTATGTCACCAATTACATTATTTTTTTTGTAATATGGTCGAGTGGTTTGTGAGATTTATGGAAGATGTAATAATTGAGAGTTGAACCATGTTATGCAGGCGAGGAAAAATATTGTTAGCATGTTGAAGCAACTAATAGAAGATAGAAGGGCTTCTTCAGAGGAAGTCCACCAAGACATGCTCGGTGGATTGATGAGAAGTGATGATCAGAACAGATACAAACTCACTGATGAAGAAATAATCGATCACATCATCACGATTATGTATTCGGGCTATGAGACTGTTTCGACCACATCAATGATGGCGGTTAAGTACCTTCATGATCATCCACAAGCGCTTGAAGAACTCAGAGTAAGTTAAAGAATATGGTGTTCTCTGAATACTTGTTACATTTCTCATGCTTCTTTTACTGACTTTAAATTGTACTACTTCCAGAAAGAACATTTGGCAATCAGAGCCAGAAAAAGGCCCGAGGATCCCATTGACTGGAATGACCTCAAATCTATGCGGTTTACTCGTGCGGTAAGGGATCATTTCCCAGCTTTGTTTTCATCATTTGCCCTATGGATCATAGCAATTTTGTTAATAAACTCTTGCTGTTTTTTTTTACCGCAGGTGATATTTGAGACCTCAAGATTAGCTACTATTGTAAATGGGGTTTTGAGGAAAACCACTCAAGATATGGAACTAAATGGTGAGTAGTCTAAGCTGGAAAGTTTCACAAGCATATAAGATACAGATATAAATAGATATTTCGTATAGTTCTGGGTTGTATTATAACTATGGGCTCAAGAAACTATTTGCAGCTAGCATTACATTATTGGCACTTTTTGGCAAAATTATGTTGAAGCAGTGGATAGACATGACTCAATGATTTACAATGGCATTTTATACCAAAACAGCTAGACAATACATTAAAGAATAATTCTTCAGAACATGGAAATACCCTTTTTTTTTTCTGACATCAAGAAAATTTAAGTTGCATTTTCAACATGGTTTTCAGTGGCTGGGAATCTTGATAAGATTTCTGGTGGACCATTGCTTGGAATAATTCCTAATCAGAGCTATTCTTGGATTGCTTGAACAGGGTTTTTGATACCAAAAGGATGGAGAATCTATGTTTATACAAGAGAGACTAACTACGATTCGTTTACGTACCCTGATCCATTAACCTTCAATCCATGGAGATGGATGGTGAGTTTCACTGTGACTCTATTTTCATGGAAATGTATCAGATTCATTTTCTAGTCATGGTAGTAATAATTTTCTTGACTTGAAAATGCAGGATAAGAGCTTGGAGTCTAACAACTTTATATTTGGGGGAGGTACTAGGCTGTGTCCAGGAAAGGAGTTGGGAATAGCAGAAATTTCCACATTCCTACACTACTTTGTAACTAGATACAGGTTAGTGACTAAAAACCCAAATCAGAAATCTATAATTTTCCGATTACAATATAAAACTATCATTAGTGTTTTTTTTTAATGGTTTTTATTTGATCTATTATTTGCAGATGGGAAGAAGTTGGGGGAGATAAACTGATGAAGTTTCCAAGAGTTGAAGCGCCAAATGGACTGCACATTAGGGTTTCAAATCTGACTAACTAGTTTGTATAAACAAGTATATAGCAGCAGCAGTAGCATATCAGGGTGGAGAAAAAAAGAAATGATGGTGTATGATAACGTGCTAACACATTAGAAATCAATGAAAATCAGCATTTTCGTTTTGTCAACTATTGTTCTGATGCAATCACAGAGACTATAATAAAAAAAACCTCTGCGTGGTGCTTGGTATGACAGGCTAGAGCAGTAGAATTGAATTCTTCACGAAAGTTCTACAGTACCAACTCCAGATCCCGGTGGCGTTAGATTAGGGATTAGGCAATGTGCCAATCCAATGGCTCTAACTCCGGAGTTTTCAATACTCCAGAACACTACATAATTTTTTTATGAATATTGATAGAACTGTGCATATGGAACTTAAAATAGTTTACATACCTGTGTTTGGGGTTCAGGCTTTGACACAATGTAGCTCCAAAAGGCTTTGAAGTGAAGCAAATCAAATATTAGAGACTGCAAAATAGCCAGATTCTAAACCCTATTGCCACCTCTTTGGAATTTTCCACCTGTGATTTGAATAGAAAAGTTTTTTCAGGACTCATGTTTTTCTTTGATCATCCGACACTCGTCAAATAAAAGATACACTACACTTTTGGGCCTTATCATGATTGCAATGCGGAGAGGATGGAGCAGTCTCGTTTTGGGCTGATATCTAGCGTAGCCCATAAGATAAAGAAATTCAGCCTCTGTAAAGCCTGTATACTTTGTTTTGGGTTTATGAGTCACTATAGTATTAGGACAAGGTTTTAGAGTTCAGGATAGCGCAAACATTACGGTTTGAACATTTTTTATGGTAGGAATATAGGTTTCTATCACTTAATGTAAAACGATAACGTAAATTCCCTATTGGGTTGATTGGAACACGAGAATGGGAAACAGAGTTGTCCTCCTTATGAAATGATGAAATACTCATTTCTGCCGTTCGTAAGTAGTCGGAAATTGAGATTAGAAAATGATCAGAATGATGTGAGGAAGCATTTAAAGGATTATTATGATCTGTTCGATTTTCGCAAACAAACTCCAACAAGTCTAAGGTCAAATATGGAATCTTTTATTCTGGTTCTTGGGTCTTATTTTGGGTCGTTAAAAGCTTGTTATGAAACGTAAAGAAGAAGGTGAGGGTTTGCTTAACATGAACTTAGCCCAAACCAATGTGAGCGCATGTGAGCTACCACACCTCCCAAAATCATTGCTTGAATTAAGGCAGTCCATTTCACTAATTCACTCCCTATAACTGTTATTGGACACAAACTAGCTCTCATACTGTCATACACGCTTACCATTCTAATCCCACACGCTTTTCATATTACTTTTTCACTTTTTGAATTAGTAACGTTTACTGCCCCGTATAAATTGAACGTCCAAAGTCCAATCTCTAAAAGAAACGTTGGCAAAAGTAATCTACTGTTTTTCGTTACCCTACAATATAATTTCAATTATTAAATCGTTCTCTTTTAAGCTCTAATCCGTAGCCTAAACCATCTTTGTGGTGGAAGATGCAAAGAACTTAGACCTTGTTAAACACAAACTCAACCTCATAATCTCCTAGAGTCTTTCCTAATCAATCACTCTCCTCCCCTTTGAACAATTCCATTGACCCTCTAAATCTCGGACACGTTCCCCCTTTCCCTACTAACATCCCATCACTCGTGCCGCACTCCCCGCCCCCCTCGCACGTGCAACCCACGTCTCCCTCCTCCTTTTATATGAAATAGTTGTCAGAGACTACCCCAAACACTCTCAAACTATCCCGATCTCTCTCTGTGATCTCTGAGTTTCTCTTCGATAACAATGGCGACTCCGACCCATTTGCTTAAGGATGAGCTCGACATTGTGATCCCTACCATACGAAACCTCGATTTCCTCGAGATGTGGAGGCCATTCCTCCAGCCCTACCACTTGATCATTGTCCAGGACGGCGACCCCACCAAGACCATCAAGGTCCCCGAGGGATTTGACTATGAACTCTACAACCGTAACGACATTAACAGAATGCTTGGCCCTCGCTCCAATTGCATTTCCTTTAAGGACTCCGCTTGCCGTTGCTTCGGTTACATGGTCTCCAAGAAGAAGTACATCTTCACCATTGACGATGATTGCTTTGTAAGTCCTCCTCCTCACTATTTTCTGTGTATTGTTTGGTTTTTCGAGATAGAGTTTGTAATTTGTATGTGATGTTTGTGCCCTTTGATTTGTATGTGATCGCTTGACCGAAGAGATCATGAGGTGAATGCATTGTAATATTGATCACATTCTCTTGGAGATATAGGCTTGATATGTAGGTTGAATTGTGCATAATTCAAATTTGCAAGATTGTTTCCCAAGTAAAATTTTGAGTTTCTGATACCATCATTACACCATTCTAAGATTTATAAGTTTTAGCATGTAGGTTTGATTGCACTGACTTATCTGTTGCAACTTTGTTTGTATGCGAAACGGAGTGTTGGTTATTATAATGCAACTTGCTTCTGTAGCAAACTTATGTTTGAACTACTTTGATCACGTTGTTTGCACTACAAGTTTGAAATACAATTTTTTTTTTATGTGAAGGTGGTGTCCTTGGATTTATTGGCATCTATTGTCACTGATCTTGATTCTTCTGTGTAATTTTTGCTATGATCTAATGTGCTTAGGTTGCACAAGACCCATCTGGCAAATTAGTGAATGCACTGGAGCAGCACATCAAGAACCTTCTTTGCCCATCCACCCCATTTTTCTTCAACACCCTCTATGACCCTTTCAGGGAGGGTGCGGATTTCGTCCGTGGATACCCTTTCAGTCTCCGTGAGGGTGTCCCAACTGCTGTTTCTCATGGTCTTTGGCTCAATATCCCCGATTATGATGCACCTACTCAGCTTGTGAAGCCTCTTGAGAGGAACACCAGGTAGGCACTTCCTTAAATTGCAAGTATATATTGATTCTTATATTTATATATACTATGTGATATGATGGTGAAAATTATGCTTATGAAGGTATGTGGATGCTGTTCTGACAATTCCAAAGGGCACCCTGTTCCCCATGTGTGGTATGAATTTGGCTTTCGACCGTGATCTCATTGGCCCTGCAATGTACTTCGGACTCATGGGTGATGGCCAGCCAATTGGACGTTACGATGATATGTGGGCTGGCTGGTGTATCAAGGTCCCTTTTCCTCTTCGTTTTTAGTTTCATCTGGATTGTTTATGCTACTATTGAGTATTAACAAGCAATATGTGGTATGTGACTGAATGTTTAGGTGATCTGTGACCATTTGGGGCTGGGAGTGAAGACAGGTCTGCCTTATATCTATCACAGCAAGGCAAGTAACCCATTTGTGAACCTGAGGAAGGAATACAAAGGCATCTTCTGGCAGGAAGAGATCATCCCTTTCTTTCAGGCCGCTGTTCTCCCCAAGGACTGCACCACTGTGCAAGCCTGCTACATCGAACTGTCCAAGCAGGTGAAGGACAAGCTCGGCAAGGTAGATCCCTACTTCGACAAGCTGGCCGATGCCATGGTCACATGGATTGAAGCTTGGGATGAGCTCAACCCAAGCGGACCTGGTGCTAAAATTGCAAAATAATTTTTTGTTTTAACATAAACTGAAAATTCGACCAAAAAAAAAAAACATAAACTGAAAATTGATTCAACTGCTATTGCTCTTATATTGCTGTACTTGGCATTGTCATTAGTTTAGTCACTGTATCTTTTATCCTCCTGAGCCATTTTGGTCGGGGCTTGAATTTTCGGCAGATGTAACTTTATTTATTAACTTCGTCCAATGAGGATAGTGCAATAAAAAATATATGTAGCTGGTTTAGCATTTCATTCTACACATGAATGTTTGTCTTATGACTATGACAGAAAATTCTTTAAAAGTCCTGTTGGAAATCCTGGATTTTGATTTCAATTACATTTGTTGTTGGTGGCAGAACAGCATCCACAGAAGTGTAGAACTGTATTTCTGGATTTTGAATGGTATAAAAGAAACACTTTTGTGCTGCAAAATTTTTGATCTAAATGCAGAAATGTAATGACTTCATGAAATGATTGAAATCCATAAGATTATAAGAGACATGAGAACAAAACAGAATCACTATTTCACTACTACTATTAGATTCAACTCCTTGTTAACCATTGTAGCGGATTTACTATTACAATTACAATTTGGAAATGTACAATCAACAGGATCCCTACAGGAATATACATACAACAGAACAGATAGAAGTAACCCACCTCATGCAATCCAAAACGTCCGCATCAGCAGCACGATTGAGCCCATCCAATTTCATTATGGAAGCACTTCACCAAAATGCAGGAAAACTAATGGCTTGCATAAATCTTAAGGTCAAACTAATCCCTAATCTTAGATTGGATGCATTTGTGAGACAAGATTAAGCATAAGCATATGTAAATGCAAAAGTCGATGCACAAATCATGATTAGTGTCAGCAGAGAGATATACTGTCGAGAACCAGCATTTGGCAAATATGGAAAGGCGTCTGGAGGTGGCATTACACAAGTATCACCATTGAAAGAGATTCTTCTCGGGAAAGCCCAACCCTTCTCAAAAGTGAAAGTTGCTGGATTCTTCCGGAAAAGCAGCTCTGACTGCACATTACCGACAGGCCCCGATTGCATCAGCAGATCGTTGTAGAACTTGATTCCCCACATCATTGCAGTATCATCTGTTAGAAAGAAAAACAAATTACAATTCCCCACTTGGCAGCTTCCAATATGTATAAACAAGGATGAGCAACATGTACAGAAGTTCTAGAATATCATCAAACACTTCAAGTACAAGTCAGCTCTCATAATACACTGAAAGCAAAGAACACATGAACAAAAAAAGTAACTAATGATAACATACTTATGGTTCCATAAGGGGTCAAGGACTTTGAGTTGAAGCTGAAAACTTGGGTCAGATTGTCAAAGTTTGGATGCTGGATAACCAAATTCCAATCTGAATAATTCCTGCTGTAGTCAAAGTTTGTAACTGTAACCTTCACTCGCCAGTATTCTCTGTAATTCAGCTTGACATGCCAATGAACTCTGATCGGGCACATATGGCGAGTACATCGAACCAAAGGCGAATTTTTTCAGCAGCTGAAACAACTGAAGCCAAATATGGAGACTTTGGACTGCAAATATAAAGACATAGTAAATGTCTATGGAGGATATATGAAAAAAATATCGTCTTTATAATCAGACAAAAAAAGTTCAAATGAAAGCATATGGTTGAGGGAGCTCACTCTACACAGCTTCCTGGATGAGTTATGTTGTTTTGACAGCCACAAGAACATATTGGGCAGGGCACTACTGTGTCATTGTAGAACGAAGACAGTGAGACACAGCAAGCAGGAGTTTTCTGAGCCAGAAATTGTGAATATGTGCATGTCAACTTCCATGTCACTGCGACGGATTAGTTTAAGGTTAAAACAAAATATTTCTTAGCAAAATACTGCATTTTAGGAGATATCTAAACTTATAACAACTTACTCATGACTTGAGAGACTCGCCTTTTATCTGGAGAAAAGTATTTAGTTGGTTTGACAACTCTTGCAGCACCACAAGTGTACCCTGGTCCAGGTCCCATTAGAGTGAAGTTTTTTGGATGCTTAACTGTTCTATTGCTGGTTCCCGCTTGACCAACACTTAGTTGAAAAGAAGCTGCAGCGTTGGCTGGATCCTGCATCCATGAACTCAGCACTCCACCTTTGCAGCAATTGGAATATTGCTTATTGTACGGAGTTCCAGGGAGTAGATCAATAATGGTTGGTTTCTTTTTACAGCAATGCGGGGGAGTTGTCTTAAATCTTGAACAGTCCCCTTGCTCGGTAGCTTGTCCTCCGACCATGTCCCAAATCACCTCCTTCTTTGCCCATGTCCATCCTAGCGACCACCCTGGTGCTTGAATGTGTCTATACTGCTGGTAGTTATAAATGGTAACAACAGCCTGTTTATATAAGGTGTGTTGCTGGTTAGATGTTTACCTTATTCTTAAAAAAGATACAGATATTTACCCTATCTTTTTGAAGACAACCATTATGCATGCAACTAATGTGAAAAATAAGTTTCCATTAGCTCAAAACTCAAAATCGTACTTACAACATAGCCATCAGGGGTCCAGCTTATAATATCCCACTTAATTGTGATGTTGCCATTGGGATCAAGAGGATCATATGCATCTGGAAATAAACAAGGAGGAAAGAAACAAAGAAACAATGAACACTTTGAGGATGTTAATCTTGAATGAGAAGTTTCGAAAGTTAACTGCTCCTGAATTAGCTAAACTGACCAAAATATCTTTTTCCAGTATTCCTTCCTCTATAATAAATACTTGGAATTCTGACAAAGAACTCCAACTGGTGAAAAGCTTCAGTCTTTCTATGATTCACTAAGAGAGTAATGAAAACGAGATCGGTTCTTTGGTGTGAATTAAAAAACAAGAACCGAGCTATTTCCATAACATGTCATATGCAAATGCGCATCTTTAATACTGCATCAAAAGGAATCCAGGTCGCTAATGAGACTCAAAACACAGAATAGAGGATCCTGCTTTCTGTGTGACTTGAAATGAGCACAGGCTAGGTTTCTCTTCTCCATTGTTGGTAAACAAGAAAACAAGAACAACCCTTTCATTTCAAACTCTTGAGAACTAATGCAACATGCAGAGTTCTACACGAGCAATAAAAAATTCACTCAACAACACCAAACACCAAAAATTCTTAATTTCTTTTTGGTTGAGATCAAATTCTTAATTTCACTACCAAAGAAATCAAGGGAAACTGAAAGATTGAACCTTTTTTATAGTCATAGAAAACCCATTTCATCATCCGTCAGACTCAATCCCCTAAACCTTACCAAACCTCACAACTACACCCTCAACAAACCCAATTCACCAAAATGACCACATTTAGGCAAAACTCCACAAACAGAATCAAAAACCTCATAAAGATTCCAGCTTTAGAAAGATTGAACTAGGAAGAGGAAGATTTGAACGAACCTGTTGAGCTGAAGCTGAAGCAACAAAGCACAAATAGAAGGACAGTGGCAAAGCTGGTTAACTTGGACAACAAAAACCCCATTTTTCCTGTTAGATTGTCCTCGAATGTCTGTGTTCAACTCTTGGGGACCACAATCACAAACAGAAACAAGCAAGAAAGAGATGAAGAAAGAGAATGAAAAGAAACTAAAGAAACTAGTACGCGGAAGCTGGTTAGTGTGTGCCAATCACTCTGCAAGTCCCTGCTTGCCAAGTGCCATTGTCAGGTAAAACAAATACTAAAACTTAATTGGCTTTTAGTCTTACGATATATTTTTCCTTTTGTTTGATAAATAAAATTAATTGCGTCTTGCACTAAAATATGCGTTACAGTTGTGAAGCTTCTTGATGACAATTCGCAGTTTCACACTGACGGACTCGCCCTAAAAAATGAAAAGAAGAAAATGGAAGGAAAAAAAAAAGGTTTTGGACTGTATTTGTCAATTGGAAACCTCTAGAAAAATTACTGCAGTCAAATTCAACTGTATGTGATTGATCCATTGTGGTCTTTCCACTATGTTTCTTTCCACATTTTCCATTTCAGACTATGATCCTGGAGTTCCAAGCTATCGAAAAGCTTACACTTCTAATAATACAATCAATGATATAGCTTTATTAGATTCATGTTCCAATGAATGAATCCAATCTAATCTAATCTATAGTAATATGGTGGCGCATTTTGTGGCACCATTTCTGTTTTACTTATTGTGTGACAATGACTGGTTCTACATGCTAAAGTACCACTATTAAGCTTACATTATAATGACTTTCCAAAAAAAAGCACTCGATCTATTACATACTCCATTCTTTCTTACAAAGTATTGTATAATTACAATAAGGATAAGATCACAAGTCAGGGCATGCCAATCTTCTCCCTTTTCAAACTTTGACAAGGTTTTGAGGAGGGGGTATTGCAGAGTTTTTTTTAGTAAATGTAGTGGCAAGCATCTTCTTACTTAAAAGAAATACAACACTTCATTTAATGAGGTAAAGAAAATTGAAAAGTTTTACGATACATTGATGTTCCTATATGTGAAGTACATTTAATTTGTTACAGGTGGACTAGTTCAATACATAAATATAATAGTTTCAAACTAGTCTACCACTGTATGAAGCCAGTTTATCTCTAAATCAAATTAATATACTTGATGTAGCGGTATAGTGATTTACTCTAGGTGAACCCAAGAAATTGATATCAAAAGTTTATAGAACATTTAAGGGGAAATCATGTCATGATTTGTGGATTATGTGTGAGGTTGTGCGTGAATGGTGGTTTTGGGTCATGAGTTTGGAAAGTTTGATAGGTAAATTATGACCGCTGCGCTGTGATGCATCTTTACAAGTAACCGTTTGTCGTTAAAGAGTCTCATAAAAAGTAAAATACAAAAGAATGACATCTGATGACCATAATAAAATAAAAATAGAAACACCTATGTCAGTTCAACAAGTAGTATAATAATAACACACCCCTAAGAGTCGACAATAAGAATCGTTTTTTAGAGTACACTACAAAGCTCACCCTTAAAACGAGCAAACCACCTATCACACTCCTATCACATGTACCTTTTAGTAATACGCTGAAATAAAGAAAAATTAGAGCTCAAAAGAGGACTAAATGTGACAAAGAATCCTCTATCTTCCTTCGCAATCTTTCCCACTAAAAAAAAAAAAAAAGTCCTCTTTTTATTCTTTTAAACAAAAAGAGAAAGGCCCAACACTAAATTAAAAAAATGAAAACATGGACCCTATATGGAACCAAAACCCAGCCAAAATGTTCAACAAGGCCCAACTTAGAGAAACCCTAGCATCCCAATACCAAGCCCAAACAACCCAACTAAGACAAACTCTAAAGGAGAAGTCACCGCCATTGTAGTCCAGCGCCACCCTTGTCATCTGAAATCGACCATGTACCCGTTGGCACAGCCACCACCACTGAAAGCAACAATTGTACCACCCACCAACCAAGGCAGAGAATCTGTAGTTAGTTCTGACCCAGAGCACAGACCAGTGCCACTTCTGTGCAATCCGGACCACCCCAGCCTGCCATAAAAAACATATAATTAAATAACTTTTACCAACGATCATTTCTTCATCAGTCATTATAGAATCACTTATTCTTCGATTGCTATTGTAGAGTCATCTTTGACTTTAGTATTCTTTTGTTGTTGTATTTTTGTAGAAACAAGAGTTATGAAAATACATGTTATTATATAACCCAAAGAGATCATCTTAAAAGTACAAAAGTTCTCCAATAATCATCAAATAATTCTTTTTCCGATGAAATCCGATGCATTATTAGTGGTATGATTGCACTCCAAATAATTCTCATTCCACTGCTTGCCGGTTCATTTTTGAAGCCATTTACTAAATATTAGAAACAAAATTGCAAAGCATGTGTAATGTACGTAGTATATTTAGAAAAATAGAAAATTGTGAAGCAGCGCCCGGAAAAAGGAAAGGAAAGCAGCCCCCCAAAACAGACGAGTCAGCGATTTGACTTCCCCCTCCAATTCCAAGCAAATTCCGAATTCCTAGTTTCCGATATGCCCTAACACAGAAAAGTCCTCTTCTTCAACCCTTAAACCATTTCAAACCTAATTACTTTTCCCACAAGAATCCGGGTTTCCCATAATATGGGACATTAAAGTATGCATTTTTAGACTCTCATTTTCTTCTTTCCCCTAATTTATCTTCCATTTCGACGACGACGACGACCTCCATGGCTGCTGCATCTGAAGCTAGCGCCCAACCCATTGGCGCCACCGAGATTAATTGGGACAAGTATGTTTCTTTCTCTCTATTTCATCAATTCCCAAATCCCCATTTTCATTGATTCGTAACTTGTATTGAGTTAATGTGTAATCTTGAATTAAAGGGGTTTCTGAAACTGGGTTTGTGTTTGATATGGATTTGGGTTCTTGAATTGTTGAATGTTGGGTGATATATGTGTTGGGTTTGATAGAATTTTATGTGGGTGGAGCTGGATTGTTGAACAAACTTGCTGTGGAATCTTGAATTAGTTGGAGGGATTCTGAAACTGGGTTTGTGTGTAATATGGGATTTGGGTAATTGATTGATTGAGTGTTTTGTATCCCAAACTTATGATGCAGGCTAGATAAGACTAAATTTTATGTGGTTGGAGCTGGATTGTTTACAGGGGTCACAGTGGCACTGTACCCAGTTTCTGTTGTGAAAACCAGGCTACAAGTTGCTACAAGTGAATCTGTAGAGAGAAATGCATTGTCTGTAATCAAAGGCATTTGGAAAGCGGATGGTGTTCCTGGTTTGTATAGGGGATTTGGCACAGTCATAACTGGGGCTGTTCCGACTAGGGTTATATTCATGACTGCTCTCGAGACCACAAAGGTGGCTGCTTTCAAGTTGGTTGAGCCATTCAAATTTTCTGAACCGACGCAGGCCGCTTTGGCTAATGGACTGGCTGGAATGACTGCTTCGCTTTTCTCTCAGACCATCTTTGTTCCTATTGATGTGGTAAATGCTAGTTTCCTTTCTAGAACATGGTTTGTGTGAGTTTTGTTTCTGGGGTCTGAGATGGTAAGTTTTTGTTTGGTGGGTTTTGTGTAGGTTAGTCAACGGTTGATGGTGCAAGGCTATTCAGGGCATGCAAGGTACACTGGGGGGATGGACGTTGCTCGTCAGATTTTGAAGACAGACGGCATCAGGGGATTTTATAGAGGATTTGGACTTTCCATTATGACCTACTCTCCATCCAGTGCTGTATGGTGGGCTAGTTACGGTTCAAGCCAGCGCCTAATCTGGAGGTGAGATGTGATGATTTTTTACCTGTTAAGTAATAATGCTGGATGAGCTTGTCTGTCCCAAATGACTAAAACTCAGTCAAGTTATTTTAACTATGGATATGTGCTGTTCATATTTTGTACCTTTAGAATTTATGGTGGCCATTTTATTGTCATTTCTTCTGTTAAAGATATGAGTTCAATGTCCTGTGCGGCTTTTACTAGGGAATGTCTCACTTAGATTTACAATTGGAGAACGTTTTCGAACATGATAATTATGCTGGTAGTAATCATCATGCATTGTGACTTTGTTGGTTGTTAACTTGTGAGGGCTTTCTTTTTCTGTGTATTTTAAATAAGCCAGCTGGTTGTATAGGAAGTCTGAAGTCCAGTATGCCAATTGATTTTCTGTGAGTTGATTAATGGAGTTCATCCCTTTTAGGCATAGAAAAAGTTAATGAGTTTAGGTGAATCAAATACTCTTTCGTCAACAGTTCAAGTTCTTAATTGCTTGAAAAATATATATATATATATATATATATATATATATATATCTCACTATTGTATTATTCCTATTCATTGAGCAGTTTCTTAGGCCATGGCTCAGATGAAGCTCCCCCTAGCGTGGGGAAAATAATGTCAGTTCAAGCTACTGGTGGGATTATTGCGGGTGCAACAGCTTCCTTCATAACAACTCCTTTGGACACAATCAAGACACGCTTACAGGTATTCATATAATCAATTGAAATATGTGGTTACCTTGCAGCTTGCTATCTTCATTTCTCCTATCTACTTTGTGTCTTCTTCTCATAATTGCTGCCGTATTATAGGTCGGACACGAAAAGAGACCCACTACAAGTGAAGTTATTAAAAGCTTGATTAGAGATGATGGTTGGAAAGGTTTTTACAGGGGACTAGGTCCAAGATTTTTCAGCATGTCCGCATGGGGCACTTCGATGATATTGGCTTATGAATATCTGAGTATGGGCTCTTACCTTTATGCTGCCTTATTACACTTGGGTCTCCTTCTCAAGATATTTTTGTTACATCATGTTTACCCGAAATGGTTCAACTTCTAGGTTCAGTTTACTTTTAACATATAGTATAGGGAGTAAGAAAAGTTCTGGAAATACCAACTTCCTGTTATTTGGCTTGTTAAGCACGATTTACAGAAGCACATTTAATATTCTGATGTCTGTTTTCTTGTTATTTCAGAGCGAGTATGTGCAAAAGATGAATAGATGTCAGTCTACTATCAGTCTACAACCTTTTCTTCTCTGAACTCTCATGCAAGTATAGATATTTGGTTCCGGGGTTGGCTAGTAATAAGCAATCAAAAGGCTGTTACTTTGATTTTGAATCCAGACCCGAGATATTGAAAAACTCATTATGATACTGACTTCCAGAGAGATCTTGTAATTCTTTGAAGAATTTTACTTAGATCCTTTTATTGCCCGTAGGATTTAATTGAATTGATTTGAGCAATAGCAACCCACATTTTTTCTTCTGTACCGCAAGTGTATCTGAGCAAGAGATTTTGACTACTGATACAGTTATTTCACATAATTTCTTCTTCTGTATTGTTATCTGGATATTGAATTTGTTCACCAGAAAGATTATGATAATAGAAAATGTTCAACATTTATAGCTCAAATGTTTGATTCATGCTGTTATCAGTTATCTACAAAGATTACTTTGTTAGAATTTTAGTTTCTGAACCATAAAAACTCCAAATTATGTACGGGGTTTGAAACTTCGAACTATCTTTGTCAAGTTTTGGCTGTCTTGCAATGAGTCGGATAAATATTTTCAAGACGAAATATATCAAATCTCACTGCAAAAATAGTGAGAAGTAGTTTGCACCAATACATGGACAAATCACCTGGACATACCATTTACATCTAGTGGCTTATTAGACTTGCTAGTCCTGCTAATCTCAACCTCTAATTGGCTTCTCCAATACAGCTGAGAAGAACAGCTCATCTCCAAGCTTATCATTCTTGGGTATTACCCTCCATAGCAGTGGCTTGTAGCCTAACCTGTTAAACTCCTCCAAATACAGCTTCATATCCTCTTTATGACAGAAGAACCTGTCTATCCAAAGAAGACCTTTTGGCCGAAGGACTCGATCCCAATCAAACAGAACAAATTGAAGGAGTTCAATTCCTATCCAGCCATCCAAGAACAAAGTGGAATGGATAATGTCAAGGGTATTGTCAAAGAAAGGCAATCTTGAGCCAATTGATGTGTAAAGAGGAAGAAGGCCTCTTAAGGCTATGACCTCATTGAAAGGAGCACCTAAGTTTAGTGTACTTGATGCAATGGTGACATTTTTTTCCCTCATCACAGCAGCAAAAGTACCAGTTGTAGGGCTATAGTCTAGGCCGATTCTTATCTCCCCCGGCTTTAAGCTAAGGACTTCATCAATGGTGAACTCTGCTGATACAGACTCGTTCGTAGGAATATTCCACCCACGTTGTGAAATGTTGAAACAGCTTGAGCATTTGAAGAACCCTCTTCTGTCTGCGGTTTCTTTAGAAACAAGGCAAGAGTAGTCTTTGCACTTGTAATTGTTCCATAAGATGTTGGCATCACTAGGTTGAGTCCAAAGGGAGTCGTTTATAGGAAATGGCTTAGTGTAGTGTGGAGGTGATTTTGTGAAGCATCTTCTTCTTGGCAATGGATCACAACCGTGAACTATAAGCTTCTGAGCTATTTGCGAATCATCTGGACACGCACTGTGAACCTTGTAACTCATAAACCGGTCCAAGATGGAGGCCATTTTGGCACAAGCCAACCCAATTGATGGAGTTAGTGCATCCACCCCAAGAAAATTTTTCTTCCCAACTAGCCTGTTTGGTTTTGGTGAAATGTAGCTACGAATCTCACCTGATTTGAAGACATTCCCACTCATAAACTGTTCTTCGGCTTCACCTTCTTCGGGATCACTGAAATCTTCATCCACATTGCTTACCTCATTATTAGCAGAGGGAGAATTCTTACTGCTCTCTGATAAGCTAACAGCAATTTTGTCCAAAGAAATGGCAATGTAAAGTACCTGCTCTGAAAACTTTGCGATCACTTTTGATTCTGAAGTTTCATCATGCAGCTGCTCCAGTAAAAAACCCAGTTTGATCTGCAAATGAGAGATTTCGCTACGCAGCGAATCAGGTAAAGCAATTAGGCCATGGGAGAGAGAGATGTTGGAGTTAGTAGCAAAGATGCACTGTGGATACGAACTATTGAAGCCGAAAATGAAAACTGTAAGGGGGCTGACAAGGAGAATAGCACATAACATTGTGGAAAGAAGGCATTTGAACGGTTTGGAGGCGCCTTCCTTCTGCATTTCTAAGATGGTTGTTATCTTTCTTTCTTGAACTTCTTTGAAAAATGACAACCATTTGAACGTTGACTCGGTCTTGGAGCTCTCAACTTGAAGATCAGTGAAGTTAGGGTCTCTGACTTTTCTATTGCATTTTTTATCTTCTCTAGGTCTGTACCATACTTTATAGTCAGTTTGCTTGAACCCTAAGTTATACCTCAGCATCTTGATCTATGATATTATTAAACTAAAATCATTGCCATATTTCCCCGGCAACAATTTTGCCATTTCAAATCCAATAGTATTGATAAAGATGCACAGCAATTCGGCAACCATATAGAGAAATGGAGACTCGTGCAGATTTTCATGAGACTAAAACAAGAGCTGCTTCACAATAGAAACTCATAGTGAACTCAATCGATAAATAAACACATAACAACATTTTCAGAGTGCGTAAGCACTTGTACAAAATTGATGAGTCCAAACATCATACGAAATCACTATTACTAAAAAGCTATTAAATTCTTCAAGATCTTCATGTGGTTGAAGATGGTTAATTCTCATTTTGTCCAAAATGTGACTGATGGTACAAAGAGCTGCACTTATGTTAATTATGAACACCCTCCTCTTCTTCTTCTTCATCATCGTCATCATCCCCATCAGAATCACCCTCATCATCTCTAGTTGCCTCTGCATGTTCCTCTAGCGAAGCAGAGAGCGCCGAATCCCCAGCCTTGTCTCCCTTCTCTTCTTTCTCAGTCGCAGTCTTCATCGATTTACCTGCATTCATCTGTTGCAGTACAAATTTGAGACCACAACATCCACAATTCCATCAAAACTTACACATACACGAAAAACCTCGAAAACCAAACAGGGTGTACATATCAAAGCACATACAGCTCTTAGCAGAGTCCTCCTATCCCTTTCTCTTGCATTCTTGATAGCCTGGAAAAACAAATTCACAATCCAAACCCATCAACACGAATCACAAATTATAACATGCTTCGGATTATCACACTCGCAAAATTGTATCAATTAATTCATGAATAATTAGAATCGAAACAAAACCTCCTGGAGCTCCTTCTGCTCGGCTTCAACCTCGGCGGGGTCTTTCCCGACGATCCGCTCGTTGCGACAACAACACTTGGCGCAGACGCCGTGTTCCTTGGCGCAAGGCTGACAGAGCTTGTGGTGGGACTGGCGGACGGCGCGTTTGGTACAACGTTGGCACTTGGTCGGTTCCGTTAGGGGCTTGTACTTGCCGTACTTGCGCTTCCACTCGATCTGTTCCTTGCAGCGTTGGCAGACGCCGGTGATCTCCGACAGCGGCCGGAACCGGCCTCCGACCTCGGTTTCGTTGATTTTGACGCCGGCGTTGGGTTTCCAAGCGTACTTGTTCTTGTGCCGACCGTTGATCATCATCACTACACAGCAAAACCCAAATTAATGGCTGCCTCCGAAAACAGAGCGGTGATTTTAGGGTTTAACGTCGATTTTGAAATCGGGTTTTTCCGACCCGAGTGTGAGTTGGGTAAATGGGATGTGCTGAAGGTGATTTGGGCCAAAGTGTTGGGTTTGGCCCAAATAATATTGATCATGTTCTCAAAGCTTGACCGAATCGGCTTATCTCAATCTTATTGCTTTCACTGATTAAAATTAAATTTGTGTTAGTCTAGAAATTGAACCTAATACTATTTGGGTGAGGCTATTGACACCCTTTAATTTTCTTTGTTCACCCTATTTACTAATTAAACCCTAAATTTTAATTTTAATTATTAAATTTACTTATCTAACCCATTACTCTTTCCAATAATATCCTTCATCATGTGACATATCAAATTAAAAAAAAAAATTATTTAACGAAAATTTCTCATTTAATTTATATCAATTAAAAAGACGTCCTAAAATATATTAAAATTTCCTAATAATTTTTTTTTTAATAAAATCATAATTTGATTTATTTCCATTTTTTTATTTTTTCCATTCAGTTTCAATGTTCGTTTATTTCAATCTATATTAAAAAAATTAGTAAGTGCTGCTATGAGTAATGAAAAAAAGATTTTTTTTTTTCGTGTTTTAAATTTTTTACTTTCGGTGTTTATAAAGGTATTATAAAGATTTTGATGAAGTTAACACTAATGATTTTGTGAATTGAACAACGAATTAACGATGAGGACGAAACAAAAAAAGAAAAAAGAAAATTGTAATAAATTGAAATTTGAATGGAGAAGATGAAGATTAATGTTATCAGAAGAGAAATTAAGTAGTTTTGTATTTAATTAGTTATGTATTTATTTTTCCTTAAAGATTTAAATTTTAGAAAATTAGTGTACTTATTAGTCATTTTGCATTTGGGTAATATAGTATTTCAATAATTCAAATATTTGTAGGGTGAACAAAGAAAATGGTAGGGTGACAATAGCTGCATCTTACTATTTTCTTAGTTCGCCCTATAAATATTTGAATTATTGAAAGACTATATTACCCAAGTGTAAAATGACTACTAAGTACACTAATTTCTAAAATCCAAATTTGTAAGGAAAAATAAATAAATAACCAATGAATAAAATAGAAAGATTACTTATTTTCTTATTAGATAACATTAATCTTCATCTTCTCCACCCAAATTTGCATTTATTATTATTTTTTTATCTTTTTGTTACCTCTTCATCATGAATTCGTTATTTAATTCACAAAATCATTAGTGTTAACTACATCAAAATCTTTGCAATACCTTTTGTGACCACTGAAAGTAAAAATTTAAAACGCGCAAGAAAAATCTCAATATCTTCTTCATTGCTCATAGTTGTTAACTAACTAATATTTTGATATAGATGAACATTGAAGCAAAAAGAAAAAAATAAAAAAAATGGAAGTAAATTAGATTATGATTTTGTTAGGAAACTTTAAGAGTTTTTCTATTGGAACCTTCAAATGTACTCACTTGACCTTTGTGCTTTTTACAACTCTTATCAGATTTTCAAATACTAAATTTACTCACTAAACCTCACTAAAATTCCTCAAATAACCCCACTCATGTAATTTGCAAACAAATTATTATCTTTAAAATAAAAAATTTAGTCATTTCAATGATTTTATCACTTTATAAATCTTAACTAAATATACATTTCTTAAATCAAACTTGAGTTTCAAAAATTAATATCTAATCAATAAGAAAATGCCATGAACTATTATGTTTTTTTTATAAATTTTTTTCTCTATTTTAGCTGTTAAAAAAAAAAAAAAAGAAATCATTTGTTTTTATTCTAAAAAAAAAAATCATTCGTTTTTTAATGTTTTTTTTTTCTGTATTTTTTGTACCACATGATTAATTATTTATGGATTGACTTAGATTCAGGTCATAAATCATAAGAGGGTTTATTTTGTTTTCCCTCATCAATATTCGTTCAACATATATATCATATATTTTTATGTCACATGATCTTAATCATATTTTTAATTCTTATTAAATATATATGAATGCTTTAATGAGTATGTAGTGAAATTGGAAAATGAAAATAGATAAGGAATACAATCTAATATTATTGAATTGGAAAGTCTACATAAAATAAATAAAATATTTTTTTTGGGTATAATTATTGTTTTTAATAGTCATTTTATAGTAGGTTATATATGTCATTTAATAATTCATAATAGAGTGAGGTCAAATGAACAAATTTGGAGGTCCAAATAGAAAATCTCAAACGTTAATATATTATAGTTTTTTTATTGGTATAAATTAAATGTGAGATTTTCATTAAAAAAAAAATCTTTTAATTGGATATGTCATATAAGGATATTCTAAGAAATATGTTTATAAGTAAATTTAATAATTGAAATTAAAATGTAGGGTGTAATGAGTAAGTAGGGTGAACAAAGAAAATGGCAGAGTGGAAATAGCCGCACCATACTATAAGTCTATAAGTCTGTTGTGTCGGTCTAGTCAAATACCATTTGGTCTAGACCGTCTCTCATTTATAAGTGGAAAGTCGTGAATTAGACTCACGATAGACTAGTTGTTGTATATGAGTTATTTATTTGATTAAAATAAAAAATTCTACTACTATTGAGCATATTTAAGTTTATGTCAGCTAGAGCTTAGCGGTATGTGTTATGTGAACAACATAGGAAAGCTAAATATAGCAAATTGATCTCAAATTGTGATTGATGTCATTATATCAATATCTCCTGGCTGCAAAAGTGACTTCACAGACAAGGAAGTCTAATTCAGCCTCACAAGAACAGGTTACTACTAATTAAGGAAAGCTCATAAAAAATACTTTGTGAATACTTGAGTTACATCTTCTATTTCTTCAAATGGTTTAAGGTCATAAGTCACAACAAGCATAGCTACATCATCATTATCGTTTTACAAGAAATTTACATGCAGCTTTTACAACATAATGAGCTGGGTCATGTATGACACAGATATTCTCTGATTTTTATATGACTAGCTTCCAAGGACAAAAATAAGCTTAAAAGAATAACAAATTTAGTCGGTTCATCTTGAGATCTAGAGGAACAATAGCAACATTTGCAATGATTAAGTGTTCAAACTTGTCTATGTGGTAAAAGATGTTTCCAATCTTTAGGCACTTTGTTATGTTGTAAATGAATGCCAAAGAATACGGTCTACCAATAGCAATTGATTACATAGTTGCAGCTCTTTAGATATCCCACCGCTAACTAATGACTAAAGCAACCTTTTTAGACCAATCCGGCACATGCTGCTAATTTGCACTTGCTGTAGCATGTTTTTATTAGTACAATATGGTCTACCAAGATTCTAAAACTTCTACATAAGATGAGAAAATTATGATCGTGTAAAATAAGGTCTGCAGAACACATATTTCACACCAGTGGATAATAATATTTGAGAAGGCAAACAAATCATAGTGGTGCTGAACAAGTACAAAGGACTAAAAGAAATGAACAAAAACAAATAGGACATACAGACGAAGTAAGACTAAAAAGCCTAAAAAGCCCATGGACAGAAATGCGTTGTGATCTCGTTTCTGTATCCCCTGTTCCAAGCTGTCCATATTCATTGTTATAAGTGCCATATGCTTCTTCTTCTTCTTCTTTTTTTTTGGGGGGGGGGGGGGGGGGGGGGGGGGGGTGTGTGTCGTCGTGCGTGAAATGCTCCCTATTAAAGAGCTTGATCGCTACTCAAAGGACTATATATATATCCATCACTCGTCTCAGACCAAAAACTGAACTCTAGCAAAATCATTTACAAGCAAGAGCTTTGTAACCACTTTGCACAGCAACATATAGAAAAGCACATTCGACCTATTATCATGTAGAAAATAACTAGAAATGTTCTCAAGTCTCTAGCAAATGTTTAAAACTACGCATGCAAATAAAGCTCTAAGTTGCATAGGTTGCTGAAATTTGCACAAGGGTAATTGGCTGGGTTTCACATATGCAGTTGCAGTCAAAGGCAGCATATCCCCACAAAAGTCACAAAACACAAAACCCCGAGAATTAGCCATTGTTGGAAGTGAACCTATTCAAAGAGGTAAAATGCACGAGACATTTTCCAAAAAATTGCATTTGGATCATTTATTCAAACAACTAATGTGCACACTAATGTTTGATTCCTAAAAGATCCAATAAATCAAAAGTTTCTAACCTATAGGTTGATTCATTGCCCACATTTTTTCTAATCCATCTCTCTGATTTTGTATAAAAAGAGGAAAAAAGCTTACCTTTGACTTTGATTGCAGCTCTGGGAGCAACCCCTATAACTTGGCATATGTAAGCAAATGTTCAAATATAAGCAAAGTGAGAATTCCCGGGGTTTGTTAAAATGGGATTTAAAAGAGTTTTAATGACCTGCTCTGGGATTCAAGAGCAGTGAGAATTCCCAAGAATTGTAAAGATATAAAAAAAAATGACAACCCACATTGGTCAATACTCATTCACTCAGAACATACAAATGCCTCTTGTAATCAAAAGCAAACTATGCTACCCATCAAAAACAAAGAGCTAACCATCAATATTGATCAAGTGATAGTTACAAAAACAATAAAGAAGATAAATTAATTAGAAGAGGTGGTGGAACCTGATCCCATTCCCATCATGTAAACCCTGCAGCCTAAGCTTAAGACCCAACTTTTCTCACCATCATCTTCTTCATCTTCTGGTTTGTAATCTTCCCAAATAATCAACACAACCAATAATCATGTATGGGACGTTTAATCATTGAATTGAATTGATCGAATTTTTAGGGTTCAGGAAGCACTTGTTTTTCTGCTTTGCAGGATGAGGGATGACGAGGGAGAAGAATTCAACTGTGCTCTGTTTGCAGGTTGATGATTTCTTCTAACTAGACCCTTTATCTCCTCCTTGATCCAACTGCTTCTCTCCTTCTCCCCTAAAAGTCCCTGTGGTAACTTCATATCTTACAGTTTCATCTTCCCTGTCCTATGTGAGTTGACGCGGTCAATCTAACGGAAATCTTGACTGCATCTGTTGGTCTACAATTCAGTTGGTTCATTGCACACAAAAGTACATAATAATACAACAGAATGGAGTAGCCATTACTACAAAAGTACATAAATAAAGTTCTACAGTCAGCCCCCCTACTCCTACAGTTAACCGATTAGTACATAAATAAAGTTCTGAATGTTGATGTAATTGTTTGTGCTTCTTTAAGATGCACGTAATGAGAACGTAAGGTTGGTTTTTTTCACTACGAGGATTGAACCCGTAACCAAAACCAAATCTGTTGCTGAGTGTTGACTAGGATTACTAGGCCAGAGGCCCAGATGTAGTTAGGCCTGGAAACAGTGCGGTCACGGGCGGGCATAACGGGTTGGCGGTCTTAACGGGTTCGCAGGTTACCTGTTGGAACCCGTTAAGACAGCTAAGTTTTTTTTTCTTCATTTTAAAATTCTTTTCTAATCAATTACCCTTTTTTTTTAATATTTAAAAAAAAAATCCTTTTCCAATCCATTACCCATTGATACTCCTTTTCATTATGAGTTTTTCTATTGGAACCTCTAAATTTGCTCACTTGACCTCTATGCTTTTTGCACCTCCTATCAAATTTTCAAATACTAAATTTACTCACTACACCTCACTAAAGTTCCTTAAATAACCTCATTCATATAATTTGCAAACAAACTATTATCTTTAAAATAAAAAAACTTAGTCATTTCAATGATTAATTACTCTGTAATCTTAATTACATGTCTATTCCTTAATCAGACAACATAAATCTCTTATCTAATAAAAAAAATCAAAAATAATTTCTAATCAACA
The DNA here is from genome assembly GCA_024704745.1 of Rosa lucieae. Lineage (NCBI taxonomy): Eukaryota > Viridiplantae > Streptophyta > Magnoliopsida > Rosales > Rosaceae > Rosa > Rosa lucieae. Next base: position 75,738,626 of record CM045493.1, read on the forward strand.
AGAAAATAACATGAACTATTGTGTGATTTTTTTTTTAAAACTTTTTTTTTCTTTTAGTTGTGCAAAAAAAAAAAGTAATCATTTTTTTCTTAAAGTTTTTTTCTCTCTATTTTCTGCACCTCATGAATAATTATTTAATTTTTTTTTTAGTTTTTCTATAAATGCTAGCTCTCTCTCTCTCTCTCTCTCTCTCTCTTTACAAATATAATAGATAGACTTAGATTTAGGTTATCATATGATTTATTTTTCTCTCCCTCACAATATGTGTTCAACACGTATATCATATATTTTTATGTCACATGATCTTAATCATAGTTTTAGTTATTATTAAATATATATGAATGCTATAATGAGTATGTAGTGAAATTGGAAAATGAAAATAGATAAGGAAAATAATAAAGAATGTAATCTGATTATTATTGAATTGGAAAGTCTAGAGAAATAAAAATAATATTTTTTTGATATAATTATTGTCCTTAATAGTCATTTTGTAGTAGGTTATATATGTAATTTAATAATTCGATTATGAATGAGGTCAAGTAAGTAGATTTGGAGGTCTCAATAGAAACACTCTTTCATTATTACTTTGAAAATCAACAAACTCAAAGAAAATCATTAAATCAAACTATCAAAAGTTAAATACATATTAGACTCACAATTCTCATAATAGGTTAAATCAAATGTTACTTGAAACTAAAATATTACAAATTCAAAGAAAATCATTACATGAAACTAAAAAAGTCTTTAGTTGGTGTGGCCTTGTCCTTTCAATGTCAAATCCAACACATCTTCAGTAAGTTGCTCCAAATCCGTTCGATCTTGGTCTAAATTACACAAAAAGAAAGAGAGGCAAATTAAAATAAATATTCACATGATGAAAAGATAAGAAGCTAATACAATAACCAAGTGATATAGAATTTACCTTTTTTACCGAAAATCCAATCTCGAATACATAGCAATGCTTGAACAGTATCAGGCAATAATGAGCTAAGGTATTGATCTAGTACTCTACCAGCAGTACTAAACGCGGATTCAGATGCAACCGTAGAAATAGGAATCGTTAGCACATCACAAGCCATATGGAAAAGTATAGGATACTGAAATTGTTCCATTTTCCACCAAGAAAGAACATCAAACTCTTTCTTTCTTTCCAGCCTTTCTTCATCAAGATACTTATGAAATTCATTCTTCATACTCGAAGTTGAACCATTCTTGTAGTTAGCATCAAATTCCTAGACAAAAATAAACCAAACATGCACTTAAATCACAATGAAGCAAGCTACCTACTACAATACAAAGAAGCAAGCTAGGTCATGTTGTCCAAATATCAAACAGTAAGCTACTCACATTCAGTTTGATAATATATAATTCATATGCATTATTTAATAAAAACAATTTGATGTCTAATAATGGAAAGTAGATGACTAATAATGGTGTTTACCTCTAAAATGGTGTCTTCACCTTCATTTTGAGAACAACTCTCACTCATGAAACCACTTGAATTATCGGGATTAGACCACTTCTCCACATATACATCAAATAGAGAAAACAAAGTATCAGTGAATTGCTTCAACTGCTCAGAGTTCACACCATAGAGCTTGCTATAGGCCCACTCTAAAAATTCCATTTTGTACCGAGGATCCATCACAATTGCAATTCCAAGGATCAAGCTGTAATCCTACCAATATTTTTCAAACTTCATATTCATCTCGAATCCCATTTGTCTCATGAAGCCATCTTGGTGTCTCATGGCTTGTTGAATGTTGTGCTGGATAACAAATACCTTGGGAAAAAACAAATTTGAAGTAGGATACTTGGTTCCAGAAAATAAGAGAGTTACCTCATAGAAATATCCAAGAAATTTAGAAATTTTCTCTATTTTGTCCCATTCATCAGAAGATGGACAACACTTAAAATCAATGTCACTTAATGCAAATTTAATCAATGCACAACGATAGTAAATTGCACTATCGATCATAAGATAGGTGGAGTTCCACCTAGTGGGCACATCTTGTCTCAAGCCTCTTCTACTACCTCCCATTCCCACTTGTACAATATAGTCCAAAAATCTTTGCTTCCTTGCCATAGAACCTTTAATGTACTTGATGCAATCACGTACCTTTATAACTGAATGATCAATTGATTTCAATCCATCTTGAACTATTAAATTCAAGATGTGAGCACAACATAGAACATGGAAAAATTTTCCATTTAACAAACGAAGCCCTCTAAAGTTCAATTGAGTTCTCAATTTCTCAACAAATGAATCATTAGTAGATGCATTATCCAACGTAATCGAAAACAATCTCTTATCAATCTCCCACTTACATATCACTGAATTGATCTTTTCAGCTAGGGTGATACGCTAAAAGCAAGTGCATAATTTAACCCTAAAAATATCATTAGTAGTATAAGCAAGTAGGGATCGTTCTATTCCGGGGATTGAGGGTACATCTGTCAGTGTAAAAACAAATTAATAAAAGTAAAAAGTATTATTTACAAAAATAAAATAAAGAAAGAAATATATACAAGTAAACACAAATAGGGGGGGGGGGGGTTTAGAATTATAAATTTGAAAATTAAAATAAATAAAACGTAAAAACATATATACAAGGGTGGAACACAAGGAATAAAGATCAAAACCACAATCATATGCAAGAAATCCAATCACAATTCCTATAGTTGATTATCTATGTCATGAGAAAGAAGTTGACCATGTGAAACGTTAGAAAGCAAACGATTTCCCATTTTTTACTTTCCTTCAGTAATTAATCTAAGTGAAAGCACCTAAATCAATCCTATTGAACATGCAATCATAGTCTAGAAAGCTAGCTACTCAAGAACATATTCAATGCATGAAGAACAAAGAAAGGATGTCAACCAAAGTGCACAACCTAGTTATGAATAAGTTCACCTATTTGCAATCCTCCTTAATTGATTTCGACTTTTGTCCAAAGCCTTTACTACTTAAATCTAGCTCCAATTACATGCATATATCCTAAGTTGGCCACCAAAGAACACATACGACATATAAAAGTTTTCTATAATCCAAAATCAATCAAGCAATCTCACATAAGCAACATATAAATCAACATATAGAAATCACAACTTTATTTCAAAACATATAAATAAGCTTTAAACTTTGCCCTTAACGTTTATGTCAACTAGAAATCAAGTTCATACGAAATCAAAACAAAGAAAACCAAAAAGGTTACAATAAATAAGATAGAATTACACCATGAAGGATGAATGGTGGAAAGCTTGAGACGTTGGTCTTGGATCTTGAAAGAAAGGCTCCAAAGCTTCACGACACAAGGTGGATGATGGCGGCTAGGAGGCTTCATGGCTTCTTCTTCTCTTCTTCTCTTTGCTTGAAGACGCAGAGACTTGAAACTAGAGGATGGAGAGAAAGCTTGACATTATGGAGAGAATTTTCTGAATGAAGAGGTGTGTCTTATGATGTAGCATAGGGGGGTTTATATAGGGGAAGGCAAGGCTTCATGAATTTAATTTCTAAGGAATTTTCTGGTTGCACCACACAGCTCCAACCAATGAATTAATGCCACGTCAGCTCTGCCATGTCACTCAACCAATCAAAAAGCTCCAAAATAAATCCATAATCTTTCCAAATATATTATTGCTGATTTTCCCAAGATTTAATATGATTTTATTCACAAATTTCGGCCAAATATCTAGGCATGAACCTAGACAATGTATCTAGATGCATTTTGGACCTTTTCTCCCTTAAATCTCTCCATGGCTTTATCCTTAATGTCCTCCCCTTGATTTTCTCTTGATTTTCACATTAAAATTGCAGATTTTATTCTCTAATTTCAGCCAACATATCTTGAGGGAATTAAGGAACGAATCTGGACTTGTTTTGAACCTTTTCTTCCTTGCAATTCTCCCTTGATATTCTCAACGTAATCTCCTTGATTTCCCATGCAAAAATCAGATTTAATCTCCCAAAATATCTCCCACGTCATCATGTGGTCTCCTAATGCCTTCAGGTTTCCTAGCCTCATCAGGATTCTTGCGTTGACTGGGATTCCTAGTCGGACCAGGAAAACTTCATTTCTTCATTTCAGCTCATTTCAGCTCCATTTATTCCAAGGTACCTAGAAAATAGAACTTGTATTAAAATTACTAAAAATAGAAACTTTCTAAAGATGGAAACTTTCCTAAACAAGAATGACTTATTTAAGGAAATAACTAAGTAAATATGAGGAAATAACAATTAAAACATCGCATTAAAATGCTCCTATCATAGGGCAATACCATTATGTGGTGGAGGCATATGACAAAAACTAAGTATTCTCTTAGGCAATTTCCATTCCGAATCAATGAAATGTGTTGTGAGTGTTAAATAACCATTAGTTGCTTGAGAACTCCACAAATCAGAAGTTAAACAAATTCTCCCTTTAACTGAACTTAACAGATTCTGAAGTTTCAACTTTTCACTATCAAATAGCTTCAAAATATGGACTTTAACGGTATTTCTACAAGGCAACTTAAGTGAAGGAGAAATATATTGAAAGACAGCTCTGATTCCCTTGTACTCCACAAACTAAATGGCAAGTCATGCTGAACAATGGCCTCGATTAACAATTCAGAAAATTTTTCATACTGAAATTTTGAAGAACGTGTAGAAGACTGAGGTGACACTACATTACTCGAACTATAACAAGTATCATGGTGACGTAAAAGGCTACCTGTTCCGGTAATAGAATCACACTTATACACAGCTCAACACTTTATGCATTCTGCACGCTCTATTTGATCCTCAGTCATAGGCAACTCTTTAAATGATATCCAACAGTGAGAAGTCTTCTTTCGCTTCCTAACCGGAACACCTCTAGCGTGAAGTCTTCTACTCGTTCCATGTCCACTTTCTGCCACAACTTCTCCTCTTTCTTCCATTGTATTAATTGTCTCATCATTCATACTTGTCTGAACACAATCACGAAAACAATCAATAACATAAATCAAAGCCTAATTGGGCAATATCACAATCCAGTTCACAAAATCACAAGAGAAATTGCATATATCAAAAACCCGAATCCTAAACAACAAACAAGATTGAAACTTTGAACACCCAAAAGAAAAAAGCAAAAAAAACCATGATTAGCAAAATATTCAAGAACCAAACTTTAAATAACCCAATTCCTACAGTGGAATGTATATACATATTTTTCAAAACTAGCCATGCACATACAGATTCTTGATAAAAGAACTTTAGTTTTACCTTTTATCACTTTATCAAGTACATCAATTCTCGTACCAAGAAACGTTCAGACATTTAAATGATAAAAGCAACCATATTGGCATCAGATTTTCCATCAATGAAACAAAAAGAACCCAATTTGAATACATGGATTAATTGATCCCAAAATTCAGGAAATGCCTACAACTATGAGGAAAAAACCAAAAAAGCCAGAAAGCAATGAATGAGATGATTACCAAAACTTTGAACAACAATCGTAGGATGAGATTCGAACAATACAGAAAAATATGCAAACCTCAGAAAAATCCATATATATTGCACATCAGAAAAATAAAAAAACCCAGATCCAAATAATGTAGATTTATATCAGTAGAGGAGAGATCAGACAAGTTATGAATCTTCTTTTGATTCGACCTCCAAACTCCAAAGCCAGCTTGCAATTTGCAAAAGATTAAAACTTTATATATATATATAAGGTAAAGTACACATAACCCAGTTCGCAAATCCCAGAAAATACAAACACCCACCAATTCGTAAATCCCAGAAAACAAACAATATAGAGATTGATAGAAAGAAAGCTAAGAAAACATAAATGAAACAGAACAAGCATGACTCACCATGGAGCCCGTCAGCGAGAACAGAACAAGCTGAAGATGAGGAGTTGCGAGAAGTGAAAGAAGCCGAGCTCGTCGACGAACTCTTTGGCAGCGTCAGCTAAGAATGGCGGCGTAGAGATGGGTAGAGGGTTCGGGCGGCTAAAGTGGAGAAGAGGAGAGTGAGCTGCGACTGTGAGAGAAGCGAGGGTTAGAGTGTGAGACTGCTTTTTTTCTTCTAGTTGGGCTTCATGGGTTCTGTCGTGCAGCCCGTTTCCGCCCGTTAACTAACGGGTTGTTAACGGGTTGGCAGCATATTAACACGTTAAGTTATTGGGCGGAAATAAATGGGTTTTTAGCAGGCGGTTAATGGGCGGTTAACTGGTCATGGGCTGAATTGCCAGGCCTAGATGTAGTATGTTAGAAAATTAGAATATATGCATGATCCTATTATATTAGGCTTATAACTTTCAGTTGACAAAATTGCAGAGTTTCTCACTGGGCCAATGGAGTGGGAAAAAATGTTACATGATATCAGCAAATTTTCTGGTTGTTATGGCTGATACTCCCCGACCAGAATTGGAAATGGGCCGGGTTTCTTATCCTAAATCCAGGTTCTTAAATTTCATCTTCATTTGTTTGCTACTTATATAAGATGATATATGGTATATGGTTGATCGATTTGGTTATAGTCTCATGGGTTAAATGTGCATGTATGTGTTAAGTAAGCATACAGGTTTGAGGAGGTGGCTGAGCTTCTTCTAGTTTGCTGGTGTTTGGATCCAAAACCAGTCTGGGTAGCAAACTGTCTCTTTTGTATGAGCGAGCATGCCAACACCGTGCGGTGTAGTCGTCGGGGCGTCCCTTGACTTGACTTCTTCTCAAACGCTGTGGACGAGGTGGGCACCAACCTCATCACTAAGTTCTTTTCTATGCCTTTTGGAAAAGGACTTCTTTTCTTACTGGAAAGGACTTGTGGTGTGATCTCTTGCGTCACCGAATTGATACCTAGTGTTTTAGACTAAGCAGAGCAATCACCAGGAAGTAGAAGAAAGCACAGGTTTGCTAAAGCGTGACTTCAGCTTCGCTGGGTTGCGAGGACGTTACCCTTGCTTCGCTGGTTTCAACTAGGTTGAAGGTACGTTTGCTCCGAAGAGACATTGATAATCGTTGAGATTGATTGGAGAGTTGTGTGTTTTTCTGTCCTTGAAACCCAGTATTTATAACTAGTTCGATGATTCCTTGTCGTAGAAGGATTATTGATTGAAAATTCTTAATCGGTCTCTGATACTCGAATCTGATAAGGGCTCGTTTTCCTTATGGACTCCGGAATGGGCGAAACTATAACCCAAACCCAAGTAGACTTATTTTTGGGCCGCAGGTATTAGCCCGCTATGCTGAATCCTCTTAAAGGATATTGCCAAAAATACTTTTGGGCTCAAACATTGCCCCCCCAGGCCTCGAGATCAGGCCTGCGAATATGTAACTGATCGAAGAGGACTTAAGCGACACGACTTATGACAGAAATGAGGCCATTAATGAGGGTTTGCGTCTGCCCAACTACTAAACGTCTTTTCGTCGCATTGTTTCCCTCATAAAATCTTCTATTTAAATCCTGCGGCAAATATCCGGATACGTCACATCAGAAACCCTTTCAGTCTCTCTTTAAACCCAGAAAACTCTCCTTTCCGACACTCCCTTTCTCTTTTCAAAACCCAGAAATGGCCACTTAGAAGAAAATCACTATCGATCAGGAAGAGGAGATCAATGAATAGGCCGCCCACATTTGGGGACTAGTATGGGTGCCCAGTGTTTTGTCCCAAACCTCAATCCAAGGCCTCTCTTGTCTAGTTTTCCAAATGACCAAGTCATATTGGGTCTTGCCCCCCGAGATATTCTCCTGGAGGATGCCATGGCCTTATACGGCCTTCCTATTTGCCACCCTATTCCAGTCCTCCAAAGGACCCCTGGCGACTTCAGCAATTGGGGCCAGCACCAACAGAGAGCCAAGATAGGGTTCTGGCCATCAGTGAACGAAGACGAACTCACTTGGTATCGCGAAGTCAGAGAAACAGATATGGCTTGCTGGAATCCAGTGGGCATCACCTACACTATTGATCTATGCTTTCGACTAGTCAGCGGTGCTAATAACTCACCTCTGGCTGCCGCCCTCTCCCTCTGGAACACCTCCAGTAACACCTTCGATTTCAGATTTGGGAAAATGAGCATAACGCTGCTGGACATTCTTACTATCATAAGGCTACCCATCGACTACGAGCCCTATATGCACGACCAATTTGACGCTGTTGAATTCCCTTCGCGAATGAAACAAGCCGACCGCGCTTCCCACAGCAGATCTTATTCGATTTGGCCAAATCATTATCACAGCGAGCGCAACGAGACCTGCAACATTGCCTTTCTAGAGTATTGGCTCTGTAAGTACGTCTTCTGTACCTCCGCCAGCAAGCCCACCGGTACCTGAGCTTCCTTAGCCACTACTCTCTACAACGACCGCAGTGTTGGCCTTAGGCAACCCGTACTAGGTTTGCTGTACCGTGCCCTCTATCAGGCCACTATGCATCCCTTCGAGACTAACATATCTAGCCCTTTTTGGATCCTGGACTTCTAGCTACAAGTTTATTTCCCCCATTTCCGCAGACCAGATATCCCAGAAAACCCTCCAGTTAACTCATTCCTGGGTCGATGGCTCTGTCAAGATGAAAGGTACACCTCCCCACCATACTCTGAGTGATTTTCTTATCTATACCTCCTGGATGAGATATTAGACTCAGACCTGGTTCTCAATATGAGGTTCCCACCTCCCCTTCAACAAGGGTTCCTGCCCAGTGGTTCTAATCATAGCGACTGCGTGCGCTTGGCCTTCCGCCGCTCCATCTCTTTTTTTAGACATCAGGCTCGCGGTCGATGAGATAAGCCATGAGATCTATTCTCCCAACCACTTCGCTCACCAACTTGGGTTAGCCCAATCGGTACCTTTCCCATTTTTCGATTCCATTAACTACTACACCTCTTGGCGAAGGATCGACCTCCTAACCGGACCTCCCCCAGCTCAAATCATGCTCACCCTGATCGATCATCCTGCCTAGGCCTTTTTTATTTATCCCATCGATGAAGTCGACGAGGATTACGATTCATGGTTGGCCAAAGTTTCTATCAACTGCTAAGATTTACCAGACGATGAGCTTTTCGCCATGCTTTTTCGCCGCTTGAACTACCTTTGAGAGACCGACTCTCAAGTGCTCGCTGGCTTCCTTATTCGCGAGGCACAGCCTCCTCAACCTGCGCAGGCCGGAATAAGAATTCGCAAACTGGAACCGGGGGTAAGTTCTTTTGGCATTAATCAATTTCACCCTCTTTTGACCTCCTGATTCTAATTGAGATTTTATTTCAGCGAATTAATATCAGGGTTAGGGGTGCGCCGCTAGCTAGTGGTCAATAGGCTGGTTCTTCCTCCACCACTAATGACCAGGCCGCGAAGCAAAAAGCTATGGCGGAAGAACCTGAATTTGAAGATTCTTCTGACGATGAAGATCCTGCAAAGGTAAAAAACCCCTCATGATTTGAACTTATATTTTAATTTTGACACCCTCTTGGTCCCAAACTTAATTCCTCAGTCTCCGTCAGGTTGCTGCCGCTCAAGCCTGCAAATGAAGTCGTCTTGGCCCCTTAAGCGACGACTGAGAAGAAGATGAACAAATCGCCTTTCGACTGGTAATTTCGTGATTCAAATAAGCTATCAAGTTATCGCTTTATTTCAAGTTTCACCTCAATGATAGACATTCCTCATTTATAGGTTCGCCAAAGGACCACTGGTCCTTCCAGACAAAGTGGGGTAGGCCCGTCTACTACAGGAGGGGAAGTGGCCTCTTCGCAAGCCCAAACACCCTCAAGCCTAGTGACCACCTATTCTCAACCTCACCTTGTAGATTATCCACCACCGTCTCCTGTGGAGGTCTAGGTAGTGGCTCATAGTTCTCTTGAGGTTGAAGAAACAGTGCCCCCTCCAGATGCTCCTGGCGAGAATCCGATAGGAGATGGCGTCCTAGAACAAGTGGTGCCAGATTCTAGACCTAACGTTGTTATGGTTGATCAAGAACAGCTAGCGACGCATGTGCTGGTCAACCCAATAGTGGCCCAAGATTCTCCAGTCGCTACCCACGAGCACCGAGCCGATGAGGTATCTCTCCTCGCTAATTCTCTTTCTTCTCTTGTTATTGTTTAATGATCATTCTTATAATATCTGACATCCCTTTCCAGGGTCAGAGTCCTGTCCATACTGAAGAGGTGGCCATAACCACTGAAGAAACAGTTGGCGAGGGTCACATTGATCCAAACCTGGCGGATGATGCCTCCCAAGTGAATGAAGTAGCAGCCGAGGCGGCCCCCCAACCAGTAGCTGAAGAAGTGGGTCATATCACGGAGCCCCCCGAGGCCCTTACCATTGTTCCTCCTGCTCAGCCGCAAGCTCCTTTTGGGGAGCCTTCTAGGTTGGAGAGGTTAGCTCACATCCTTGAAGTGGCTAAGGAAGTTCTTCGCGGACTTCTGGGTCCTAACTTATTGGCGCCCGGTGCCCTTGTGAGGGCCTGGGAAGCTGTTAGAGTACTTCGCCCGAAGCCGCCCTGACTGAAACTCAATTTAGCATACTAGACAAACTGTTGGGTGACTTGCCCTGCTTTTTGGGAGCTCAAAGCTGCCGAAGCAAGGGCCATAAATGTCTAGATGCAACATTAGGCCCTTGTCTAACAAATGGAAGCTTTGTGAGGCTCTCTGGACAAACGGGCCTCTCATCTCCAGGATATGGAGCTTGAAGAGAAACACCTTGAGTCTCAAATCCAAACCTTCAGGCCCAATTAGCCGCCGTAAGGGCTGGGATTGCTCAAGAAGAAGCATAATTGGAGCAACCCTTGGCCGCTTCCGAGGTGCTGACTCAAGATCTGGCCCAAGCCCACGGACTAGCCCAATAGGCCGAGAATGTTGTATGTCAGGTTGCTTACCGCTTGAATGATCCATCTTTTCCGCCTGACCTACGTGGCCAAGGGACTTTAGGCCTCTAGTATTAGGCCCATTATCTTTTGTATTCCTGAACACTACTATTATTTATTTATTTACTTAATTTCGGTCCACTTATTGGCCCAAAAGCTCCTTTGTCTTCGTAATCATCACTAACTTTAAATTTGCATTAATTTTGAATTAATTAAGGCAGTTCAGAGTAGATAATCTCGAAACTGAGCGGTTACCTCCTTGAAGATAGTTCCATTTCCCACGCGTCTTTAATTTGCCTTCATTTACGAGATTATGGCATTTAATCTTATTGATGGCGTTGATGACGATTCCCAACTGTTCATCTAAGGGCTGAGGCCACTTGGGTTGGCCCTATAAATACCTGTACTTTGGGGATGAGAAGATCAGAACCATGGCTTACCCAGAAATAGCTTTGCAAGCCTTACTCATCTTTCTTCTTCTCCCCATGATCTCACCCTTAGCCTCTAGATCTTAGGCCTTATGGCACAATCTCAAGCCTAAGGTTGGCCTTATGGCTTAATCTCAAGCAACCTCGTGTCTTTGAATTCTGAAAGCCTGGATGGAACAATTAGTCTTACGTATAGGTTAAAGAACACGAGGAACTCCCACGTGGGAAATCTACCCTAAGGATCCCTCGCGGAGAGCATGCTGGAGGAATGTGGAAGACCCCCTGAGGTCAACCGCTCTTCTTCGGTGCCCCACCTCCTGGGCTTAACGAACGAACTTTCGTTTTGCCCTCAAGATGAACGGGGCAACTTGGCTTTCGTGCTCTTCTGATGTCTATACGTAACAAGGCCTTTGGCCCGAAGGATGGACAAGTGGAAGGATTGGGATGAACTTGAGCACGTCCCTTCCCATCCTTCGAGTACAGATGATAGCGGCTACCAAGGTTCAAAAGGGTATAAAGGCTGAAGCCGATGTTGAATTCTTCTTGAAAGAAGATCCAGAAGACTCGAAAGTTTACTTTTTGCCAATTTTGGCCTTGTAATTTCCAAATGTACTGTATTGCTTTTGGCCGCAAAGCCACTTTATGAAAACAATAATATTTTATTTTCAATCTTCTGATGCATATTATGAAGCCTTTGGTATAGGCTTTGTTTCATTATTTTAAACACTAAATTGTAAAAAAAATGTGGAAAAATGTTGAAAAATTTGAAACGCACACAAAAAAAGGCTGCGAGAACAGAGCTCAAAATATATAGAGTATTTCCCCCTTAGTCTTGCGAGGCGAGGCGAGTACATTAGAGTGCGACCTCTAGGGTAGACCCTTGCAAGATAAGGACGTGAGCAGAGGAAGACTATGTTTTCCCCCTGCCCCTGGTAATGGAGCTTTTGGCGGGTCTTCGAACTCCCAAACACTTGGGTAGTATTTCTTCAAGTATCTGCCATTGATAGGATTCCGGTGAATTCACCGGCCAAATCTCTAAGGTGAAAAGCCCCCTTTTCTAGAACTTCGTGGATAACAAATGGTCCTTCCCATCGCGGCGTCCATTTTCCACGGCCTTCCAACTTCTCTCCTAGCGGAAGAACCGCCTTCCAGACAAGCTCACCCTCCTTGTAGCTGTGGCCCCGCGTACGCTTGTCGTAGGCGTGAGCGACTTTCTGCTTCTCCATCACTAAACTGTCCAAAGCTTCCAAGTGTTTTTCGCTAAGGTCTTCGTGTTCTTGCCACATGGCTTGGACATAATCTTCGCCAATCAGATGATACTGTTCTTGTACTCGCAAAGAGTGAACGTTGATTTCTAAGGGCATAACTGCATCATGGACAAACATGAGAGCGTAAGGCGTCGTGGCTATAGGATTGCTCTTGGATGTGCGATAGGCCCAAAGAGTCTCATACAGAGTCTCGTGCCATTGGCGAGGATTTTCTGCCAGCATCTTTTTTAGGAGAGTGATGATGATTTTGTTGCTGGCCTCCACTTGGCCATTAAACTGGGCATAGTAGGGAGTTGAATGAATGAATTATATGCCCAAGTCATTTACGAGCTTTTCAACTTCGCCACCCATGAAAGCTGCCACCTGTCAGACACCGAAACCTCCGGAATGCCAAACCTGCAAACAATGTGATGAAAGATAAATTGCCAGATTATGGTGCCAGAAGCCTCTTTCAAAGGCTCAGCCTCTACCTATTTGGTGAAGAAGTCAGTGGCAACAATGATGAACTTGTGTTGAAGAGCGAAGTGAGGGTGAATCATTCCAATCAAGTCTAGTGCCCAGCCTCGCACATGCCAGGGCTTAATGATAGGCTGCATAGGGATATTTGGAATATACTGGACTGACCCATGTGCTTGGCAATCCTGGCAACCTTTTGCAAACGTTATACAATCCTTTAGAATGCTTGGCCAATAATAACCATGTCTTCGGATGAGCCAACGCATCTTTGGGCTCGCATGATGAGCCTGCACATCATGGAAGATTAGGTTCATGGCCCGCTGGTATGTGGCCCCTGTGTTATTTAGACCAAAGAGCATAACCACATACTCAAAAACTCTCACGAAGCCAGGACAGCGGAACGCAATCTTGTGCGTGTCCTTCTCCCCTACGGGGATTTGGTGATAGCCCGCTATCCCGTCCATAAAGGACAACAGCTCGTGCCCTTTTACTACGTCCACCAGCATATCCGCAACTGGCATGGGGTAGACGTCCTTAGGAGTAGCAGTATTAAGGTCTCTGTAGTCCACACAGACCCTCATTTTGCCATTCTTCTTGCGAACAGGCACTATGTTGGATAGCCACTGGCTATACTTGACCACCCTGATAATTCCTGACTTGTGCATCTTCTCAACCTCCTCATTGACTAGGACTTGGGTCTCCGAGTTCATTTGCCGCGGCTTTTGTTTCATGGGCTTCCTGTCAGACAACGTTGGTGTTGATGCTCAAAGTCCGGCGGTTGCCAAACCTTCGTTCAACACAGGTCTGGTGGGCGGACCACTACTCTGAGGACTTGATGATCTTCGCTAGCTATCAAATGAAAGATAGGGCATCTGAGGGAGACCGCGTTGGGCGGTCTTCACTTCTCTAATGCCTAAGTCAGTCGATGCATATAGACAGCCTAACAATAAATGAGTAGTAAATGCGTAATTAATGAGGAGAGAGGAGAGAACCTTTTATAGATGAGGAGAAGGCTGATTTTCTCCTTGTTTTCGATGTGGGATTGATGTGCTTCGATTCCAGCGTTAGCAGCTTCTGATGCCATCTTGGCATGGCACTGTGGTTATCTGGGGGCAATCCGAGGCTTGGGCTGTAGCTCGCCTGGCTGTGTATCCGTAGGTTACTCCTTTGGTGGGAGTCTGTATCTCTGGCGGTACCATGAGCGTAGCTTATTATACTTGCAAATGCACATGTAGGTACAGTTGGCTGGTGGCAGACCAAGTCGGGTGATAGGCCTGGCATATCTTCAAATTTTTTCGTGAAATAATCCTTGTATTCTTACAACAAGTCAATGAGCCTCTGTTTCTCGCTAGGCTCTAAGTTTGCGCTAATAGCCACTTCCATGGGCTCAGTGGTTGTTCCCAAATTGATTTTCTCGATGGGATCCCTAACCTTTGGAGGAGTGTCGTCCAACGCGGCTGGAGCGAGTTGAATTTCCTCTTCTTCTTCTTCATGATCAGAGAACTCTTCGTTGATGCATTCCAGTGTTGCGACTCGATTATAGGACTCTTTCTCCATTAAGTATGAAGATAACCTATCATACAAAGAGTGGAAGGGCTCTACCCCTTCCTTTGGAAGGCCGTAATCCATTAATTAATCTGAGATTCAGGCACAGCGTGGTCAGGCCTTTCCAGGTCTTCCTTCGCGAGCTTAAGCCCCCATTGTGCCAATTCGGAGGCCATCACCCCTATGGGGCGGCCTTTGTTGTCGATGCCACTGACTTTCAATGGAGTGATTGGCTCCAAGTAGTACCTGGCATCTACGTAATTCGTGGAGACAGGGAAAGGTCTAGGATACGCCTTGATTACTTTCGCTTTATCCGTAACCCTGTTCCACATGATTAGTTCTTGGTGCAGAGTAGACGAAACACAATAGCTCCGATGAATCCAGACTCTGCCTAGAATGACATTGTAGGTTGCATAGCAATCCGTTACAAAGAAAGCGTAGACGCCTTCAGCAGGGCCAACCTTGATTCACAGGAAAAGCAAGCCCAAAGTTTTAGTTACAGTGCCTGCTTAGTTCTTAAGCGTGAGGGAAGTGGACTGGATCTTCTCCTTCTTGATTCCCAGCAGATGCATGGTCCTTGTAGTAATGACGTTCACAGTTGACCCTATATCAACCATGATCTTGCTAACCTTGACACCATTAACTTCTGCCGTGATGTATAAAGGCCTCATGTTCTGCACCATGGCAGGCGTTGGCCTTGTGAAACTCATGAAGAATCCTTTGTTGTTAGCCTCTTCTCTAGGAACACTGCTTCTTTTACTGGGGTCGTGGCTGCTGAGGTGATCTGCAGCGGCTGTTCGTCGACTTCTTCAACTTCTACACATACCTGAGCCATAACCGGTAGTGCGTACTTGAGGGTAACACGTAGACCATGCTGCAAGTGGTGTCCACCACTTCTATTTCATCCATATCATCGTCAATGTCGAGCTTGGGTTCGTCAGCGGGGATTTCCGCGTTGAACTGCTTAGCCACGAACACGACGAATGACTCCTCTGTGGGGACCAACTCCTGATCTTGTTTTTGTTCTTGGAGAGCGAGAGCCTGCTTTGGTGGGTCCTGCTTCTGCTTCTCTATTGGAGCCTCTTTTGAAGCTGTAACCACTATACTCTGAATCTTCTTAGGTCTCCTCTGTAAGCTCTCCGAGTTATGTCCTTTGCCCCCTAATCTCTCAAAAACTGAGGGTTTTTCTTGGGGCTCTTTGCAAAACAGCTCGCGCCTGACGCTGGGTGTCACGGGCCGACTTTATACGCAGCGGAATTAGCCCGTGCGGCACTAAGGTTCCTCTGAACTAAGGCCAGCCTATCTTCCTTACTTCCTTGATACTCCATTTTTCTTTTTCTTTTTGTGTGCTTCTCTTGTCAACTCTGACCCTATTTTGACTTCGTCCCCCATACTTATTGGGGTTTACTAATGAAAGCTACTTATACATAAGTCTCACATTCTGTGACTAACCGATCGCTTCCTTGTGTCATGGTTGTCTTCCAAGACACTCGCCCAACCGATAGGCTTTTGTATAATCCCGGATTGCGCTAGCCCATTACTGACTCTCGTGCATCCCACACGTCGATAGCAAGTAGCATGACCGTGTACAGAGACTAAGTTGGCATTCACATTCCTTCCTTGGGTCATTCCTTAGTAGCATGCACACTTCAGTCACTTGCACACCTCAGTCACTTCGTGGGCATCCCTTGCGCCACCCACTCAGCTCAAGGGCAACACATGCCCGCATACACCCCCTTGTGGGCATCACTTATATAACCCACTAGGCTTATGGGTAACAGATGCCCGCATACTTAGGCTCGTGAGCATCACTTGCACAACCAACTCGGCTCAAGGGCAACAGATGCCAGCATACTTCGCCTTGTGGGCATCACTTGTACAACCCACTTGGCTCAAGGCATACTTCCCCTCGTGGGCATTACTTATACAACTCACTCGGGTCATAGGCAACACCTGTCCACATACTTCGCCTTGTGAGTGTCCCTTGTTCAACCCACTTGGTTCATGGGCAACCCATGCTTGCCTACTTTGCCTCGTGAGCATCGCTTGCACAACTCACTCGGCTCATGGGCAACACATGCTAGCATACTTAAACCTTGAGTGCCATTCTAATAAGCCATCTAGGCCTTGTAGCCTTTCCCCTCCAACGAGGCTACCATGTTCTTTTCTTGATGACTGTCATGGTTACAAGGCATATTCTAGCCTGTAGGCCAATCCTCAAGCGGGCATGCCGTCTTTCTTGTTGGCACGCCGCTTAAGTGAGAAACTCATTCTCGATGCCCCTCTTAAGCTTCCTTTAGTCTAGCACAGGGTCGCCTTTCCCGTGCTTGCTGGCATCACTTTGCTTTAGGCAAGGTCGAACCCTAACACATGCCCACGTCACTTGCTTCGTGGCCAATGAGCACCACGAGGTCCCGACATATCTTTCATAAGTCCACATGTTTGTCTAACGCCAATGACATAAGGATCGCCCTCATACGAACCTTATCCCCTACGTCGACCCGCAATATCAGCCTTTCAGCCAATACCCGTCCACGAGACATCCTGACTCGTGGAAACATATGCCGCCCCTTTCTGACAACACATGCCCGACCTCGTAGGCCCCCACAGGTGCCTGGGAGAAGCTCACTTAGTGCCCTATGAAGGCTAGCACCGGGGGTGGTGGAGAGCTTGACACCATGTCTCCCCCTATAGAGCATATTTTGCTTACATGAGTAAGGTGGGAGGAAACATCAAAATAGCCAAGGAGACTAATTGTCCATAACTAATTCACAGAAACTCCAAATGACATACCGTTAAGTGCGTTGAACTCATTTCGACGTCTTGGACATTTCCCGTGTTTGGAGTTTTCCCAAATTCCAAGCCAAAGTACCTCGAACCCGAATTTCTACTTAATTATGACAATGCCACTCATCCTCACTTTAGCTTCAAGCTCGCCCCTCTTAGCTTCTCCTTGTCCCAAGGCTCGCCCCTCTCAGCATCTCTTTACCTCAAGGCTCGGCCCTCTTGGTATCTCCTTTATAGAGTGTCACGATAACACTACTCTTAAGCGTGGCTCGTGACACTGGGTCTCTTGGTTGGTGAGCTTTCTTTCTTTGCAGGTGGCGGCATCTTTTCTTTAGCAATTCTGTAGAAAACACTAGCCTTGGGTGCACCAGACGTTGAACTTGCTTGTTTCTGGGAACTGCGAGGAGCCACTAATGGCTTAGTCTAGCGCCTCCATGTCTTTCCGGTACTGCTTTGGAGATTTAACCAATTACGATGGCTTAATTAGGCCTTGATCCAAATCCTCTAATGTCCGCTTGGCTTCTCCAAGCCTGCCGCTTGGCTTCTCCAAGCCTGCGCTATAGCTTTCTCTTCTTAGAGGGGCTAATCTCTACAGCCTTACCTTTCTCTCTGGTGTACCACTTTCCTTCCTTGATGGCAGAAGTTGAAACAGGAGGGATGTATGGCTTAGTCAGGATATCTTTTTGCCCGCCTTTGTCCTTCTCATCCTGCTTCTTTTCCTCTACTATGGCTCTCAACTTCCTGAATAGGTTGGAATCTTTTGGAGAGGACAGAGCCTCAGCTTTATCTCTTCCTCTGGGGCTGGAAGGCTGGAAGTTTCGCGAGGGTGAAGCCCACTTAATCGGTGGAAATGAGCCAAAGCGGAATGGTTGCTCGACCTCTTCGTGCGACACTTGGATGCCACATTCCTCTTTGCATCATGAGCATAGGATGACTGGTGAGGCTTCGTTGACAGGCTTAAGCTTCTTCTTCGCTGGTGCCTCTTCCTCTTCATCCATTTTACCCTCAGTAGTCAAGTCGAGAGTTGGCTTCCGTTGGTCCTTTCTATTCCAAGCCACATTAACCATGTTTACCCTTGTATCAAGGAAAGGGTTCAGATCTACCAACGCTGCTGTGGAAGTTGGAGATTTGACTTGCAGACTCCCATTATTAAACCAAACCTGGATCTGATCCTTAAGCTTGACACAC
Source organism: Rosa lucieae (assembly GCA_024704745.1). Lineage (NCBI taxonomy): Eukaryota > Viridiplantae > Streptophyta > Magnoliopsida > Rosales > Rosaceae > Rosa > Rosa lucieae. Next base: position 75,757,118 of record CM045493.1, read on the forward strand.
TCAGCTGTGTTATGGTTCCACAGATTGTGAAACTAGCAATACTTCTTTCCTTTTAGCTGCTCTAGTATGGGGAAATGCCCAAAATTTGTTTTCACCATCTTCGCGGCTATCATTTCATCTAAAATTTCATGTGCTTTGTTCTCATCATATGTATAGGTCGCGAATTCAGGTTTAGTAAAAGCCACAGACTTGAGCTTGACTGGTTCCTTGGTTAACTTCAGCTGCTTGAGAGCAGAGCTCTTCCTTCTAGTTAGCTCGAAGGCAGAAACATCGTTCTCCTCCTCTTCATCTTCCTCCGGAAACACCTCTTCGCTCTGATAATAGGGATCATATGTGGTTGGCTGATAGTTTAGAGCAGCCACAGTCCGGTGTTTCCCAGGAACATATGTTCCCTTGGATGCATTTTTCCTAGCATCCGTTTCCCTGAGGAGCTGCTTAAAGCTGCCTACCTCCGTGATCAGCTTTCCCATGGACTTGAACATGCTGCCATGTTGCTTATTTTGCTGGCATGGCTCTAAGCCCTTGATTACCATCTTAACCAATTCTTTTTCTGGCAGTACCATGTTCAACTTGGCCTTTTGGATTTGGAATGGTTGAAGATAAGCAACAGCAGACTCATTAGGCTGCTGAGCCATCTGGGTAAGGGAGGCTAAGTCAACTTCAGGCTCTATAGCTTCGAAGGTTTCTCGAAATAGTTTTTCCATCGCAAGCCAGTTAGCGACTGACCCCGGCCTGAGTTTAGAGAACCAGGTGAAAGCTGCTCATGATAGAGAAGTGCCAAAGATCTTGCACTTGAGATTGTCATCATTCTAATATTAGCCGCATTGCACTTTGAACCTGGCTAAGTGAGTCACCGCGTTCTCTATATCCTCCCCTGAAAAGGTAGAGAATATGATATTCTTGTAGCCTCTGGGAAAAGGAGATCATTATGTGCGGTGGAAAAGGCCCTTCATATACTTCATCAAGATTAGCCCTTGGATTAGCCAATCTGATCATCTCTTCTACCTCTTCATGTCTTACATACTCTGGTTCGAGAAGAGGAGCTGTCGCCACAGTCTGGCGATTAGTTTGCAAAGTAGGCACAGGCTGACTAGCAGCCACTATCCCTTCTCCTAGGCGAATGACATGAGGGATATGCGACTGTTGAAGAGTAGGAGTTTGCCCAGACACATCCTTTGCCAAGGCTATTATCCTAACTGGATTTCCTGCCTGGTCAATCCCATAATAGTTCCTTGGGAGCTCCTGATAAATGTTCTCCGCTCTATTGCTGTCGTATTGGGCAAACAAGATAGGATCAGGGAGAGTACCTTCACCAGTTTTTAGGATTTTGCTCTTCTGTGCGACCGGTGGCACAGCCTTGTCTTTGCCGCCAATTACCAAGGCCTTATCCTTACTCTTGGCCGATGAAGTAGCAGCACCTGCAGGGGGTATCGTATTATTACTACTACTAGCTTTATCTCTAGCGTTTGGTGGCACATACTTTTCGGACCCAGCAGGCTGGCCAAGGGTGCTAAGGATGGCGTTAGGGTCCCATATTGTCTTCCTTAGAACCTCCTTAGCTTGGTCCATGTCGACTTTCTGCTTGGCAACTTGAGTTGCGAGGTTGGACCCCTCGTTACGAATAGCTGCGATCTCGAATGCGGTATGCTTCCTTTGAGAGTTAACATCATTCAGAAGTTGTCGGTATTGGTCGTGGTTCTTGTCAGCAATCATATCCGCATGCCTCTTGGCCTAATTCGTGAGTCGCTCTGCATGCTTCTTAGCCTCCTAGGCATTCTAGTCAATGCATTGGTCCAAATCATGCAGACGTTGCTCCGTTTTCGAGATAGAATTGGCTAGCTGCTTCTTATATTTATCACTGTTGATCATAAGGATGTTGAGCTGTTCCTCAACACTTGCATCCTCGAGGATGAGGAGAGGAGCGAACTCGTCATCTTCAGTTGTCTCGCCAGCTACATCAACATTGGGGGCGGCAGGAACATTAACAGCCTCGTTAGGCTGGATAGTAGCAGAATTCTCGCCCTTAGTGGCGGGCTGGTGATTTCCTCCTTGTTCAGTCGACATCTCGGATGATGGCGGGTTGAGAGAAAACTTTGGATTACTTGCTCTTCAGAATGACCACGACAGTTTGCACGAGAGTGCGGCCTGTAATTGGAGGTCTTATATACTACAATAAATGTCACATTATACGAGGAAATTGGAGGTCTTAGCGACCATATTTTCAGCGAGAAAATTATTTTCATCTCTAAATGTCACATTATACGAGGAATATTTCAATTTCTCGCTAAATGCATTGAATTTTTTATGAGGAAAATAATTTTCTCACTAGATGTCACTTTCTACGAGGAATTTCTTTAGTTTCTCGCTAAAGAATACCATAATTCAGTCGCATCAATTGTTCTATTATTAGTGAGGAAATATCAGACCTTAAGTGAGAAAATTTTTCATCACCAAACCTACATTTAGCGAGGAAATCCACATTTCCTCGCTATTGGTTTGGCAGAAAATTTTGTGAAACCCGCCAAATCTAGTAGCTATGAAACTATAGGTTCCTTGCTAAATGTCAATGTTCAACGAGGAAACATTGGTCACCAAAAGATGCAGTTTGTGAGGAAATAATTAAGTCGTCACTATAGTTTTGGTGGGAAGTTTTCTCAAACCCGCCAAATTCTACGGCGACGGAAGTATGATTTCCTCGGTAAAAGATGACTTTTAATGATAAACGATTTCCTCGCTAAAAGAGGACTTTTATCAATGAATGATTTCCTTGCTAAAAGAGAAATTTTAGCGATAAATGATTTTCTTGCCATTGATACATTTAGCGAGAAATTAGTAATTTCGACGCAATAGTTTTGGCAGAGTTTGAATCTACCAAAGTTAATAGCGACGAAACTAAGTCTTCCTCGCTAAAGTTACTATTTTATTGAGGAGATAATTAAGTCATCGCTATAGTTTTGGTGGGAAGTTTTCTCGAACCTGCGAAATTGTATGGCGATGAATGTATGATTTCCTCGCTAAAAGATGACTTTATCGAGAATAATTTCCTCGCTAAAAGTTCTCTTTTAGAGTTTTAGTGATGAATGATTTTCTTGGCTTTGATGCATTTAGAGAGATATTAATAATTTTGATGCAATGGCTGAAAGTTTTTTGAACCGCCAAATTTAATAGTAGTGAAACTAATTCTTCTTCACTAAAAATATTATATTATTGAAGAAAGTCATTTTCTTGCTGTTAGTACATTTAATGACCGACTAATTATTTTGTCGTCATTTGAATCCCTTAATTGAATTTTCTGACTGGACATCTAAGATCGTAACACATTATTCTCTAGAAGAATATAATTTCTTGGTCTCAGTTCATCTCTATTTATACTAATTCTACCTATGTTAGTTTACATACATATATATGTGCGCGCCCACACACATGCAGAGCCCTTTTAGTGAGGGATCCATTTTTTTTCTTCAGGTAGTTAAAGGGATAGATTTGGGACTCAATTTTAGATTACATATTGACATATCGACCGTTCAAATTTAAGGTATAAATGAGATAAATCACTTATGCAAATTTTCAATCAGTTTTTAGCAAAATTTTAGGTGTGTGTGTCTATATATATAACTTATTCTCACTCCTTAATTTCTTCCCACTGATCTTCCGCTCACTATATATACAGACCTTCTATGCTAAGGAGGTCCTTAACTTAGTGTAAGGAACGGATTTTCATATTTTGACTACTTTTCGATCGCATATTCACATCTTAACGGTTTAGTTTTTAGGTATATATGAGTAGATCACTTATGCAAATTTTCAGCAAAATTGATGATTGTTAAGGCATCCAAAACTGCAATTTATACAAACAGTTCAGGTTGGATATATTCGGTTTGTTCATGATGTCCTAAGGAACTATTTAGATCATTGAAATAAATTTTTTATAGAAGATCTCGCACCAGACACTAGATTGTTGATGCTATGCAAAGTTGCAAATAATTTTATTTTGACATGTTCAAGATTTGGGTCTTTATTGTATAATACAAAACCTTTTTGAAAATGAAAATCATTTAGTTAGCCATTATCATGACTTAAGCCATGAGCCCCTAAACCCTAAACCACAAACCCTGAAGTAAAGCGGGTTTTCAAAAACATGAACGAAATTAAAAGCAAAACATTTGAAAGTTCCAAGCGGCAATGAAAACAGAAACGCGCCCGTTTGCCAAAATGAATAATCAAATAAAAAGAGAGACACGTCACTGCTAAAAAACCCTCGCTACCGCTCTCACTGTCGCCACCGTCTTTGGAAGCCCCCTAATAGAAAAGATGATCTGCCTACTTCCTACAGTGAACAGAGGCTCTGCATTGTCGGAAGGTCGACCTGCCTTTAATTTTGGTGAGATCCAAGCATGGTAATTGAACGAGAAGCTCCAACTAGGTGGAGGCCCCGGGCTCTGATAGGTATCCTTCGATTCCCACTTCTTCAAAAGTGCTTTGGACCCTTTAGAAATTAGGTTGTGCAATCAAACTTGAATTCTATACTCAGCTTGCTGTGAATTTCATACCTTAGGGTCTTGGCACAAGGTAAATTCTTATAATTCACCTTCTTCTCATCAATTTCTTCTCGGTAAATTAGGGTTTTGCTTTGACGAAGACTCCATAGAGATTAACCCACAACGGGTTACTTTGAATTTTAGATTAGTCAAGATCTGACGAGTTTTGTTTCATAGGTTTTATTTTCCCCCAGTTGGAATTGAATTGTTAATTGATGATGGTTCTATTTTGATGTTGTTCCAGTGGGTGCGAGTCCAAGGCCAGGAGCTGTTGAGAGCAGGTCAATCCAAGGAACAGATAGATAAAGATGGAGCTAATCCAGAACGAGTCATGCAAGAGCTTTCTTCAATTGGTCTGATGTTGGAGGATTGCGGTGGTGGTGATGTCCCAATAGTCCAGGTTGCCACTAACCGGATGCAAGAAAAATGTTTACTTTCTTTTTCTTCTGAGAAACTAAGAATCAATGGGCATGTGATGATCCTGCTTTTGTTGTGATCTGCAGCCTTGTACTTGCAGTTGCAACCCTGGCTTATTGTGCTGCATAAGTTTTCACTGTTTTCTGTACCTACTGCCTAAATAGGATAAAGAAATGAAAATGGTAACAGTTATGTTGGTTTATTATTATTTTCAAAATTGATTCAAAATATCCAATACGAAGCCTATGGTTTGTCATCTTCTAGGTGATGAAGATCCTTTAGAGCATTTAACTTGTCACCGGAGTTCAGATATTTAAAGTTTTCAATATTAATTGATACCAATGCTTTACAAGTAAAAAAGTTGGATTTGGATATACTAGCGTCATCCAAATTTTATAATGTCTTGGCTCAAAAGTTATAGCCTAGTTAGACTGTTCAAGAATTTTTTCGAGGAATCTTTTGTTGAATTATCTTATTTGCTTATTTTAGATATGATCATAGTGCTGAACGTGCCGTTTGTGTAGTTATTTCAGTTTTGGTTTTCCATTTTTTGTTCATTGGGATGCTTCTAGCTACGTTTTGTTGGTAAGTACTAGTTCTGGCTGAAACTATTATGATACTGTGGTTTTTGATTCTTGAAATACTGCAGCAACTTATTATCAAGGCTGTGTTTGCTTCACGAAAAAGCTGCATGAAAAATAATTTTTAGGGAAACTCAGTTCTGTGTTTCTTTTCTTTTCTTTTCTTTTCTTTCAATATATAAAGGTCCCTAAAGTAGGAAAGCATGTGTGTAGGTTTTGTCTATTGATGAGATATGAGATCAAGGTAGTGTGGTGAATCGCTTCGTTATAAAAGGCTATATAGGGAGATAGTGACTGTACAGCTAGACTTTACTACAGACAACAATATACTAGTTATAGGTGAAGCAACATGTGTTGATGATCTCATGTGATTTCATGCAAGTGTGAATCCAGAAAAGATAATATGTGATTATTTACTTGCAGTGACATAAAATTTCAAAAAGAGTGGAGATTGACATTAGGTAGTGTTAATAACAACTCCCTATATATAGATAGATATTGTGTTATCTAATTGTATGTCTGGGGAATAAGATATATTCCAGATGTAAGGACAGTGTTGGGGTCTCAGCAGATTACTATATGAGTTGGCCTTATTATGTTATAGAGCACCTTCCTATATTGAAGATTATATACTAATCAGTCCCCTTTTTTAATCATGCAGGTTCCACCAATTCATACTACTTCCTTGCATTTTGGTTACCTCCTCCATGGATCTAACCTTCTGTATAATTCTATTAGTTGCAACAGTTAAAGGCCAATCCTGATAGAAGTGCAAAAGGCAGTCATTGAGGCTGGTCTTGATAAATCTAGAGAACCTTTAGTTACACTTATCGTGCAAAATGGAACCGTTAGAAATGGGGACATAGTAGTGTGTGGAGTAGCCTTTGGAAAGGTTGGTTGATTACTCCTTGTTTTTGATGTAATCATATGTAATGTTGACTGAAGATGAAAATCCTCATTTATATTATTTGTCATTTGGGTTCGCAGGTCTTGTCAGCTTCTAGCTTAAGAGCTCTTGGGCATGATGGTGAAGTAGAAGGGATTGGTTAAGTTGTGGCCTTGGGACAATGATTAAGGTAATTCTCAGATTCTCTGCTTGATAGCCTTTTAGAAGTATTGCTGCACCACTGTGTGTCTCCTGCAAGTATTCTATGAAACTATACTAATGTTGTTTTAGTAATTGCACCATACTTGAACTTTGATTAGGAACAAGAATCACATACGAGGATGATTGATTAGGAACAAGAATCACATACGAGGATTTATTGTTTGTAGTCTTGTAGATAAGGGGAGCTTGCACTGGATGGAGCTCATTATTTGACAACAGGAGAGCTTGTGAGTCTCAGTGAGCAGCAGCTTGTGGACTGCGATCATAAAGAAGTGAGAGGCTTGTCTTGTTAAGCTTTCTTGAATAAGAGATAAAGCTGCTAGTATATGCTTTTGCCTTTTAAAATATAGGTTTGGATCTTTTTCTTTAAGTCTGAGAATAATGAACTACCAAGATAGTTTTGTACTGTAAACCATGTTTACTGCAATATACGTTTATTCTGTTCCAAAATCCTTGCTATATTCTTTTATTTCCTTTATTATTTTGTTGATTGTTTGAATTGTTTTGAATAAGAATTCTCTTTGTAGAATGAAATAATATGTAATGTGCGCTGACAAGTCATTGTAATAAGCAGACAAACTGTAACAAAAAAGAATATTTCCTCTATATAGACTAAAATTTAATAATGACAAAAGTGAATTTTCTTACTATAGACTTCAGTTTCTATACTGATGAAAAAAACATTTCTTGTTGATTATTTTTAGTGAGATAACTTTTTCTCGCTAAAAGGATGCATACTACAATGAAACAAAATTTCGTTGCTGAAAATGGTTTAAAGCGAGGAAGACTTTCCTCGCCAAAGCTATTTATAATGACAAAAATATTTTCGTTGCAAAAAATGTAGTTCAATAATTTTTTATTTTATATAATTTTTTATTTATTAATTATCATTAGCAACAAAATACATAATTTAGCGACGAAAACAAGTTTGTCAGAAAATATATTTAACGACTATTTTTTGATCCCCGAAATTTTTTAACGAGGTAAAAGTATGAGTTTTGGCGTGGAAAAATATTGTCGCCAAAGATTAACAGCAATAAAATTTAATTTTCTCGTGAAAAAGGTTTGGCGAGGAAATAATTTTTTCGTCGCTGAAGCTTTTCTTGACGAGCTTTCTCCGACGAATTGAAGACGAAAAAAATTTCCTCGTGGAAATACTACAGCGATGAAATGTCAGTTTTTAGCGAGGAATAAACGATATTGCCAAAAATACTTTTAGGCTCAAACAGCTGACTCGAAATCCATGGTAAAATGGACACTCACTTGCTATCCTCATCGACTCTATACAAAGCTTACCTTGTGCTCAAGTATGTACACGTATAGCAGGGGCTTGTGGATTTCAACATCAGCGTGCACTACACCAATTTTGTTATCAGACAACACTTTTTGCACAAAAAAAAAGAAGAAAGTGTTGTGTGATGAAGAAAAGTGAATCACACAACATGTTTAGTAAACTTACGTTGTATAAGGTGGTTAAAATTCTGAAGTTTTTGTTTAGAAGATCATTGCACAACGGTTACAAGAATAATCTGTTGTCTGAATCATAAAAAAAATAGCGGCAGATTTCCCTCCTAGATCGACTCAAATTTGGCTCCAAATTGGTACTACATAGTACAACAGTATAGTTATATATGTTGTGTGAGAGTAGCATGCAAAACATGATACAACGGTTTTTGACATTTTGTTGTGTGATAAAGTGGGAAATATTTGAATGTGCCTTTATTTGGCCCAAAATGGCACTGAAGCCCCCCAAAAACCTCCAAGTTTTGATTGAAATATAGCACTAGATTGATGATCCCACAACCAAATGAGTTATTTCCGTTGTGTGAATGAGCATTGCCTATCATGTTACTTTGGTTGCATATTATAGCGGGAACTTTTCCCTCTTTGGAACCTTAGCTGAGCTTTAATTTGTTCACAATCAGACAACAAAACTTCGTCTTTATGTTGTCTGATTCATAAAGCAAAAATTAAAATCCCGCCTTAGACAACTTAGTCAGCTAGCTAGGTTTATTGGATTTGCTCTCTCCTCGTCAACACTTTGTCAAAACAGCCGTTTCCTCTCGTCGAGCAGCTCTCTTCTCAGCTTCATCAAAAACCATCACTCTCTCATCAAAACACCATGAATCTCTCATAAAACACCATAGCTATTTGTCTCCTCTCACTCCCACTTAGACAAAATAAGGGTTTTTCTTCGAATCGTTTCCATCAAAGACTTCTCCGTCACTTTCTTCACACTTCACAGTCCCTTCCCAAAAACCTCGACTTCCCTTAAACATCGTGCTTTGGCGCTCTCTCTCTCTCTCTCTCTCTCTCTCTCTCTCTCTCTCTCGCAAGCTCTCAGCATCCCCAAAAACTTCATAATGAAGGGAAAAATAACACACACGCACTCTCTGTTTCTCTGTCTCTCTCTGTGTTCCTCTCGTCCTGCATATCGAAGGAGCTCAAATCCAAAGTCTGAGCAAAGCAAATTTGCTCAACCCTAATGAATAGGTATTCTTTCCTTTTCAATTTCAATTTCTAGGTAATGGGTAAAACCGAATTAGGGTTTCTATCTGAGTTTTATTTTGGGGTTTCTTGAGATCTCACGATGAACACGAGAGGCGAGCCCAGCACCTGCAGTAGTAGATTTATTGCTACAAATCAAGTAATCAAAAGGTGGAGGAGATCCAGCCTGGCACGAGCGGCTAAACCCTGACCGTCAAGGTCGTCACCACCAATCTGGTCGAGAGGTCACCTCCAAGAATGGCGGTGCTCGATCCTCTCTCTCCTCTCTCCCTCTTCAGCCCCCTCGCATCACTGAGTGCCTCATTAGCGATGAGACTGGAACCATTGTCTTCACTGCTCGCAATGACCAAGGTACGTATATGGACTCTTAGTCTTTGCTGAGTGCTTAAGGCTTTTAGGTTTCAACAGTTTAGAATGAGAATTGCACTTCTGGGTTTGTATTGGTTCATGAGAACTTTAGTTTGTGGAAGCGAATTTTTGCATTCGGTTTCATTTTTTTCAAACCAGATTATAACGTTTAACATTTCTATGTGTAAATCTTTGTGGTGGATCTTCAAATCTATGTTTCTAGGGATTTTGTTGAATTAAAGTTAAGGTGTTTATGGATCTCTGATATTGCTGTTGTTTTTGGTCCGACTTGATTAGCTATGCATATGAATGTTGAATGTGTCCTATATTTGTATATATCATATCACCGTTGTAGGATGTTGGGTTGTGGAATTGTGGGTATGGTTGATATGACAATAGGATTGTGGAGCATTTGTACCCTACAAAATATGGAGTTTTCAGGAGTGTGTTTGATTGAAATGTACGTACTATATATGGAGTATTATGGAGTGTGTATGATATAAATGTAAAGTGATTATTGAGCTTACTTTTGGGTTATATTTGCAGTTGACATTATGAAGCCTAGTACCACTGTGATTCCACGCAATACAAAGATTGACATGTTCATCAAAGGCACTATGAGGCTTGCAGTTGATAAATGGGGTCGTGTTGAAGGCACAGAACCAGCCAGCTTTGAAGTTAAGGAGGTCAACAATCATTCTCTTGTCGAGTATGAATTACTTAGTGTTACTGAATGAGATCAGAAAAGCTAATTTGATGAAAGACTAAATGATGGGTATATTGTAAGAGTGGATATTAGTGAATTAGTAGCAAATCTGTGGGATGCCTATCTGATAGTTCTCAACTGTTTTTTCAGGTGAAAAGCGGAAAAAGTAGCTTAGAGCAGATATCTAGAGTTTACGGAAATCAGGTAATATCTTTGTCTAGTTTTAGGTGCATGCCCATAATGCTTCAATTCATTTATATTCTGTTGAGATGATCTACACAGTTTCACGATATGGTATAAAAGTTCTTTGATAACATTGTGGTTCCAATTAATTATAATAGTTCAATTTTGTGCATTTTATATGCATTGTTTTCCTTGTTGATCATTACCTTGGCTTATGGTTGCTCTAGTATTTCAAGAATTCATTTTAGCTCTAGTAACATGACTTGGAAACTAGAATAAAATAGATCTTAGTATTGAAGGATTGAAGGATTGAAGGTACAATATTGAAACATTGCTCATATTTGCATAAGAGGTTAGTAGATAACACATATTGATACTGTGGACAATATATATATATATATATATATATATACATATATATAATATCCTCTGCTGGAAGTTATACACCATCTTGATATGCTAAATGTTTCTGACCAGGACAGTCTATTACATCTTAGCCCAAGTCAATGTATCTTGCAGTTGGATTTTAGGTCAGCTCACATCCTTTATTGCGATTGCCATTTCATTTTTGAGTTACAAGTTTTGTGTATCTATCATCTTCAGAGCTTTCATTTATATACATGTTTGTATTTTTCTCTCAAGTTTACCTTGTATATTTTGATATGTTTTATAGTGTTTATGACTACATAAAGTAGGTAGTAAAAGAAACAAGAATTATGCTCTTCTACTCTATTGAATTGTTTTTTTTTTTTCTTGTGGCAGAATGCGTGCTCTACTTGAAGATTTTATAATAGGTAAAGTAAGGAATGTTTGTATTTTGATTATGGCTTATTGGTTTATGCTATAAGTGTACCAAGTCATCAAGCCTGGTTACCTCTGAGCCTTGAGGCTTGGTGGGATAAATTGTAATCTCAAGTTCAGTTTTCTCTGGTCCCTTCCAGTTATTTATCAACTACTGATTTGCACAGGACAAGGTTATACCAATGGTTGCTTTGAATATAGCTATTTGTTCAGATTCCATGGCTCATGGTTAGTATCACTAATCCTTAATGAGTTTATGTTTTTGAGATTATGTAAATGAACTAAGGATCAATGCTGAATGCAGTTACCTTTTTTCGTTTAAATATGTGCCTGCAGGAAATAAAAGATTAAGGCTTTTGAGTAGCAGATGATTAGATACTTAAAGCCATGAAGGTCTGCTTCCATCTCTTTTTTTCCCCCTTTGAATGATTAAGTAGTTAGTTCTCCTTATTATGTATGGATGCATAAGAGGTTCGTTGATAACACAACGTTGTGTTTTTAATTTTTATCTTGATTAATATCATGAAAGGTGCTTTAACAAAAATATAATATAAAACAGTTGATGCATGCAATTGTTAACAATATATTCTTATTGACAAACAATAAAAGAACCCAAGCAATCTGCAGGTTTAGCTTGTCACCATCAAACACTAGAGAAAAACCACCAGTTTGATCGTTGGTAAGCAATATGCTTGCAAGACCCTGAACCAACCACCACAACTAAGCAATATGCATGCAACTCCATTTGAGCTCTAATTCTGCCTTCAGTTTGATAGTTGGTATCATTTCATTCCCCTCATGTCTTCATTCATCTATTGCTTAGCTTAGTCTACCTGGCAATGTGTTGCTGGTGCTTCTTTTCTTTGATCTTTTTTTCTTTTTTCTTTTATATTTATTAGGTTGTGATTGAAGATATTGGGAATTAGATTAAGCAACTATAAAGCTACAAGGTGCAGTAGGTTGGATTACTTGACTACAATTAGATTAAGCCTCCTTCTCTATATCGTCATCCTAGCTATTATATCTCTATAAGTATTTTGTGCGTATATTGTAACTCTTTTTATCTTTATCTTCCAGTTGTCTTCCTAAAAAATGCTGAAATTGGCTATTTGCTTTCCTCTGATTCTGATATGATGGCTTAAATTATGTTATAGATGCATTATAAGTTACACCAATATGCTCTTACTGTTTTTATTCATCTATCTAAAAAATTTAAAAGTTTGTTCCTCTCAGCTAATTGAAAGTAGAAGTAGGAGAACTAGACGAGAACTAGGCTGAACTTTTGTATTTCAAAGAAAAGTAGGAAGTCCATTGTCCAACTGTGTCATGGTATAGCTACTTGTTTTACTTCATTATCGAATTGGTTTTATAATGCAGTCTCATCCATGAATGGTGAATTTAAATTTTGTCGCTTAAGTTCTCCTCTTAGTCCCGAAGAAATTGTGAAACCTTGAAAGGTGTGCAATTTGTAAGTTTGTGGGAGGGGATGATGTTAACAATGTTATTTTTATGGAATTAAATCTAAATGAACACTAGTAATTTAGCCTTCTTCTACAGGGAAGGCCAGAAATGAAGGTTCTGGGAATGGAAATGCTGAATCAAGATCATTCCTTGAAAAGAAGCTCGTATTTTGTTTTTGTTCACACATTGCAGCACAAATGCTACTCCCTTTTAGAGAGGAGTACTTGCCTTCTTCTTCAGAGTTAACGCAAGCACAGGAGGTTGATTTCATTCTATGCTTTTTGTTTTTCAAGGGTATTAATGTAAAGCAAAAAATAATCTTAGAGGATATGCAATGCATAATCATTTCTCTAATTCCCTTCACTCTTTTACTCAATTTGCAATAGATAGCTACACGAATGGTTATTCAGGATGGGTGGGGACCTGATGATTGTCCTGCAATATATTATCACAGCAATGCGGTATTCTTCTTTCTTTGCATTCAAGAGTTGGTCATGACTTGTGTTAGAGATATAGATATTTCTCATGTGCCGTCTAAAACTTCTTTGATTCTATTTTCCCTTATTCATTTTGTTAAAATAGGGATATTGAGCTTCTAACTGGAAAGGTTTTGTTAATATGAGCTTCTTTAGCCTCCATACCTCTGTTTGTTCTTTTTAGTTATAATATTGTATTTGTTGTCTAGAGTTGGTTTTTTTTGCTGTACTATTTTGCCTTTTCAGTTTGGTTGATTACTCTATATATTTGTGTTAAAATATGCCCCTCCCAAAAAAATCAATTCCCTTTGTATCTTGCTGGAAATTTAGAATGAGGTAGTGAATTACAATTTTTACTTTGCATTCCATAATCTATCAAATTTCCCTAAAAAGGATAAATGTTGAAGTCCTAACATGTTCTGTTTGGTACAGTCTACTACTTTAAGCATGGGGAATAACCATGAGTATGATATGGCAGTTAAAGTTGAAAAGGTATGACGACTATGACTATTATTTTGTTCTAAGCAATTACTCTATGTTGATATAACTTTCCCTAGTAATGCTTTCTTATTTTGTAGATCCATGATTTAGCATATTATAAAGCTAAAGAAATGCTCCATCGAAATGAGTGGTAGCAGCCAATACACCCAAGCGGATACTGATCAAGTGCGAAATGAGTGGGGGAAGTTTGTTGTCAACACATATGTGCATGAGCCATGAAGTAGCGCACTTGTTGCTAGTCCATTTTTGTGAAGGAAAACATCTTTCTTTGTGCTTGTCTGCTGGTACATTGTCATGCACCATATGTGGCATGTTTTGAAACAATATATATGTGTATCAGCTTTTTGATGTCCCAAGTAGATGGGCATGCACTAGAATGCTTTTCTTGTGTAAAATGTTGGTTTCAATGATTGGGAAATGCATCCCTTTTGCTTTTGAAGTTTAAAGTAATGGTTATATGAATCATTTGATGGTTTGCAATGTTTGTATTTGATAGAGTACTGTTCATTTCGTAAATAGACCAAATGAATGCACAATCTAATTCAGGAATGGAATGTTCAAATGATCACACAACAGACCAAAGCTAATGATCACTGCCTGTTGTCTGAATGACCAAAAATGGGAGAAAAACACATTATAATCAATATATCACACATCGGTTTTTAACGAATCAGTGTCTTCTGATTAATACTCAGACAACAGAATTAATTGAACTATGTTGTCTTAAAACCTAATCACACAACAGAATTAATTGAACTCTGTTGTCCTACAAGTTAATCACACAACAGAAGCAATTGAATTCTGTTGTCCTAAAGTTAATCACACAACAGATATAGTCTAAGAACTGAAGTTTGAAGAGCAATCAGACAACAGACAAAATAAAAAAATGTTGTCTGATATGATTAACATACAACGGTTGCAAACTGGCACTGTTGTCTGAAGTCGCCCCTCAACTGCTGCGCAGCTACGCGCTTGGCATCTGCCGAGCTATCACACAACAGTTATAACGCATACATGTTGTCTGTGTGTTTATCACACAACTGTGTTCCACCGTTGTCTGATTTTTCATCAGACAACGGCTCACTCTACAACGGTTGGTCTTTAAATCACACAACGGTTTTCTGCCGTTGTCTGATAACAAAATTGGTGTAGTGGTGGTCTCTGTATATTGGGTGCGTGGAGAACCTACTATGTGGGTTGTGGTTTTGATCAAACAGTTTTCTGAACCCCAAGGAGATCAGTATACTACAACAAAAAGTCTCTTTAGCGACCAAGTTTTTCACGAGGAATTTATTTTCCTCAGTAAATGTCACATTTCACGCGGAATAATTAAGTTTCCACTAAATGCCATTAGGTTTTTATGAGGAACGTATTTTCCTCCCTATATATCACTTTCTACGACGAATATTTCAGTTCATCACTAAAGGTGACCACAATTTGGTCTCTCAAATCGTCATGTTATTAGCGAGGAAATATGAGACTTTAGTGACGAATTTTTTCATCGCAAAAAACAACATTCAACGAGGAAATAATGATTTCGTCGTTATTTGTCTAGCGCAAATTGTTTAGGACCCGCCAAATTTGATGGCGACAAAACTATGGTTTCCTCGCTGAAAGTTTACTTTCTACTAGAAACCATTTCCTCGTTAAAGGAAACAATTAGAGAAGAAATAACACTTTCCTCGTTATTAGTTTGGCAGATAATTGAGTAAGGCCCGCCAAATTCAGTGGCGATAAAACTATGTTTTTCTCGCTGAAAGTCTATGTTTTACGAGGAACCATTTCCTCGTTAAAAGAAACAATTAGCAAGGAAATAACACTTTCCTCGTTATTAGTTTGGCGGATAATTGAGTAAAACCCGCCAAATTCATTAGTGACAAAACTATGGTTTCCTCGTTAAAAGTCTATGTTCTACGAGGAATCATTTCCTCACCAAAAGAAGCAATTAATGAGGAAATAACGCTTTCCTCGTTATTAGTTTGGTAGAAAATTGTGTAAGACCCGCCAAATTCAACAGCGACAAAACTATGATTTCTTCGCTAAAAGTTTGTGTTCTACGAGGAACCATTTCCTCACCAAAGGAAGCACTTAGTGAGGAAATAACACTTTCCTCCTTATTAGTTTAGCAGAAAACTAAGTATGTTCTATCAGATCCAACAGCGACAAAACTATGGTTTCTTCGCTAAAAAACTATTTTCTACAATGAACCATTTCCTTATCAAAAGAATCAATTAGTGAGGAAATAACTATTTTCCTCATTATTAGTTCAGAAAATTGGGTAAGACCCTCCAAATTGAAAGGCGAAGAAATGAGAAGATTTGAGATGAAGAAATACGTTTACCTATAAATGAATGTATAAATAAGATTACCAATGAATGATATGTGCTAGGTGTTTATATTTGTCGTAATCATTTTTTCTTTTCCTTTTTTAGTGTGGAATTCACTATTGACATATTTGATTTTATGATCATTAAAATTCATATACACAAGCATTATTCATATTTTTACTTTAAAAGTATGATCAAATATCATGGACCTCTTTAAAATCGTAAGGCGGTATTGTATGAATGATTTCATTGTTACTAAACAAGTTAGCGATAATCTATTGTCCTTTACGATACTAATTTGATATGTTCATTTGTAAACATTAGTATGAATGACTCGTTTTCGCTTCCCGGTTTTCTGCAATTGAGTTTCCCTTTACTACATCTCTCCTACTTAAGAACCACTGCATCATACATGGCATGAGTTTATATTTCTTACCTCAATAATATGACAATGACTCATGATACAACCTATTTTTTATATACAATGGATACTGTTGTTCAATAATGGATGTCTTTCTTGTTCAATTTGATGGACCACATGTGGAACACTATGCAAAATGTGCTTGATTTAAGCATTTAGTTATAAATAATGATGGCAAATAGTCAAATAAAAAATCATTAAGCTATTCACAATCATAAATTTATCCTATACCCTAACCCCTAAACCCTAAATCTATTTTTATTTTTATAAGCGGCATACCAAAGAATTAGAGAAAAAAAGAAAAAGAACAGATAATAAAAAAGTGGGGATAGTGATGATCGAAGGCGGGCATCGAAAAAAAGAAAGCTCTAATCCAAAGTTTAAAAAGAAAAAAGAAAAAAGAAAAAACGAAGATAAAATACTCTGAGGCTCCTCTTTTGATCTACCTTCTGTGAAGCTCTCATCTCAGTGAGTAACATTAGATTCATCTTTCTTCTTCCTTGTATATCATTCTAGTAGAGCTTGATTAATCAAGGTCGATTTTTATTTTTTGCTAAATCCAAATGTGAGATGTCATAGTTTATATAATTTGGGGTAATTTCAATTAAACGCTCTCGAATTGAATGCCCAACTCTATTTGAACTCAACCTATAATTTGATTATCTTATGAGTCCAGGACAAGGAGATGTCGATACCAGGTCAATTCAATCTTCTGTCGTTGCACTACCATTTGCTCTCTTATTCTGGGGTTTGAATTGGGTCTTTGCTACCATTCCACGTTTCAAGTTGGGGTCTCAACTTCCACTAGGTCAATTCGCATTCTCACTCTCTAATTTGGTGCCTGCATTTTGTGATTTCTAATTTTGGTGTGGTTTGTGATTTCTCGTATTTTGGTGGGTTAATTCTCAGTGACTATTGATAATCGGGCTGTGGTTTTCTTCTTCATGAATGAAACAGATTGTGCACAGGGAAATGCAGGACAATTTTCCTCACATATGATGAGTCCAATGCTCATTATTATATTGACTATGCTGTCATTTTCCTTTTGCATAATATCTTGTCCCCTTTAACATGTCATGAGGGTCTCTTTTCTCCTTTTCAATACCTAAGCAATAGAAACTTTGTTCCCTACCTTCTAATTTGCTAAGTATGCATTGTGTATGAAGTGAATTATATTTGAACCTTGTTATTTATCAAATTTGCAGATGCAGTATTTGTTATAGACTATGAACCTTGTTATATTTCGTCAGGTTTTCAGTTAGTACCAACTTTTGCTACTGAATTTGTAATATTTGCTTGCTTACTTTGCAAGATTAGGATCGGAGCATGAAATTTGCAATCTTTAACTGTAAGTGTTGTTTGAATCATTGTGTCTTTTTGGATTGATTTTCTCTGTGATAGGGTTCTTCATAATTGCAAGCTCTGGACATTGTAACACATTAGCTCAATTCCACTTTCGAATGCTTTTCATTTCTTTATTTTAACTCCACAAAGTAATTTGTGGGGGTCTAAAACTTCTTCTAACAAGGATTATAGGTAAAGAAGTACTAAAAGGTCATAGTTCTGAGTACTAGAAAATTTTCTTGCACTGCATGTCTTAGTACTTCTATGAAAACATAGTATTTGGTAGTGGGTTGTGGATGAGAACAGATACAGTGTTTTTTTTTTATGGAATGAACAAATACAGTGTTATTCTCATAAGATGACAGTCTACTCATATTGATTGCTGTATGGATATCCCAATATCTGGCTTTTGACATTTCATTGATTGTACTATTGGTAGCCAGCTTCATGCACAGTGCCTTGAAATGATTCAAATTACTTCTGGATCAAGAGAACTCGGTAAGATATTGGAGGTTCGGTTGTACTATTGCGAGCCAGCTTCATGCACAGGGCCTTGAAATTACTTCTGAATCAAGAGAACTCTGTAAGATATTGGAGGTTTGGTTGCACTATTCTTCTGTTTAAGCCAAGATTTCCATTCATTGACATGCACTTTTCCTTTCTTAAATTTGAGTTCTTGTTTTACCTATAAGAATGCCACATGTTAAAGTTAATTAATACTCCAGTGACATCACAGTTTGAGTCCTTGTTTTACCTATAGGAATCCCATATGTTAAA
This sequence comes from Rosa lucieae, assembly GCA_024704745.1. Classification (NCBI taxonomy): domain Eukaryota; kingdom Viridiplantae; phylum Streptophyta; class Magnoliopsida; order Rosales; family Rosaceae; genus Rosa; species Rosa lucieae. Next base: position 75,775,615 of record CM045493.1, read on the forward strand.
GTTAATTAATACTCCAGTAACATCATAATTTCTATTACAGGAGAAAAGTTTTGGGTTAGGATGTTGTTGGATACAACTTATTTATATCATGTGTGAAATTGACCACCAGATTTGAGTGGTCATAACGTATGATATGAAGCAACGGTTCACAGAGTATGTTACAATACTAGCTGGTTTATTGGATTGATGTTATGCAATTCTGCAAACTAATTTTAAGGTCATAGTCATATGGATATGATTGATTAATGATTGCTAAATTAATTTTGGGTAAGACTAATTTTTGATGGATTTTAAATCTATTGGTTTGCTCTGTAGGTGCCAAAGCCCTATACTAAACCTCTAAAATTCCATTTCTAATGACGAGTTCCAAGTGCAAGAGTAGAAAAGATTTCAAGATTTGGGGAAGTAATAACCAAGTGATTTAGTTACTTCTATATTGGATTTAGTACAGACAATCCCTAAACTCTTTTGAATTAGTATATAGTATTAATTTGATCTAACTACTTTGAACTAGTACTTATTGTAAGTGAATACGTTGAGTTATTACTTTAATTTATATATATTTCTTTTGTCCACTTATCTTTACTATCTACATTATTATTCCTCGCCATAACCAAACAAGTGCAACAAAAATGAATTTTCTTGTTACGGACAAGAGAACCTACAATGACAAAAGTAAAGTTCCTCGTCGTTGAGTATGTTTAGGAAGAAATGGTTTTCTCGCTAAAAGGATATATAGTGCGAGGAAAATAAAATTTCCTCATTGAAGATAGCTTATAGCGAGGAAAAACTTCCTCACCCAAAGCTATCTACAACGACGAAATTATGTTCGTCTCAAAAAGTGTATTTAAATTTTTTTATTATTTATAATTTCTAAATTATTACTTATCATTAGCGAGGAAATTATTGTTTAGCGATAAAATCTATTTTATCGAGAAATATATTTAATGACTATTTTCTAGCCCTAAAAAATTTTCAAATGAGGAAAATGTATGAGCTTAAGCAAGGAAAGAAATTTTAGCTAAAGAATATTGGCGAGAAAAAAATATTTTCATCGTGAAAAGAGCTTGGCGAGGAAATAATATTCGAGGAAACTTTTCTTGATCACCCTACTACGAGGAACTGACGATCAAAATATTTTTATCGCAGAAGCACTACGGCGAGGAAATTTTGATTTTCAGCGACAAACTTTTTTCTGGCAAATTAGCTTTTCAGTTGTGGTACCAGAAGGTGAGATCCGACCGGTGGTTGGAGATTGACCTGGACGCTTTTTTTGTCGAGGAGCGAGCTAGGAGAAGATGGGGCTGAGCTGGCAAATACACATTAGTGATCATTGGAAGAGTAATAGTTCAAGGCATTGAGGTCAGGCCCAAGAGGAAGTAGCAGCTAGCACGTACTTTGTCCAGCTCATCTCATCATCTTCTGTCGTCTGTGAAATCGGTGTGATTCTTCTACATATTTCTCTAGAAAGACCAAGACAAAAAAGAAACAAGTTGCGAAGTCTATTATTAGCTTTGCTCATTTCATCGGGAATCTTTAATGTTTAGAAGAGGCAAAGACTTACTACCTGCAAGTCTTCTTCATGCCCCACTTCTGCCCGAGAATGCAAGATTGTGTGCTACAAACAACAATATACTACAATCTGGTTTAATCATCAGAAAAGTACGTCACGGGCACACTAAAAGGCAAATTTCGAAATACTGTTTATTACTATTTAATAACGAAAATGTTCACCTGGTCAGTTATTAACCAAGAAAATAATGCTTAACCACCTTTGGATGTAAATTGAATGGCAGAGAGAATTATTATTAAGTTGAGGTGTTTTGTTTTCAACCCTTGGATGTAAATCTAAGGGTTATTGAGCATAAATTCTTTGATCAGCAACTGACCAGGTGAATATCACTGATTTAATAAATAGTGAAGGGACGATTTTACTTCTATATTTTGCAGGATTTATCTCTCTCTCTCTCTCTCTCTCTCTCATACACACAAACCATTTCGTTCTTAGTCCCAGCCAAGTCAAACAATTAAGCCAAAAATCAACCCGGCAGCAACAGGGGGGCTTAGCAACTAGTATACGCTAATATGCATACACAAGACATGCCCAAACAACCTGCTAGGCAAGGCAGAGGTAGCTAGGTAAGTTGTGTTATCCAATATTGCAATAGGTGAGGCCAATTAGTTAAACTTACAAAGTTAGTACTGATCCAAGAATTGAGCATCAATTTCGAATTCCACGTGGGGTTCTTTTAGGACATCAATTTCGAATTGAGCATGCAATTAGCAAGTACGAAAGAGCTAATTAGTTAATTAACTAGTTAACTACAACTGAAGCGTATGTGGACTAAATTATACCGGAATCACTCGCCGGATGGTCTAGTAAAGGCCGAGCCTTTGAGTCGAGTGAAGAGGTGGTGTAGGTGTTTGATGAGCTAGTTTGAGAGGAGGGGGAAAGCGAATGCTGTGGCGTCAGAGAGAGTTATTAGTTATGCAGGTGATTAGCAAGAGAGAGATGAAAATGATGGTGAACGCTGACTAACCACGTATTGGAACCGTTTGATCACTTGGACGGCTGCTATTGCCACCTGACCTGTAATTTATTACGCGTGTGTAGGTCACTCGCCAAACTTACTACGAGCCGAGCGGGAAATTATTACATGGTCCTGTATTATAGTACACGTGGTGGTCCGGAATGATATTATTGATCTATGTGACTCGTAGTGATTTCTGATTGGTCTCTTGAATTAATTTTTCTTTTCTTTTTTCATCCCACATAGACCCCATCATATTCGATCTAATAATTTTATTAGTTGAAATCACCACATGACAGTGGCCGTGTTACTCCACGACCACCTAATAATTCACCCGATCTATATATACCAGAATTCTCAGTCAGTTATTATGCATGGACAAAAATTGCATAGCACTACGGGAGTCGGGAGATGTGGATGGACCACCGAAAAAATAAGTGGCTAGCATTCTACCACTGTCTCCGCCAACCGACAACCGCAGTACTCGACAGACTGGCCAATTAGACGGGGATGCTTGTCTGCAGGCATAAATCCAAAACGATAAGGTGTTGCTTTTAACTTCGCACCAAGAGGTTGCAAGTTGCAAACAGCACCACTACTCTATAGCTTGAGTAGCTTGCTTTATATATCTACAATAATTGAGAGGTTCGAAAAGAAGGAGAGGTGTTCATCCTTATAAGCTTCAACCCAAAGAAACCGAAGTGGGAGGAATATGGCTCGGCATTCAGGAGTCCTAGTAGTATTGGTGATGATGATGATGGTGAGCTGGAGCAATTGCATGATGAGCGACAAGAGCATTGTTTCTACCACTGCTGGTAATAGTACTGCGGTCGCCTCTTCAGCCTGGTGTAACGGGCACATAATCGACGGCCAGTGCGTGCTTGTTGCAGACGCGGCTTACAGTGGCGGCGAGCACTTGGACTTCAACCTGGACGTGATGGACATGGTGGCGATGGAGTACTATAATTCAGGTGGCAGTCAGAGAAGGGTCTTAGTGACTGGAAAAGGTATAGACTATAAAGCTCTAGAGGCTAACAAGGCTGTGTATGATGCCAAAAACAATAAATATATCAACAATAACTGTGGCCAGTACAATCGCGGCTGTCCTAAGTGATATTGCAACCGATCAAGTAGCGATGATCGATCTCCAATTTTAGTTTTTATCAAAACTGTCTGCAGTTCTTAATGTATTATTAATCATATGTGTATATTGGTTTAAGTTACTGAATAATGTCTATGGGAGGTGGGAGCTTGGACTGTTGGACAGACCTTTGAGTTGTGGACTACATCACTCCCTCTTGCTTATTCCTCTTTACTATTTCGCTAAGATTTATGTATGTCAGGATGATTAACGATCGTCTTCACATCTAGCTTTCTCCTAAATAAGCGTGAGATGTTTGATGTTTCTACTATAATTCTCAATTTCTAGGAGTTTTTGAGGATAACACTTAAAATTTCACATGCATTCGCACATATTGGATTTAAGCTAAACATGCGAAAACTTAGAATAATTGATATGAAACACGTCACACATGGAGTAGCGTCACTCTGCTGTGATGAGAAAACATCTAATCAGCCAAGCTAAAACCACTTGGTCATAATTAAAAGAGGATTAGCTTTTTTTTTTTTTTTTTTAATAGAAATGTAAATAAACTCTTATAATATTAAAACTTGTTAAAGGAAGAACACATGTGTCTTCGTCAAAGTGACTGACGGAGAGGGAATCAAGGAATCAACGATTACCATCAATCAGCAAGGATTACGGATCAATCAGCATTTAATGTTATCATTGTAATTGATATTTTCACTGTAATTCTCTCTCTATATAAAGAGACTATGAAATGAAATAAGTAGACCAATTCTAATCTCAATTTTACTTTTACACGTTATCAGCACGCTCAGAGCAAATAGCCAAGAGAAAAAAGCCCTCGCTTTGGAAAAAAAACAAAACCTTAAAAGAAAAAACTTTTTCTTTTCTGCGGCCACCCAATACCAAAAAAATAAAAATAAATAAATAAATAAATTGCTGTCCAGACCAGCCTCCCCTGCTCAGTCCAAACCAGCATCTAGCCACCCGCGTCGCGCCTCCGACGGCCACGAAGCCCACAGCCGGCCAGACCCAGTCTAGACTGGCCTCGTCCTTCATCCCCCAAGCATGGGCCTGCAACACCGCCTCCCTTGCGCCGTGCATGACTTGATACACATTTACGTACTCAAACGTACGTATCATTGTCAAGATAGGGAAGTATTATGCCCAAAGTTTATCGTACCACGGGGATTAGTGACTAAGCCACAATCCTTGGGTAATCATAAATAAAGACACTTAGCAAACAAAGAAAAGAAAAAGAAAATAAATAAAAATGTTAATCTAAGGCACCAAGCCCTAGCAATGCTCGGTTTTAGTTCTCACCAAAGCCTAATCACAACTAAGAGCCTATTGATGATTATCTACAATGTGTCGAAATTCAATATTTTGAGAGATGATTTTAGATTAAAAAAATGTAATGAAATATAAAGCAATTAATAAAAATGCAAAGAAATTAATAAAAGTGTAACCAAATAAATGGGAATGTCGGGTGCTAGGGAGGTTCCTTTACCAAATTTCATGTGTCGGAAGCTAATCTAATGTAGATGCATATTTTCTATTTTGGCGGTAGTCGTATCCAAGGCGGTTTAAGGCTCAAGGACCTAAATTCCCTTTCATGGTATTCCTACTCCGGTTCAAGGGCCGTAGGAACTCACTTGGCATGAATTAGAGCCGGTTCAAGGGTCACTAATTCACATCAAGAGGCGTAGAGATCGATGAATTAGACTACTAAGCGACCCCACGCAACGGGTGTAAATCACCATGCTTATAACCCCTCGAATACGAAATTGAAGGTTTCTAGCTTAGGAATTAGAGGGGGTCAAGCCTCTAACTCCGTCCTAGATATGCTCAAAATACACACCCTAGAGTTGACTAGGCTCTTAAACATGCATTTTAACCCAACAAAAATAGATATAAGCATCCATCATATGAAAATTGCATCATTATATTAAATTAAACATCTTTTACACAAGATTTGGGCTAGGGCACACAACCCTAACCACCAACAAGGAAATTACTCACAACTCATAATCATAGACATCAAAATTACAAAATTCAAATAGCAAAGAGTAGAGAAGTGTGAGAGAAAACAAGTTGTCACAAATAGCTAAAAAGCTAGTATGACTAGCCTTGAATTACAACTCCCACAAAATACCCAAATATTGAATCTTGTGGAGGTTGAGCCCCTTGATGGATCCTTGAAGTTTTAGGTGAGTAAATCATTCAAATCTCAAAATAAAATAGAAAGAAAAGAGGAAAAATGAAAACTAACAAAAATAGAGAATGAAAAATGGAGGAAGAAGATGGGAGAAGAGAGCAGCCCAAAGGGGCTGCCTCTGTTTTTTTTTGTGCGGCTGCTGTAGCTGCTCTCCCTAGGTTAGTGAAGAGATGATATATATATATATATATATATATATATATATAGATGGCTATGGCTGGTCGGGAAACCAAGAAGGAAGAAGGGTGATGGGGACATGTGGCACCATGGGATAGGAGAGAGGAGAAAAAAAAAAGGAAAAGAAAAGAAAAAAAAACAAAGAAAGAAGAGGAACAGCACGTGGGAGGGTAGGAAAATATGCTGATGACGTCAGCATAGGCTTATTTTTTTTTTCTCTTTTTCTTTTATTCTTTTCTTCATTCTTCCTTCTTTTTTTTTTCTTTCTTCTCCTTTCTCATTGAATTTCCGCAAATACTATCGAAGTCAATTAGATTTTGTTCCCTTGATGGCATTGACCACAGTTGACCCGTATTGACAATTTCGTCCTTTTGTCTTAACTCAGAAACTCCAATTTACTCCAATTTCGCACAATTTTCTCACGATTTCCGCAACTCCACTTATTTCCTACACAATAAATAAAATTGGATTAATTACATTATAATTGGCTCAAGGATTAACTTACTTTTTAGTATTTTGGATACAATTACATGCATAGAAATGCGTGTAATCACACTCCCACACTTGAACTTTGCTTGTCCTCAAGCAAACTAAATGAAATATAATCCGAAAATCTAATAACTCATAAACATAAAATAGTGTAGTATTAGCCTTTCCAACCATAACCCTCGGAGAAGTAATTATGTACATGACCATGAAGTAGACGTAAGCACAACACAAGATTTTTCAATTTGTAAGGCAATTAATATGCACATGTGAGAAATGCTCAAGTATATGCATGTGTTGACCATGTGTCAAATCAATCCACCATAATCAAATAGGCATATAGAAGACCCGACATAACCCACTAAACTCACATAGGTTAACTAAATATTACCGCTCAAGTGTTTAGGTGCTATATGTGTTTCACTCAAAAGCAATTTCACAACACGCGCTGCCATATACTTGCTCTTCGATCTCATCTCCGCTAGGTAGCTCACAACATTCAAGATCAAGAGGTATTTTATTTAATTGTAATGGGGCTAAGCGCAAGTGGCTAAGAGAAATGAAGGATAAGGAAATACAAAGTCCATAGAAATCGGTGAAGCAACTCTCTCTTGTAGAGATTTAAGACTTTGCTTACAAATGCTAACTCACTCACTCTAATCCCAATGTACAACCCACGCTAAACTACGTAATACTTTTTTTTTTCTTTACACAACTTTTTTTTTTTTTTTAACTTTTCTTTTCCTTGAACTTTCTTTCTATTTTCACAAACTTTTTTTTTTTTATAACTTTCTTTTCTATACAAATCACTCACCCCCACACTTATTCTTTTGTAACCTCACACTTTTGACTTTTTCTTTCTTTTGAAGCACTCAAACATAAAGTCATTCTCTTGAATCGCTTCACCAATTACCATGGAAGGGTAGGATAAAAGTGTTTAGGCTAGGTAGGGATTTGTGGTGGTAATGAACAAAAAGGCTAAAATATATACATAGTCTCAAAGTGGCAATCTAGTGGTGAATATCTTTGGGCACGTGCTTCTTTGGCCATGGTGGTATATAGTCCTAATGCCTCCATCATTTCTATCATGTCGCAAGCTAAAAGTAGCCTCAAGAGGTCTCAAGCAAGTTCTAGATACGTATTGTCATGAAATTGTACACACATGAAAGAATAAGTGAATGAATGATGCATACACTATGGATATTAGGCTCAAAAGCTCACAAATAAAGCATGCAAGTTAATCGAATAATCTATATGCTTCTCTAACTATGATGAATGAACCTAACATAGGCTATGTGCACACATATAATCAAGCATAGATCACATATACACTCAATCACAAAACAAATTCGAAGTCCTACATCATCCATAATCTATCCACAATCATAACAAATTAAGTCCATGTCTCGTCATTGGGGTTGGAAAAAGGCATTAACCACTAACATATAATTACATAAAGCTAATCTATTTTTTTTTTAGTGAATAAAATAGGGCACCCGAGCCCTCACCCCCACACTTAAAACCAACACTGTCCTCAATGTTGCAAAGTGAGCTCGAAAGCTAAAATCAGTGTCGGATTTAGGCATGAGAGTGAAGTCCTGGCAAAAGCACAAAAATTAACTACGAAAATAAAAATCTAAGTTCGGAGTAAAGTTATGGAAAACCCCATTTGTAGACATCTCCATTGCTCACGACCTTTGGAGAAGACTAATATGAGACACCAACCACAAGGCGCAAGGCCTTGACTTCCCTAACGTATGCTCCAAGCTAGCTCAAGGTGCTCGTGAAAAGATCAACTCCATTGAAAAATATGTAGTGTCCAAGAGCAATGCGTCACAAATAGCCACCAAAGAATAAGGACAAGATCCTCCATTAAAATCATAGGCTTGGTCACCTCCAATACACCTCACAACATCTCTATAATGACCTCTATTGAAGAATTGAAGTGCAAGAAGTCCAACCACCCCGAGTGAACGCAAACTAGTGAGTGCAAAAAACATCCAGCAATGACCTTTCTGTCTTCAAATGCCCATATCTCATACTCAGAAAGAAATAATCAGGTGAGGCCACTTGAAATGGAAAGTAGACTCAGAGAGCTTTCTATCCATATAAATTTAGCCACCTATATCCAATTGAAATGAAAATTAAAGCTGGTCAAACTTGCCAATCTGTCATGAAGTTTTCTGCTGACCCTCAGTCACCAAAACTATAATATCTGAAGCTCCAGAGGTGCAAAGAGGGTAAGACCAACTGGATAAGAAAGTAGACTCATGAATATATCTGAAGGTAAAATTTCACTGAAGTATCATATCTGAGTCAAACATCGTTGGCCTCCAAACTCACTGATCTGTTCTGCAGTTTCTGCTGTGCCCTGTTTCTGACCTCTGTTACTTGGAACACTATATCTGAAGCTAAAAAGGTTCAAATCAAAAACCTTCTGCATATAGAGGACATGAGAAAATACATCTTTGAAAATTTTTAGCTCCAAATTGCTTAGGATTTAGAAGGTGTAGCTTCCCAAAGTCACTCTATAGTAGCTGCCTCTGTTCTGAACTTCATTCATTGACCATTAAATAAATAGAGCTCCAGTGACTGAAAGTGGTTCAAATTTTGGTACAAGACAGTAGACATATAGAAGAATAGATCCAAAAAATTTCAGCTCAAAATAACATGTAGAATGAAATCTATAGTCACCCAAATTCAACTGAATTTCAGGACAGAAACTGCTCACTACCAAATCAATTCTCCTTCACATTTCCAACTCCGGACACCTCCCATCCTCCCAAAAATGACCAAAAAGCTTTATTCACCATAAAAGTAAACTACGAAAGGAAGAAATACTACCGATGATGTGCTAGGGTTGCCTCCTTAGCAAGCGCTTTGTTTAAGGACTTCATTGCCGGTCCATAGAACGTGATCTTGTCAAGGTGGATACTTCTCAAGTACGATCACCCTATTGTTTGGGGCTAAAGGACTCCTTGATGTATCATAGAGGCAAGACCAAGAATTGCCTATGAATATTCCAAATGGCAAGCAAAAGTGTAGCTTCTTAATTTTCCTCTTCTTCTCAATTTTTCTTCTAGGAGCCAATATACTTGCCTTCTCCTTCTCAAGTGGTATAAAAATAATGCTCTTACAAACAATAGGTGGTAGAAGCTCCCGAGAGTGATGGGAAAGATTGAGTGTAAGTGCTCCACTTCCTTTCCAATCCATCACCTCATTGTAGAAACATTGACCACTTAATGGTGGATTGAGAGGTAAAAATACCTTAATCTCAATCTTTCCATAAAGAATATAAGTACTCAATGTCCTACCCTCCACCTTGGGAAGCTCATGATGGATCTCCATGGATGTGGGAAAAGAGAAAGTCATTGCCTCTTCAATTTCTTCACCATTACAAAGTATTGAAGGACTCTTATCCCCCATGGGAATATCAACCTCAACAAATAAGGGATTATGGTGTATGACTTCAAACTCTGCATCCTCCTCGATGAACAAGGGATTATGGTGTATAACTTTAAATTCCGCATCCTCCTCACTAGAAAAGACATCTTCTTCGGAATCATCTTCAAATATCTCCCCTTCATTAGGAAGCTTAGATTTCCAATATTGCACCCATTCCTCCGAAGTGTAGTCTCTCACCCCACTTGCATTGAAACTTTCATAACCAAGCTCACTTTCTTGTTCATGAACATCACCATCTCGATCTTGAATAGGCAACTCTTGTTCATAATGCTCATAATATACTTCTTCTCTTGAATTAGGCTCCATTTGGTCAAAGAAAGATTCATGGTCATAAATGGTGAAGGGTGGCTCTTGTGCAAGACTAGCCTTAAGTTGCTCATTGGAATGTAAAAGCATCTCTTGAGAAGCTGGCAATCGAGCTTGGGAGGCTTGCAATTGAGCTAGTAGTCCTTCAACGAATTCTTTCCTAGGCTCATAAGCTTGATAGCCTCCACCATATAGACTTTCTTGCTCATATCCCCATGGGTCTTCCCATCCATAGTTCCATTGATCCATAGCTCAATATGATAAGAATTAAGCACCTATGAGTTTTCAAAAATAAGATTAGTAACCAAAAAATTAGAAAATATAAATTAGAGAGTAAGCAAATAAAATAAACAACCAATTTTTTTTTTTTAATAAGGAAACAAAAATATGCTAATGTGACCTAAAGAACCGATTCACCAAGGGATTAAGGCTATTAAACCCTAATCCCCGGCAACGGCGCCATTGACTTGATACATATTTACGCAAGCGTACGTATCATTGTCAAGATAGGGAAGTATTATGCCCAAAGTTTATCGTACCACGGGGATTAGTGGCTAACCCACAATCCTTGGGTAATCGGAAATAAAGACACTTAGCAAACAAAGAAAAGAAAAAGAAAATAAAAAAAAATGTTAATCTAAGGCACCAAGCCCTAGCAATGCTCGGTTTTAGTTCTCACCAAAACCTAATCACAACTAAGAGCCTAGTGATGATTATCTACAATGAGTCGAAATTCAATATTTTGAGAGATGATTTTAGATTAACAAAATGTAATGAAATGTAAAGCAATTAATAAAAATGCAAAGAAATTAATAAAAGTGTAACCAAATAAATGGGAATGTCGGGTGCTAGGGAGGTTCCTTTACCAAATTTCATGTGTCGGAAGCTAATCTAATGTAGATGCATATTTCCTATTTTGGCGGTAGTCGTATCCAAGGCGGTTCAAGGCTCAAGGACCTAAATTCCCTTTCATGGTATTCCTACTCCAGTTCAAGGGCCGTAGGAACTCACTTGGCATGAATTAGAGCCGGTTCAAGGGTCACTAATTCACATCAAGAGGCGTAGAGATCGATGAATTAGACTAATAAGCGACCTGCCCCCGCAATCACGCAACAGGTGTAAATCACCACGCTTATAACCCCTCGAATACGAAATTGAAGGTTTCTAGCTTAGGAATTAGAGGGGGTCAAGCCTCTAACTCCGTCCTAGACATGCTCAAAATACACACCCTAGAGTTGACTAGGCTCTTACACATGCATTTTAACCCAACAAAAATAGATATAAGCATCCATCATATGAAAATTGCATCATTATATTAAATTAAACATCTTTTACACAAGATTTGGGCTAGGGCACACAACCCTAACCACCAACAAGGAAATTACTCACAACTCATAATCATAGACATCAAAATTACAAAATTCAAATAGCAAAGACTAGAGAAGTGTGAGAGAAAACAAGTATAGTCACAAATAGCTAAAAAGCTAGTATGACTAGCCTTAAATTACAACTCCCACAAAATACCCAAATATTGAATCTTGTGGAGGTTGAGCCCCTTGATGGATCCTTGAAGTTTTAGGTGAGTAAATCATTCAAATCTCAAAATAAAATAGAAAGAAAAGAGGAAAAATGAAAACTAACAAAAATAGAGAATGAAAAATGGAGGAAGAAGATGGGAGAAGAGAGCAGCCCAAAGGGGCTGCCTCTGTTTTTTTTTGTGCGGCTGCTGTAGCTGCTCTCCCTAGGTTAGTGAAGAGATGAATATATATATATATATATATATATATAGAGGGCTTCCACTAAGGGATCCCTTTTTTGGGTCTTTTATAGGGATAGGCATTAGACCAACTTTTAGATTATATTTTCACATCTTAACCGTTCAGTTTTTAGGTCCTAATGTATAGATCACTTCTGCAAATTTTCAGCCAAATTGGTGATCAATAAGGCATCCAAAACTGCAATTTACACGAACGGACCGAATCTGTCGAACCGGAACCGTTCGTGTTTATAATGGTAAATTTCAGTTTTGGATGCCTTAACGATCATCAAATTGGCTGAAAATTTGCAGAAGTGATCTATACATTAAGACCTAAAAACTGAACGGTTAAGATGTGAAAATATGATCGAAAAGTTGGTATAATGTCCATCCCTATAAAAGACCAAAAAAAGGGATCCCTCACTAGAAGGGCCCTGTATATATATATATATATATCTGGCTATGGCTGGTCGGGAAACCAAGAAGGAAGAAGGGTGATGGGGACATGTGGCACCATGGGATAGGAGAGAGGAGAAAAAAAAAAGGAAAAGAAAAGAAAAAAAAAACAAAGAAAGAAGAGGAACAGCACGTGGGAGGGGAGGAAAATATGCTGATGCTGACGTCATGATGATGTCAGCATAGGCTTATTTTTTTTTTCTCTTTTTCTTTTCTTCTTTTCTTCATTCTTCCTTCTTCTTTTTTTCTTTCTTCTCCCTTCTCATTGAATTTCCGCAAATACTATCGGAGACAATTAGATTTTGTTCCCTTGATGGCATTGACCACAGTTGACCCGTATTGACAATTTCGTCCTTTTGTTGGAAACTCTAATTTACTCCAATTTCACACAATTTTCTCACGATATCCGCAACTCCACTTATTTCCTACACAATAAATAAAATTGGATTAATTACAATTATATGCATAGAAATGGATTTTACTTTTTAGTATTTTGGATACAATTATATGCATAGAAATGCGTGTAATCAGTGCACATACACAGCAGCCCATTACCTCGCCTAGCACAACCTCCAGCCTCGCAATACCCATCTGCTAGCCCTCTGTCTGGCTGCAACCACAGCCCAGTGCGGCTTCACCTGCGCAGATAACAGCAGCACGCACTGCCTCAGCACAAGCCTGCAGCAACCCCGCCCCCGCCTGCAGTAGTCCGCACGCCTCACTCCGCCTAGCCTAGTCACCGGCCCGCCCAAGCCCTTCGCTCGCCTAGCTAGCTTTGCAGTCTTCGGCACCGACGCAACAGCCCTGCCTCGAAGAAGAAAACGCAAAGAAGAAGAAGAAGAGAGAGAGAGAGAGAGAGAGAGAGAGAGAGAGGTCTGACCCAGAACAACAACAACAACAACAACAAAAAACAAAGAAGCCGCCCTTGTGGCCCAGAAAAAAAAAGAGGAAAAGAAAAACAGAAACAGGCCTTGCGGCTCAAAAAAAAAAATAGGCAAAGAAAAAGGAGAAAGAAAAGGAAAAAAACAAGGCCCACTACTGAACAAAGAGGAAGCGGCCCAGTTTTTCTTAAGCCGAAAAACATTGCTACGCACGCCTACATCAACACACGCGTGCGCTAGGATTGTTTTGTTTTCTCGAAATCAAGTATGTTTTTTATTTATTTTATTTTATTTTTGGCTAATATTTATATTTCACATTTCATATATGTGTTATATATATATATATATATATATTCATAGAATCTAAAGCAAGTGAATTTTATTTATGTTTCCTATTTTTTTTAAGCATGCTTTATATTTTATTGTTTATGCTTTATTACGAAATTTTGAGCATGTTTTTATTTATTTACGCTTATATAAATTATGCCTATGCATGCTTTGTATTATGCTACTGTTTACATTTTATTTTATGTATGATATATTATTGCTATTATTATGTGTAGTATATAATTTGTTGTATATTGGTGAAATTTGAGCATGCCATGTAGTTTCTTTTTATATATGCTATGTTTAAATGTGCTATGGTTATTTTTAGAACGCAACATATACAATCTGCTTTGCCATGATAATGAAAATTCATGCGCATTATACACACACACACTTACCGTGATAAAGTATTTTCACATAGCATCGAAACTACGAATCTTGGTCTTGAAAACTAATTCATATGTTTGGAAAATAATTCACGTGGATGTCTTTATGACTGCGTAATGTATTTCATCTCTCTTGTTTATGTAGATGGCTGATCCAACTCGACTTGAATTTGACATTTTGGACTCAGACGGACTTGAGTACCACAGTTGGGTTTCTGATGTAGAAACTGCCTTTGTGGCAAAAGACTACACTGCCACCATCAAAACTCCCACTGACCCCAAAGACAATGGACCGTCTGACAAGGTGAAAGCAAATGTCTTAATGTTTCTGAGGCGACATATTGATCCTAGCCTACGCTGGGAGTACCTTCAGTTGAAGACACCCAAAGAACTGTGGGATGCCCTTAAGGGACATTTTGGGAACATTCATGACACCTTGCTCCCAGAACTGACCGTTCAGTGGAATGAAATCCGCTTTCTTGACTATGAAAGAACTGTGGGATGCCCTTAAGGGACGTTTTGGGAACATTCATGACACCTTGCTCCCAGAACTGACCGTTCAGTGGAATGAAATCCGCTTGCTTGACTATAAAAGAACTGTGGGATGCCCTTAAGGGACGTTTTGGGAACATTCATGACACCTTGCTCCCAGAACTGACCGTTCAGTGGAATGAAATCCGCTTGCTTGACTACAAAAGGGTCAATGACTTCAACAAAGGTATGTTGCGCCTGAAGGCAGGTCTAAATTTTTGTGGAAAGGAACTCACGGAAGATGATATAATCCAGAAGACTCTTTCTACTTTTCCTACTTAAGCGATTATACTAACGAACCAATATAGGCTGGAGTATGACAACCAAAGAATCATAACCTTCAATAAGATGATCAATCTACTGCAAGTGGCTGAGAGGCATAATGAGGTTCTTTTGAACAACAATGCCAGGTCTGTTGGGACAAAGAAAATTCTCGAGGCTAATTATGGCAAAGTGAAAGGTGGAAAGAACCCCAATGCAAAAGGGTTGGACGTGATCCCTACCCACGTGGCAATAATACACCACGTGGCAAGGGACATGGGGGTCGTGATAAGGGCCGTGGAGGGCCTCCCAATGTATGGCACATAGATGGTGGTGCTGGGCCTAGTGGTCATGGAAACAAGGTGCAAAGGGCACCTAAGAACCCTTCAGTCAAACATGATAGAGTTGACAATGAACCATGCTATAGGTGTGGACTCATTGGGCATTGGTACAAAAACTGCCATGCAAGCAACAGAGTAGCAGCCAATTACAAGAGGTATAGGGAGTCTAAAGAACAAGAGGCTCACTATATAAAAGAAGGAGGCCATGACTCAAACGTCAACCTCACAATTGCAGACTTTAATGGCAACAAGGAACTGGCTCAGTCAACCGATGCCCCAGATTTTGACTGATCTGCTTTATTTATTTTATTTCCCAAAAACAGTTGTGAAGGCATAATGCCTCATTTTTAATTAGACTATTACTTGGTCTTAAAGTTTATTTCAATAATAGTTTGATGAATTAGATTTCTGAACAAGACCTTGATTTGATTATCGTTGGCTTATTAATAAATTTTGAATTTTATTATGAAGCACTAAATTTATTCAAATTTATTTAATACACATATCCACATGATTCGAAATAGCACTATAAAGATGTAAAGCTATACATCTAGAAAAAGAAAAAATTATTTGAATGAAAATATTACCACTCTACCTAAAATAGAAATACTCTAAAGAATATGAGATATATTTAATGTCACAGACGCTCTGTATACACCAAGAGCTAATCGAACCTTGTTAAGTTTCAAAGATATTTGTGCCAACGGTTATCATGTAACAACACACTGTGAGAATGGAACTGAATACCTTTATATTACCTCTAATAAATGTGGAAGGAAATCCATTTTAGAGAAACTTACAAGTCAATCTAGTGGACTGTACCTCACTACGATTCGGATTATTGAATCCTATGCTGGCACCAACAATGAAATGTGGGACATTGACTCATACAGGCTTTGGCATGACCACCTAGGGCACCCCGATCGTGACATGATGATCCATATTTTAAAGAACTCACATGGACATCCCTTCTTTCGAGTGAAAAATAAATTGGGAGAAAAATTTGCCACACTACAAGGTGTCGGTCCTAGTACTGCTCAAATGCAGTCATTGTCTTCTGAAGTACTAGAAGTACTACCTCCCTCCTATTATGCCTTATTGACTATTTCAAAGGCACATCACTCTTTTTGCAAAGCCTGCTCTTTAGCAAAAACAGGATCGAGACCTTCCTATGCTAAAGGGACAAAACAGAACATTCCATTTTTACAAAGGATAGAAGGAGATATATGTGGACCTATCAATCCAAAATGCGGACTATTTAAGTACTTTATGGTTCTGGTGGATCATTCGACACGCTGGTCACATGTCGTTTTATTATCCATAAGAAATGCTGCATTTACAAAACTTCTAACACATATTATGCGCTTAAGGGATCACCACCCTGATCACCCTATCAAGTCTATGAGGCTTGATAATGCTAGAGAGTTTACATCAAAAGCATTTGGTGATTATTGCATATCTATTGGGATCGATGTACGTAGAGCATCTTGTACCCCATGTGCATACATAAAATGGTCTCGCAAAAGCCACCATCAAAAGGCTACAGATGGTGGTTAGGGCATTGGCTATGCGCACCAACTTGCCTATATCTACACGGGGTTATGCAATATTGCATGCAGTTTTACTTGTCGTTTTAGACCCACTGCTAGCTAACCATTTTCTGCGTACCAGTTGGTAACTGGATATGAGCCTGACATTTCACACTAACGCATATTTGGTTGAGCAGTATATATGCCAATTGAGCCCCCACAGCGCGCCAAAATGGGTCCTCACAAACGATTAAGTATTTATGTTGGATACAAATTCCCAACAATTATTCGCTACTTGGAACCCTTGACAAGTGATCTCTTTACCGCTAGATTTGCGGATTGTCACTTTGAAGAGACAGTCTTCCCGTCGTTAGGGGGAGATAGGAAAAAGGATTTTCCAAAGAAACGACAGGAATTATCGTGGTTTGTCCCCACTCTGTCTCATTTTGATTCCCTCACTTCACAAAGTGAAAGTGAAGTGAAAAGAATAATCGATCTTCATAACGTAGCAGATTCGATGCCTAATGCATTTACTGATATCGATCGCAAAAGTGATGAGATCACATATACCAGCTGCAAATGTGCCTGCAAGGCTAGAAGTCCCCAACAAGGGGCACGGTGCCGTAGATAGAGGCACTGCAACCACACTTAGTGGAGGTGTGATTAAGGCCGTGGCTCCCCAAAGGAAGAGGGGGAGACCACTTGGTTCGATTGACACTCACCCATGGAAGAAGAGGGCGAGTAAGGCATAAACCGATCCAGTAATCATCAATGTACAGAATCCCTCTCATGAGATTGTCTCTTATTATAGTTATGTCCATGAATCAATACTGGAGGACGCTCCGATGTTTGAAATGATTCCAGAGAACAAAGAAATCTCAATGGATTATGAGAGTCCGTATGAGTTGATAGAAAGATCTTCCATACACATTGATGATGTATTTGCATACATTGTTGCTCAAGAAATCCTAGAGCACGATGATATCGAACCACGCTTTGTTGCAGAATGTCAACAAAGAGCAGATTGGCCTAAATGGAAAGAAGCAATCCAGATAGAACTAGAGTCTCTGGCAAAGAGACAGGTATTTGGTACGGTAGTGCTAACCCCACCAAGTGTAAAGCCTATAGGACATAAATGGGTCTTTGTTAGAAAGCATAATGAGAATAATGAAGTCTTGAGGTACAAGGCTCGCCTAGTGGCGCAAGGTTTCTCACAACGCCCTGGAATTGACTACGAGGAGACATACTCTCCCGTAATGGACATTATAACGTTCCACTACTTAGTTAGATTGATAGTTTTCGAAGGACTAGAAATGCAGCTCATGGATGTGGTTACTGCATCTCTCTATGGGGATCTTGATTCAAATATATATATATATATTATATATATATATATTTATATATAAAGGTCTACTCACCTAAGGGACAGTTTTTAAGAAACTGTGAGGGAAATGCAGCTCATGGATGTGGTTACTGCATCTCTCTATGGGGATCTTGATTCAGATATATATATATATATATATTATATATTTATATATAAAGGCCTACTCACCTAAGGGACAGTTTTTAAGAAACTGTGAGGGACAAGTGAATCTGACGGCTGAAAATAAATACACAGTTTTAAGTTGTTATAATTTCAGCTTTTATATTTAATACATGTGGTTGAGATGCATTTGTCTCTCATAGTCCCTTAAAACTGTCCCTTAGATGAGCAAATTTGTATATATATATATATATATATATATATATGAAAGTGCCTGATGGCCTAACATTACCCAAGACTTGACTCTAAACCACGGAGTGCGTTTGCAATTAGGTTGAAACACTCACTTTACGGATTGAAACAATCCAGGCGGATGTGGTATACTCGTCTAAGTGACTACTTGATTGGAAAAGGATATAAGAACGATGAATTGTTCCCCTACGTATTCATAAAGAAAACAAGTTCCGGATTCGCAATTGTAGCTGTATATGTCGATGATATGAACATAATAGGTACTCTTGATGAAATAAGAGAAACCGTGAGCTACTTGAAATCTGAATTTGAGATGAAGAATCTTGGGAAAACTCGATTCTATCTAGGCCTTGAACTAGAACACTGAGTTTGTGGAATACCAATCCACCAGTCAGCGTATGTCCAAAAATCAAGCGATTTAACATGGACAAAGTGCATCCTGCTAGCACTCCCATGATCGATTGAAGTTTGGATGCAAGGAAAGATCCATTTCTTCAAAGGAAGATGACGAAGAGGTATTGGGAGTTGAAATTCCCTATCTAAGTGCAATAGGTGCATTATTGTACTTAGCCCAATGTACTCGACCAGACATTGCATTCTCAGTAAACTTGTTAGATAGATTTAGCTCAGCGCCAATGCAGCGTCACTGGAATGGTATCAAGAACATTTTCATATACCTAAAAGGAACCATTGACTTGGGACTGTTCTTTCCCTACAGAGAGACAAGAGGGACCGCAGATGGAACTGCAATCCCCTAAAGGAAATGTTAATGGTGAAAGAGCCACTCCCTATACCGAAACCCCATATGATGTTTTGGTTAGTTTTGCTGATGCTGGGTACCTCTCTGACCTACATAAAGGTAGTTCCCAAACTAGTTATGTATTTACCATTGGGAACACGGCGATATCTTGGAGATCAACCAAGCAAACCCTTCTGGTTACCTCCTCGAACCACTCAGAGATCATTGCTCTACATGAGTTAGTTCGTGAGTGTATATGGTTCAGAGCTATCATTACACTTATTTGAGGGACTAGTGGTTTGAGTTCTACCATTGAAGAGCCTACTTACATTTATGAAGATAATGCAGCTTGCATTGAACAGATAAAGCTATGATATATCAAGGGTGATATTACAAAACACATATCGCCAAAGTTTTTCTACAATCAGCAATAACAGGATCTCCTCAAAATTCAAGTAAATCAAGTAAGGTCTGAGGAGAATGTGGCAGATTTGTTCACCAAATCATTGCCTAAGGCCATATTTGAGAAGCATGTGAAAAGCATAGGAATGCGAAGACTTTCCAAGCTCTCTTGATTATTGTAAGGATAAGGGGGAGGTGTAGACGTCAGGGGGAGTCTAACACACACATGTCATCCTCAAATATAAAAGGTGCGTTGTGCTCTTTTTCTTCGACCAAGGTGTATTTTTTGTCCGACAGAGTTTTTATTGTTACTTGGAAAGGTTTTTAGTGAGGCAACAACTCATGCACTATTTCGTCTTTGACTTGGCACAAGGGGGAGTGTTAAAGGAAAAGCACATTATGTGCCTTTGTCAAAGTGACTGACAGAAAGGGAATCAAGGAATCAGCGATTACCATCAATCAGCAAGGATTATGGATCAATCAACATTTAATGTCATCATTGTAATTGATATTTCCGTTGTAATTCTCTCTCTATATAAAGGGACTATGAAATGAAATGAGTAGACCAATTCCAATCTCAATTTTACTTTTACAAAATTGAGAATGTTCAGTGAATAATTCGTAAGTTCGTTTTCTAGGTGAACCCCTTATTCACCTCACTCTCAATTATCTACTCATATTGTGATACTATTTTGTGTAAGAAAATTAATGATTAACTATCATATTATGATTTTCATGCAAATCATTATAGTGTGTTCATACAATATCACGTTGTGCTAATTTAGAAAACTCTTCTTTATATCTTATATATTAAGCCAATTCTCAAAATAGATAGTTAAATTTTTGAAACGCCAATAATACCGTTCCTGTAAATGTAAATGGGAATTGAACTCATTTCATTTGATAGTCCCTTTATATAGGGAGATAATTACAATGGAAATATCAATTACAATCATGATAGTAAATGCTGATTGAGCTAGCTATAATCGTAATTTCTTAATTCCCTCTTCGTCAATTCCTTTGACGAAGGCACATAATGTGTTTTTCCTTTGACATTACCCCTTGTGTCAAGTTAAAGATGAAATTGTGCATGAATTGTTGGCTCACTAAAAACCTTGCCAAGTAACAATAAAAACCCTGTGGGACAAAAAATACACCTTGGTCGAAGGAAAAAAGCACAACGCATCTATTACATTTGATGATGACATTGTGTGTTAGACTCCCCTAATCCTTACATTAGTCAAGAGAGCTTGGAAAGTCTCCGCATTTCTATGTTTTTCACATGCCTCTCAAATATGGCCTTAGGCAATGATTTGTTAAACTAATCTACCACATTCTTTTCAGACCTTATGTTAGGACCCACCTCGGAATTTCCCCCTAAACTCCAAGCCTGCGGGGCCCACATTTCTGAAAAATTCGACAAAACTTCCCCTAAAAGTGGACAACCCAAACATGTTGTAAGGATACAAAGATAATACACTTCTAGGTTTAATTCAATTTCACATCCTGAAGCCACCTTGCTTCCCAAACAAACAACCCACGATTTACCAAGCATAAAAGTCTAAGTGCGTAATCATAAGGACTTATATATTACAACCCAACAGCTCCAATCTTTCCACTTCCCCGAAATTACACAAACTCTGACATAATCCATAATTATACAAATATTTAAATAAAGCCTCCCAAGGTCATCAGAGCAATCTAAGGAAAATAGAATGTAATACATAAGGTAGGTTAATAAATAACCTACAGAAGATAGGTGGCAATGATAGTGCTAAGCCTCAACTCCTACGCCAGACAGCAACACTGCGAACTGGGCATTTGAAACCAAATGGCCCAGGGGAAAGTAAGTAATAAAACGTTAGTGTGAGTGGACAAAAGAATAAGTAATTAATAAAGAAGAAAATATTTCTTACTTTTCCACATTTATTCCTTTAAAACCAATCCAATGCATGCAATAAGGCAAAAACAATTATCTTAGAAATCAAGCATTCGTAGAACCAAGCCAGCCCCGCTGGTTAAGTGAAAATCAGACTAGCCCCTCTAGTCAAAGATAAATAAAAAGTATGGGGATAACGTCATCACCATACAGTAGAAAGGGAGCCTCCTAGGCTCAGGTTGGAGTGTTCCACTCTCTTGAGCATCCCATGCTCGGCTCTACTCACCCACAAACACAAAGTAAGCGGGGAGGAGTACTAATAGGCTAGCTAGCAATAAATATGTAGAACGACATGCAGAAGGGGGACTAGCCATTGGCTTCCGTTGGAG
The DNA here is from genome assembly GCA_024704745.1 of Rosa lucieae. Lineage (NCBI taxonomy): Eukaryota > Viridiplantae > Streptophyta > Magnoliopsida > Rosales > Rosaceae > Rosa > Rosa lucieae. The sequence continues at coordinate 75,797,497 of CM045493.1, forward strand.
TTGTTCTGATCGCCCAGAGGACCTCGGGTAGTTTTTCTGCCTACAGGCCCTTCAACCTTTTCTTTAGGTTTTGCTTGATGATTTTGTTGACTGCCTCTACTTGGCCGTTTGTCTGTGGATGGGCGGGTGAAGCGTATAGGATCTTTGTGCGTTATTGGCCGACAAACTCCCTCAGTGTATCATTATCGAACTGTGCCCCGTTATCGGTGACAATCGTTTTAGGGATTCTGAATCAGCAGTAGATGTTTTTCCATAAGAAATTGATGACCTTGGCTACTGTGATGGTGACTAGGGCCTCAGCTTCTACCCACTTTGTGTTACAGTCCACGGCGGCGATGGCAAACTTTAGCTGTCCCGGTGCTGTGGAAAATTTGTCAATAAAGTCGAGTCCCCACTGGCAATATGCCCAAGGGGCGATGATGATTGAAAGTGGTACTGGTGGTGCAAGAGGGGAGTTGGTGAATTGATGGCATTTAAGACAGGCGCCAGTGATACGATTTGCATCTTCTTCAATAGCGGGCTAATAGTACCCTGTATGTAGTGCCTTAAATGCTAGGTTTCTTGCCCCTGCATGGTTGCCACAGATCCCACTGTGCAACTACAGCAGAACTCGTTGTCCTTCCTCGAGGGATATGCATTTCAGTAGGGGGAATGACCTTCCTTTCCTGTATAACTTGCCCTCTTGGACTATGTATAATGTTACCCTTCTGCAGAGTCTGGTGGAGATGGCTGTGTCTGGTGGCTCGATACCCTTGGAAAGGTAATTAATGAATGGGTCCATCCATGAGGGTGGGCACTGGCTCTTTATAGCAAATATTTCGAGAATGGTCTGTCGATACTTGGTTTTTCCAGGACTTCCATTTTGAGGTTTTAGATATCGGTATTTGGTGGCAATGTCGCCAACAGGGTGACAGAGTCTACCTTGGTATTCTGTGCTCGTGGGATGATCAGGGCAATGGTGTGGTTGGGGAGGCATCGCTGGAGTAGAGCTTTTGTGAGTGATTGATAATAGGATAAATGTGGTTCCTTGGCCTGGAAATCGCCACCAACTTGGTTGACGATAAGTTATGAGTCACTAAAGATGTCTAGGCTCGTCACTCTCAACTCCTTTGTCAACTGGATGCCAGCTATCAGTGCCTCGTACTCGGCTGCATTGTTCGAGGCTTTAAACTTGAATTGTGGCACGTACTCGTATGTATGCCCTTCTGGGTTAGTCAAGACCACTCTGTCTCCGCTGAGCTTGCTATTGGAGGATCCTTCAACGTGAAGTGTCCATGTGGAGGTGGTGATTGTTCCCGATACTATCTCATTTTGGGGCTAGCTATCCTCTCGGGGTATGAATTCTGCACTGAAGTTTGCAACAGCTTGTCCTTTGATGGTTGTGCGTGGCATGTAGTGAATGTCGAACTCGCCTAGCTCAATAGACCACTTTACCAACCTTCCCGAGGATTCTAGTCTCTAGAGGACCTACTTCAAGGGTTGGTTGGTTAGGACATCTATGGTGTGTGCCCGGAAGTATTGTAGTAGTCGTCGAGCAGTGGTAAGGAGTACGAGGGCAAAATTTTCTATATCGAAGTACCTGGACTCGACATCGTTGAACCTTTTGCTATTATAGTAGACTGGCAATTCGTCATTGCTCTCACATCTAACCAGGGCAGCACTGACCGCCGTGATTGATACTGCGAGATAGATGTATAGGACTTCCCAGAGGATAGGTTTGGAAAGAGTGGGCATTGATGCCAGGTGGTTTTCGATTCCTTGGAAAGCCTTGTATTGCTTGGGTCCCCGGTTGATTTTCTCGGTGTGGTGAGTTTTAAAGTGCTTGAAGAAGGGAGCGTATTTATCGGTTAAGCACGATATAAACCGGGCGAGAGCTACAACCTTTCCCGTGAGGGATTGCACCTCATTCCTCGTCTTTGGCGTTGCCATGTCGAGAATGGCTTGAACCTTCTCTGGATTTGCTTCAATGCCTTTCTCACTAACCACAAAGCCCAGGAATTTTCCGCCAAGGACGCCGAACACGCACTTGTTTGGGTTGAGTCGCATACTGTACTAAAGTAAGATATCAAAGACGATACCCAGGTTTTTGATGTGATCTTCGATGATGATGCTCTCAACAAGCATATCATCGACATATACCTCCATTATCTTCCCGATGTGATCAGCAAACATGGTGTTGACTAGTCTCTGGTATGTGGCCCTGACGTTTTTCAAGCGAATAGCATTACCTTGTAGCAATTTAAGCCCTTGTTAGTGGTGAAGGATGTGTGTTCTTAATCAGAGGGTTCCATATCGATCTGGTTATATCCTAAGACGGCTTCCATGAAGTTGAGGAGCTTGTGGTCGTTGGTGGAGTCGACTAGCTAGTCAATTCTTGGTAGAGGAAAGCTGTCTTTCGAGCAAGCCTTGTTTAGATTGGTGTAATCGACACACATGAGCCATTTGCCATTGGGTTTCTTTACCATAACAACATTTAATAGCCATGTTGGGTAGGATACTTCCTTGACGAACCCGATATCTTGGAGTTTCTTGACTTCGGCTTGGATGACTTCGTATTTTTCTTCCGTGAAGGCCCTTCTCTTCTGCTGAATTAGGAGGACGTCTGGTGAGATAGTGAGTTTATGGGTCAGCAATTCTGGTGATATCCCTAGCATGTTAGTGTATGAACATGCAAACACCTCATGTCTGGTCTTGAAAAAGGCAATAAATTCTACTTGGAAGTGTGGGTTCGTCTTGGAGCCAATCTTGACCTTTCTTTCTGGTTTTGTATCAGATATTGAGACCAATATCAAGTCTTCCAAGGCATCTGGTCTCGGGTGCTTGAGTTTCCGCTTATCTTCCTTCTTTTTACTGAGTGTATCGCAATCATCTAGAGTCTCGGGGTCTTCCCTTGGATCGTCAGGCTTGTCGGATGAGGAGGGCAAGTCCGTGGTTAGGAGTACTTCTCATTTGCCATGCCCTCTAGCAACAGTTAAGGAGTTACACTGTCTCGCGAGCTTCTGATAGCCTAGGATGGTGAGGGTGCCTCCCGGGGAAGATATCTTCATCATTAACATGTTTCCTGCAACAGAGCATTGAAGTCCCCAGATGGCATCCATCCCTAGATGATGTTGTAGGAAGAGGGGCAGTCGACAATGATAAAGTGTGTTGTCAAGGTGGCAATACTGTTACCTTCATCGAGTGTAAGTTATCCGCAAGTTGTCGGATCCCAAGGCCTATGTGATTTCTCTTGCAAAGCTGATTAGGGGCTCATGATCCTGGGTGAGTTTCTTCTTGTCTCGGTTCAAACCTTCGTAGCAACTGCCGAACATGACACTGACCGCTGCGCCGCTATCGATCAGGACCCGATGGCATCGATAGTGGTCGATGACCATAGTGATCAGGAATAGGTAGTTACTGTGTTTTTGTATCATGTCTTCTTGGAGATTAAAAGCAATCGAGTCCCACTCCACCTGTGGGGTGTGGCAGCCATGACTTAGTCCCAATATCTCCTCTCCCCGAGGGCATTGCCGGTTTGGCAGATGAAGAGTCCCAGATCCTCTTGGAGAGCCTCCGTGTATCGTTAGTATTTGTCCGTAGACTTCAATGGCGTTGGCTCCCGTTGCAGGAATACGTTACTGAGAAAGCTTTTCGTTTTGAATGAGGTGCACGATAGCATTTTTCAGTGCCCAACATATGTTGGTGGGGTGGCCGACCTCCTCATGGTATGTACAGTACTTGCCATTGTCTCGTGGTTTTTCCTGACCAGGTTTGCGCCGCAACGAGAGTGGGATGATGTCTTTGTGGTTGTTCTAAATTTCCTCATATAAGGCGGTGAGTGTGGTGTAGATCTCGTATCAGGGTGCATCGTATTTTGGGTTTTCCCTGTATCAGGTGTTTCAGTGTAAGAAACGGGGTTGTCGTGAGAGCTTCCACCTCCGAGATCCGTACCTGCCAACCATGAACAGAGGTCAGAGGGAAGACCGGGCTAGCCGGCCTTCTACGCTCCGATGCCTAAGTCAGATACATATAAGAATGTAGACTAGGTAGGAGTAAATGGAGAGTGGTGGCTTACTTTGAATGAGTGGAGAGACATGTATTTATAGTATGGAGATGGGCTTGTCACCCTTTTATTTCCAATATGGGACTTGGTGCGGCCTACCCGATACTTCAAGTGTATGGTATCGGCATCATCTTTGGGCGTTATCGGCATCGCCTTGAGTGGCTAATGAGCCTTGTGCTTCCGATACTTGTGCTTGAGAGGTATCTATACCAACAAGTCCCCCAAGTCCCGGATCAAGAGTTCTCTTGGGTGGGGAGTTTGTTCATGGTAAAAGTATCAGAAGTGTAAGGCGAGTATCCTTGCCACATGGCTTCCGTACAACCATTATCCCCAGTCCCCCAAGTCCCCAACTAAGAGGAGTCTTGACTGGGATGGTGATTTCATTTTCCAAGTAAAACCGCGTGAGCATTCATTAGACATTTGGCAAGAGTGTCTTCCTTAGGGTGACCAGTCCCCCAGTCCCCTGATACCAAGGTAAGAGAGTTTAGACCAGGGTCTGCTAGCATATGGAATTAAGTATGCTTGATATAAGGTGTACTCGGTACACTTGGTGTCTGCTGGGATAACCTTGGCTATGTCAGCCCACTTTTGCATATGGCGATAGTAATAATTTTGGTGTGAAGCTGATAATGGCTATAATGAATGTAGTCGATAGTGACTGGAATGTAAGTGGTGATATCACTATTATTAAGCTTATCACAACCTTTTGTTTTTGCATATAGTGTCATGCAATCATATAATAGAGAAAGATGAGACACGGCTATATTGTATAATGGGGAGAAGCCATGACGATATCATTTCATGTAATGGAGATAAAGCACGGAAATGTCATATAATAGAGAGAAAACATGGCGATACCTCATGTTGGAGAAAGATAACTCATGCCGATATCATATAATAGAGAGATGACATATGGCGATATGGCGTGTTGGAGAGACAACTCATGGCCATATCGTGTAATGGAGAGGTAGAATATAGTGATATTGTATAGTAGAAATAAAGCATGGCGATATCATGTAATAGGTAGATAAGACATGGCGATACCGAGTGTTGGAGGAAGATAACTCATGCCGATATCAGATAATGGAGAGATAACCCATGGCGATATCATATAATGGAGAGCGTGTCGTAATTATGCCTGTGGTAATATTTGATGCTTTCTAGGATAGTGCTAGGCTATGCCACCACAACCGTGCTTGCAGTGGTGTTTAGTGTTGGCTATTTCATCTTGATCGCATTGATCCATTTCAGCTTGATTGCGTTTAGCCATTTCAGTTAGGCATTTCGCCTTTCATTTGTCGCCTTTCATTTGTCGCCTTTCATTTAGGCATTTCGCCTTGATCGCCTTTCATTTGGGCATTTCGCCTTGATCGCATTTCATTGATCACCTTTCATTTAGGCATTTTGCCTTAATCTCATTTCATTTAGGCATTTCGCCTTGCTCGCATTGAAGCATTTCATATTAATCACATTGGAGCATTTCAAATTGATCGACGTTTGTTTGGCGCGATGTATCGCGTATCATTCATACATTCATTGGCGTATCTCGTAACATTCATTCATTGGCATATCGCGTAACATTCATTCGTTCATTCATAGCGGAATATCGCGTATCATTCATTCATTCATTTGGAGACGTTCACTCATTTGATCGCAACTGACAGCACATGGTTTGCGAGGGACAGCATCGTGTTGTATCAGCAGAACCGGCCGTGAGCGATATCGCATTGTATAGCCATTTCAGCTTGTTCGCGTTAGGCAGTAGTTTGGGATTGTTATACAGCTTGCCCATGCCTTTAGCGATATTGAATTGTATAGCCATTTCGGCTTGTTCGCTTTAGGCAGTTGTTTGGGATTGCTATACAGCTTGCCCATGCCTTTAGCGATATTGAATTGTATAGTCATTTCGGCTTGTTCGCATTAGGCAGTTGTTTGGGATTGCTATACAGCTTGCCCATGCCTTTAGCGATATTTTGGTGAAGAGATAAATCATGGTGATACCGAGCCGATTTCATTAAAAATTGCCAAAGGCAGTGACAGAATACAAGGCAATCGTGGGTGAATACATGGCGATTATTGGAGGGGACATGGCGGTCATCCGAGAATACATGGGGATTATTGGAGAATATCATTAAAGGATACATGGCGATCAATGGAGGATTCATCAAAATCATTGGAGAACACATTGCAATTATTGGAGAATACATTGAGATCGTTGGAGAATACGTTGCGATCATTGGAGAATTGGTAGAGTCCCAGAGGGATTATATAGTAAGGCAGTAGGTAAGCCAAGATAATACTGCCACAGGCAGGTTTCAAGGAGTATAGTCCCGAGTGTCGCTAGGGCACAAGCGGGGAAGTGTGAAGCTAAAGTATAGGCAAGTATATGGCGCTAAGGCATGGCGAGTACGTTGAATATGTCGCTAAGGCATGGTGAGTGTGCAGTTGAGGCATGGCGAGTGTGTCTTTTTAAACATGGTGAGTACGCCATGTTAAGATATAGCAGATGTAGGTCGTCGCTGAAGCGTGAGAACGTGTTGATGAAGCATGAAGGATATATCGCACTGAAGCATAAGTGAGATACCGCTGGAGCGTTGATGAGATACTACAGAAGCGTAGAGAAGAGATTGTCAAGGCCTGGATAATATACTGCTGAAGCACAGATACGATAATTGCTGAAACATGGCGAGCATTGGGTGTATGTCATTACAACATGGCGACTGCGTCGTTGAAGCATTGGGAGCATGTCATTACAACATTGCTAGTGTATCGTTGAAACATGGCGAGTGTGACATTTATCATATAGGAGGATATATCACGTTGAAGCATGGCGATTATGTATCATTGAGGTATAACTAGTACATCGCTAAAACATGGCGAAAGGAATCGTTGGGGCATAACGAGTATGCACTAAGCAAGTGTACCGCTAAAGTATGGCGAGTACATCGCTGAAGCGTGGAGAGTATAACGTTGAGGCATAGATAAGATATCATTGAAGCTCGTTGAGGTATAGATAAGATACCGCTGAAGCATAGGGGAGATACTACTAAAACACAGTGAAGTTATCGCTGATGTGTAGAGAATATACTGCTGAAGCATAAGTGAGATATTATTGAAGCATAGGGAAGATAACGCTGAGGCCTGGATAATATGTTGCTGAAGCATAGAAAAGATATCACTGTAGTGTGGCGAGTACATGTTCCTGAAGCATAGACAACATGTTGAAGCATAGATAAGGTACTGCTGGAGCATGGCTAGTATGTCGCTAGAGCATGGCGAGTATGATACTAAAACATGGCGAGTATATCATTGAAGCATAGAGAGTGTATCTCTAAGGCATAGGTGAGGTACCGCTGAAGCATAGGGGATAGAAACATAGAGAAGATACCACTGAAGCATAGGGGATAGAAACATAGAGAAGATACCGCTGAAGTATAGATGAGATACTGTTGATGTGTAGATAATATACTGCTGAAGCATAGATGAGATGTTGCAGAAACATGGATAATATAACGCTGAAGCAAACATAATATACTGTTGAAGCGTGGATAAGATATTGCTGAAGTGTAGATGAGATGCTGGAGCATGAATCATATATTGCGGAAGTGTGGCGAATATCGGTTGCTGAGGCATAGATAATAGACTGCTAAAGCATGACGAGTACGTCGCTGAAGCATGGGGAGTATGCCTGTCAGCCAAATAGCCACCCTCAAGTATAAGGGGTACAAGTAATAGTATCGGGATTTAAGAAAGGTTGTCGAACCCACGAGGATTGCATTCCTTTCACTAGTTACGGTGTTAACCTAAGAAGAGTTAGAATATGCAAATGGACAATCACAAACCTAAATTCACAAGAAATCTAGGCTCATGGTGAGTATGTGCATTGTGGTGGTAGTGAGATTGTTTGTTGGATAGAGTGGTGAACCAAATTAAATTAAATGCTCAAATGTAAACTAAACTACTCTAAACTAAACTAGTAATATAATGGATCAAGTCAGGGGTTGGATTGTCTATCACTAACCTCCCTTGCAAGTATTGAAGTTCAAATACAAGTGATGCTATTCTAATTTCCCAATTACCCTATTTGTATCCGGATAAGACTACAAAGGCTTAAACTCCTTTAATGGTATTAATTCTAACCGGATAAGTCTAGAATTAACTACCTAAGAACAAATCCTATTACCGGTTAAGTCTCAATTCATTGTTCCTAGATGCATAAAGTTTTGATTTTAGATAATCATGCAAGCAAACCAATCCAAGATCTAGGTGATTTTAACTCACAACCTTCACATGCACATAGAGGAGGCTATCATGCTATCTGTTGGTACAAGTTTTTTTGTCATATTGGCATTCCCATACAAACTGATATGTTGTTTTAAAGATGCTGTTAAGGGAAATTATCTTTTGGTTTCAATGTTTATTTAGAAAAGATATTCCCATGGCTTTTAAGGTGATGTAGTGTAATCCTAAGTTTTCTAGGACTTGATATTTTATTTGGTCAATATTCAATCACCAAGATCCTTTTCTATTAGGAGTCTATTAGGGTTGGCGTTGCTTCTACACATATATAGAGGATGAAAACTGCACAGGCAGCCAACGAAGTGATGCAAGGATAATTGAGAGTCTTGCTTGAGATAGTGTAGGCCTAAACACTTGTTCCTTGTTTAAGTGTGATAGGTCAGTTGTTCATGTGCATGGAACCGCTTGTGATCTGAAAAGTTGCTCTGTAGCAAGAAAAGGAAAAATCGAAGAACAATCAAGTGAAGAAGGAATTCGAGATTGAAGACAAACTCCATTAGTTTTGTCTATTCATTATAGCCGCGCTAGTACTATTTGAAGTTGTAAAAAAACATATCATTCATCATAATTCAATTATTCTTATTTTGGGTTCTCAAGAGTAAGAGCCCCGCAGTGTTTTTAATCTCATATTTGAGATTTTCACTGTGTAACCAAAACCCGGTGTTCTGTTTATTATTTTTGGTTTCTGCTGCCCAATAAGGATTGATCAGTGCACTGCAATCCCCATTTTTCAGAAAATCATATTCTGTCCTTGTATTTTCACTATCAATGCTCAAGGTTAACTACTCCTTTAACATTTTTTCATGAGATGACAAACACAACACATTCAAAGTAGTTAAGTTTGAATGAATGCATTCATTTCTTGAATTAGCATATGAAGATGAAAATCACAAATAACATCAAATGCAAATTAAAACATCAATTCATACAAGATTGGCTAGGGCTTTCAACCCTAACCCCAACAGAGTACTACTTACTCATAATTACATATACTAACTTCATAATCAAAGTAAACACCAAAATATAATCTAAAGTAAAAGGGATAGAGTTGGCTTAGTAGTGTGTCGGATGGTCCCCAAGCTCACGTCTTGGTGGTGATGGCGAAGGTGGTGATTCACTCTCCTTGCTCTTGAAGCATTGATGATAAAAGATAGTGAAGTTTGTATTATGTATTGTGTGAATAGGTGGACTAGACGAAGAGAATGATGATAGAAAGAGAGTGGAGAAATGGTGTAGTAGTAATGGTGTTAATGGAGGTAGAGGATAAGAAATGGTGGTGGTGATGGAAGAGATAGAGTGGTATGGACAGTATGAGTTTGGATTTTGAGAGGTGGATATGGAGGTTTTATGAAGGAGATGAAGAGAGAAAGAAGATGTAACGGATGAAGGAATTGGTGATCATAGAGATTGATTGAAGAATTGTGTTGTATATTGTTACTTGTTGTAGCCTCTAGTGGTTGGCCTTAAACAAATCATGATGGGTTAGGTTTGAGCACTTAAACACTAATGGAATTTGTTAGGTTTGAGTCACTTTCTGCTCCTTTATTCCTTCAGTTATATCTCCACCAAGAAATCAGAATGGGCCTTCGACTTCTTCATATCAAATGATCCATAATGAGGTAGATCATTGTGGTGGAATTTCAGAGCTTAATTCCATGTGGTTGGGCCGGAAACGCTGCTGGACTCCTTACAGGTTCAGTTTTCCAGTTTTGCTTCAGCAGAAAATTAGACTGATTGCTTGAAGGCTTTCCACTCAAAACTAGCTCTAGCACTCTTCATAATAAATGATCCTTGGGATGTCTAGAATTAATCTGGAGAGTTTTAGCTCATTTGGATTTCGTTTGATTAGTCTACCACCCCTCCTTCCTTGTTTAGCTCGGTTTCTCCTAGCCGGAGTAAGAAAATGTTCTAAGGTTGACTTTTAGTGCATTTTCATTCTTCTCCATCATTTCCTAGCATGATAAGGAAAACATAATAAATATATATAAAAAAACACAAAGGTTAAGCAAAAGTACAAGATTAGGGAAATAATGAAATTGGATTAATCAACATTAAATTTGGACTTTAGAATGAGTGATTTCCATGTTTTAGGGGACAAATATGTATATGAATTATGATCCAACAATGCCTCTAAAGCATATCAAGAATGTGCCACTGAGGCATGGCCAGTATGCTACTAAAACATGGCGAGTGTATTGTTGAAGCATTGGGAGTATGTCATTGAAGTATGACGAGTATGTATCATTGAGGTATGGCGAGTGTGTGCCATTCAAGCATGGTGGTAGGGTGTACAAGTCCCCCGGTATAGAGAATATTTACCATGGAGAGTGTGTCATTCAAGCATGGCGAGTATGGTGCACAAGTCCCCCGAGTATCGAAGACATTTATCATGGCGAGAGCGAGGATTGATCTCGCTAGTGAGATGTCATGTGACTATAAGCAATAGAGGTGCTAAACATGCATGTGGATATAAGATTGGAGTGTTTAAATAAGACCATTGAGTATAGCTCAATGGGCAATTTTGTGTGCATGACACTAGTTTCTGGTGGCTTTCTCCGGGTACATCACACAAAATGCTATACCGTATGGGGTACCGATCCAACTCCTAAATTTTGTATCAAGAACACAACGTTGGAGGGGTAAACCGTACTGGACGGTTTACACCTCTCCGATGCCTGAGTGAGAAACTAATAGATGTGTATCAAGTAAATAGTGGACAAAGGAGTTATTACCCGTAAAAGGTGGTTGTGCTAATGTCTTTATACTCAAGCATGGGAAAGGAGTCTCCCCTATCCTCGATGTGGGACACAAGTTGTTCTTCTGATGCCATGTCAGCCCTCTTGTTGTGTAAATAGACGGGCTGTGATGGCCTTGCCCCGGGCCCTGGGTGCCCGGGGTGGCATCTCATGTGAGGCCCGCCATGGTGGGTCGTGAACCCGGCCCATGGCATAGTACCTGGGAGTACCGATGGGGCCCAGCCGATAGTGCTAAACTTAGTTGAGACTCCCCAGTATGTACAACACTGTTTAGACTTCTATGCATGTCACAGTTTGTAAAGCGAGTATCGCAAGTGTATACATAGTGTGTGATCAAGATAAAAGCATGGCCTGTGTTTAATATGTAATCGCAATGGAGATACTAACAACATTGTGCATTTTAGTCATGCTTGACAATCATGGAGACATGTAAACATTGCATCAACATTAAGGCATAGAAAATATGCTACTAAAATTATCGCATTTTGGTGGCATGCTTAGATTGTAGTAATTAATGAAGCATGTGAAATATAGCATTAACTCAAATTAAAAGAGTATAGATAAGAACTTATCTGGAGCCGTTCGCAAGTGGTGAAGATATTATAGAAAGATTGGAGTTGTCTATATATAAAGCTCCATATTGGCTAGTGAGTACCGATAGGGCATTTGCTTTTGCTCATATACGATAGGGTGATAGTGCCTCGTCAAAAATGAGCAAGTGAGTAGCAGCTTACTTAAGATGTTTAATCGACTAAATTAAACATGATATGCTCGTATAGCTTTATTGAAATGTTTGAATAAATATTGCGTGCCCCAATTGAATGGAAGCACAAGTGGTGTTAGCGGTATACTAACGTGCATTGGAGAGCACGACTTGGTGGCATGCCGAGTTTATACGAGCAATCAACTATAAGAGAGTAATGAAGCAGCTCATAAATATATATCAATGTGAGTTTAGAGGCCTTAGAGCCTATATGGATGAGTTCAGGGGTAACGCATTGTGATTATTACTCATCATTAACGCACTGTGCATTAGAGCCTTTCATATACTCTTGATGAAAGATGAAAGGTTGATTGCTAAAAATATATGCATGGCCGTGAAAAGCCAAAAATTGACTTACTTACAGTAAGTATGAGTGAGTATATGGCATATGATAAAGCTAAGGGTGTGATAGTGCTTGCAATAATACGTGTAAGTGGGGTGTGCTGTGTGCGTGCATGTAGCGTTTATTTCAATTATGGACCATGGCAGCAATATTTAATGAATATAGCATGCTTGTGTGGCTGCCTTGTATGAAGAGTACATAACCAAAAACACTTATCTCAGGCTCTCAGCACATGTGGCTTGGCACGAGATGTAATTTGTGGGTCTCTCACAATGTGAGCATGTGTCAAAAGCTGAACTCCAAATGGATGCTTGTAATTTGTGAACCAGAATTATAGACCATCCTCTCGCGTCGAAACCTCCGGTGCCTGGAGTTATGAAGAGATTGCAAGCTGCATCTCTGGCAATATTCGCTGGGAGGGGGACTCGAGTCAACTCTTCTGTGGTTGTATTTTGGCTTCCATCAGCGAGAGCGATAGAGGCTAGTGAGAGATGGGAGTTTTAACGTGGGCAAGAGAAGCTGCGTAGGACCCTGCTGCACTCTGCTGCCGGAAGAACCCAGAAACGGATATGGGATTGAACCAGTGATCTCATTCAACCCTGTCTTCAGCTTCTGAATTTTTGTTTTGAACACAGACAACTCTGACTTAGAATGAAGGGTCCTACCGCGTTCCCTCTTAGCATGCTTTATTTCAAATGTTTAGGCAATCAACAGTTTCAGCTTTTGCTTTTGCTATTATTTTTTTCGATGCCGAGATCGTGCTAGTATTTTATAAAGACGAGAAGGAGATGCCGAGAGAGGAGTAAAGATAGTTGTTTCGAGATGTCGAGAGAGGAGTGACATCTTGAATAAATAAGAAACATGAGCAAAGCCACAACTCTCGCATCCTTCAAAAGCATCCCTCAAATTCAAGAGCTACAAAAGCCACAAATAATAGAAAGAACAGAAACCGAGACTGAGTTGTTGCTCAGGCAGATCACTGACAACTCTTTAACTCTTTTTTTTTTTTTTGAACGGTGAATACCGCCAAGATAGGGATACCGAGAGAGTGAGGCCGAGACCAAGGTGCCAAGATGGGTCTCTGATACCGAGTGCCATGCGGATTCCGAGATCGAGTATGCACCATTGTCGAGACCGAGTGCAGGCCTTTGAGAGATTTCTGGGTGTCGAGACCGACACCGAGAGGCGGGTCGCCGAGACTGAGTTTAGGTGTTGACCAGCGAGGGTTTTGTCCCAAATGCCCTTCCGATACAGAATTAGGTCTGTGACACCGATAAGATACTACCGACACCGAGAGGTGCTGAAGTTGCTGAGATATTGAGGGCACGAATCAAAAGACCCTCGAAATCCATTTGAGCCAGGGAGTGAATGTGTCGGCGACAGCCTCGATTAACCTTTGAAACCGATCTCAACAGTCGTAGTCTATCGGTAGAAGCAGAAAACTGGTGGTGCATGGCCGAGCAGAAGAGGCAAGAGCTAGCGGTGCTTGTTTCGAAGAGGTAATTTGGCCGGACCAGCTCCAGCAACAGCTCGGCGAACAAGGAACTAAGGGGTTTTCTTTGGCTCGGATGGCTAGAATTTTAGGGGCTATTGTTCCCAGCTAGGGAGAGAATCTGGTTCATCTCTCTGATACCTCTCTCACTTGTGTCTCTCTTTCATTTGAACCCATGACTGTTTGAGGTTATAAAGGTAGAGGTGGAATGATGATACGAGTTGTTACATGGGCAAGGGCCGGTGAGCTGCTTGTACGGGGCTGATTAGTGTTAGAGGAGATGTGAGGTGGGAGAAGAGGCTCTGGGTGCCCAGAGTAGATCTGGGTATCTATGGAACCGACGCGTGAGCTCATTTCTGGGGTCGCCGGACGACCTGAAACCTGGGCTCCGCCCGCGGGAGACCGGTGAGCGTGGTGATGGTGAAGGTGAGTTACATCGTGGTGCAAGAGACCAGCCATGGATGAGAGAGAAAATTCCAGATCTACTTTCTCTCTCCTCAAAGCTCGCTGAACAGAAACCCAGAAGCTCAAAAGGTTTGATTTTCATGTGGAAGGGTGTGAGAATCCAGGAAGATATGTAAAGATATGAGCTTTTGATGTGGGTAGAGAAAGATGTAGGACGAGAGAAAACCTTGGATGCCCGATAAGAAATTTTCCGACTAGATGATGAAATTGCTCTGTGGTGAGCTTGTGGCACCACCGGAGGGCTCCTTCTAGTGCCAAATGTTTCTATGGTAGAAACGGGGTTGTCGTGAGAGCTTCCACCTCCGAGATCCGTACCTGTCAACCATAAACAGAGGTCAGAGGGAAGGCAGGGCTAGCCGACATTTGACCATCCGATGCCTAAGTCAGATACATGTAAGAATGTAGACTAGGTAGGAGTAAATGGAGAGTGGTGACATACTTTGCATGAGTGGAGAGACATGTATTTATAGTGTGGGGATGGACTTGTCACCATTTTATTTCCAATATGGGACTTGGTGCGGCCTACCCGATACTTCAAGTGTATGATATCGGCATCGTCTTTGGGCGTTATCGGCATCACCTTAAGTGGCTAATGAGTCTTGTGTTTCCGATACTTGTGCTTGAGAGGTATCTATACCAACATCAGGTACGCCCATATGGTGCATCACGGTACCAACCACTCGATGAGTTGTACTTTGGCTTCTCGGGGCTCTTCCCGTACTGTTTGTCCCTTTTATCGTTGTAACTTGGGCGCTCTCGTGAAGTCCTATCATTGTGTAGGACGGGCTTGTCTCTGTTGCCATCTTTGTTCCTGTTTTCGGTGGTTCCGATGGGGTTGTTGAGCTGGAATACATTGACTGGGTGTGTGTTGGTACTGGTATGGCTACCAAATGTGTCGTACTCTGCCTGCACGAAAGCGGTGGCGGCATCAAGTAGGTCGTCATATGTCGCAAGAGGGTTGGTGTTGATTTGCAACAAGAAGTATCCTGGCTGGAGGGCTTGCTTAAATGTTGATGCCACTAGGGCTGGCTCAAGGGAGCTGGATTGTGTAGCTTGCTTTTGCCATCGGCAAACAAAGTCTCGCTATGGCTCATTTGGCCTTTGCTTGAGCCTAAACAGGTTAGGCGTTGTGCGATAACCGCTGCCGCACAGAATGAACTGGCGAAGAAATTTGTCCTCAACCTCTTGGAAGATGTCAATGGAATTAGCAGGGAGGTTAAGAAACCAGCGTAAGGCCTCCTCTATCAGGGTTTCCTCGAATGCATGGCAGACCATTGCGTCCGTGTATCGGGTTCCATGCAAAAGGGACTGGAAGACCTCTAGGTAGTGGTATGGGTCTCAGGTGCCATTATATTTTTCAATCTTAAAGGGTTTTGCCTCCAGTGGAAGCTTCTTGGCTTGTATCCAGGGTATGAATGGTCCTATATTCCCTTGGAATCCCACTGTGATCAGTTGCTAACCGGACCTGTTCTCTGCACTCTCGATCCGCTCCTGCAGGGTGGTGATGGTCTCGCTTATCTGAAGTAGCAACCGCGTGTTAGGGTCGAGTGGAGGCACGTTGGTGGTTGCAGCTGTGTTGGTGCCCGCCGCCCCCACTATATCGAGTATGGGCTGGGGTGGTGGCGTTGTGCCAAGCTGGTTGGGAAAAAAATGGGAGTTCAAATAGATCACTTATGGTCCTGTGCTGGTGCTTCCTAGAGTGGGGCCCACGAGGCTTCCAGAAGTTTCCATTGTTAGTGGCACGAATGTGCCAGCGAGGCCGGTGCTCGGGTCTGTGGTGAGGATAGCCCCAGGTGTCGAAAAGCCATCGATGGTCGGTATCGAGGTCTCCTGCTGACGGGCCCTGTCTAGTGCCTTGTTGTTCGTGACTCTCGGCTGGAGTGCTTATCGGAGGATGCGATTCTGGTTTGCCATGTTCTCAATCTCTCTGCGAGCTGCTAAGGCCGCCGCGCACTCGGTTTCGTCTTGTGCGCTTGTCTCTATGAGGTCGCGCATCGCAATCTCGAGTGCAGTGGTTGTATCTATCGTCATGACTGAGTGCGCCTCGGTATTTGGGCTCAGGAATTCAAGCGTGCGTTGGACCTTGCGGGTCTCTACCTCGTGGGGCTGATCGTCCGTGTTGGTATCGGGAGTGCTGGCAACCATTAGTAGAGTGTGTTGTTCTGCCAGCAAGGAGCGAGGGGAATCCTTCTAGCGCCAAATGTTTCAGCTATCTCAGGAAGGGTCTGATCCAGCTAAATCATGGGATGTCTCAGGCTGCTACTATCGTTATCGGTCTCACTTATCTGTAAGACAAACAAATGTCAGAGGGAAGACCGGGTGTGCCGGCCTTCAACTCTCCGATGCCTAAGTCAGTATCGTTATAAGATAATGATAATGGAAAGCGATAGTAAACAGTTACATCTTTCGGTCGTTAGAGATGACCTTGAATATAGTAGGTTCGTGGGAGCTTGGTTTCATTCCTTTCGATATGGGACGTTTAGGGTTCCCGATATCTCCCCAAGGGGTATCAGGACCCTTGGTTGGGAGCTCTTTCCTTACTTTGTGATGGCTAGACGAGCCTTGTGCTTCCGGTACTTGTGCCTGAAAGAGCTATATGCATACCAACACCTTCCAAAAAACTCCAACCCAATAAGCAAGCCCAAGGTTGAGCCCAAGCAGCCCAAGTTAGCCTGAGATGCCCTCATCACTGCAATGTCTATTTTGCCCCGTAGCTAAACTTACTTATTTTTCGGTTATTCAAACGGTAGATAATTAAGTATCTTATTTTTATACCTTTGTTTCAATCATTTAGAGGATCAAATGTTGATTTTATGTTCAGTTCAATTTTTATCAAACTTCCTTCATGAAAGATGTAGAAGATGTCAAAGTTGTGATGGCTAGACGAGCCTTGTGCTTCCGGTACTTGTGCCTGGAAGAGCTATATGCATACCAACACCTTCCAAAAAACTCCAACCCAATAAGCAAGCCCAAGGTTGAGCCCAAGCAGCCCAAGTTAGCCTGAGATGCCCTCATCACTGCAATGTCTATTTTGCCCCGTAGCTAAACTTACTTATTTTTCGGTTATTCAAACTGTAAATAATTAAGTATCTTATTTTTATACCTTTGTTTCAATCATTTAGAGGATCAATTGTTGATTTTATGTTCAGTTCAATTTTTATCAAACTTCCTTCATGAAAGATGTAGAAGATGTCAAACCGAGTTAGTGGACACATGGTCCACAAAAATCAGAATTCGTATGAATAAGTTACGATCTACAGAATCACGTGGTGTGGTATGTTGGTCGAGCGGCCTAGTCTGGAACCTCCAGGTCTAGAGTTCGATTCCTAGCTTCACCTAGTGGCCAGTAGATTTGAGGGACCTGAGTTTGTTGAAACACCTAAGGTTCGTACGTCTGCGGTGCAATGATTAGTCTGGCTATGCTGGGATACACTGCATGGATAGGTGTGTTAGTTACAGTTGTCGTCTTCCCCCTAAAAAAAAAAAGTTACGGTATACAGAAGTTAGTTTCTACATCGGAGTTTTCCGGAGACTTTTCTAGGGGCAAATTAGACAATTCACATCAGCAGAATTAAAAACGAAGCAAACCCCAGGTAACTCTCTCTATTTCTCTTTATATCGACCGCACGACCTCTTTTCTCTATCAAAACCCAAGCTATCACCACCTAACATCGATCTCAGCCTCCACATGCACACAGCAAAGCTCCGGCATAACTGCCCTTCTTCTTTCTTCAATTTCTGACTGTCTCCTTACCACACCTCCACCTTGGCTCAACACAACAGACAAGGAGGAGCAAAAACCCATAGGTTTCATCACCTACCGATGCCAAAAGAGGCCGTACGCGCCGTCGCTGGAATTTGCAAGGATCTAATCGTTGTCTCCGGCGACATTTGAGCTACATAACCACCATTATTGGGATCAACATTTCCCCTTTCACCAAAACCTCTGGTCCCGACCTCCAGTTCCGGCTAGAGTAGCCATACGAGCTACACGCACCACCGCTAGCGCGTAGATCACCGCTGCTCAGCCGTGGGAATTTCAGACCGCTCAATTAGGTATTTTTCATTCCTTTCTTTGGTTAAAGCCCGCATTTTAATTTGAATTGAAAAAAACCCTAATCCTATGTTGTAAATTGGGATTTTGTGTGAGGTTTGGAAAATTCGGCATCTTGGAGATTTTGGAGAAATTTGCTGGCCAGTTGGAATCAGAATTTGAAATGATGAGCTTTTGGAAAAATTGGAGTTTTGGAGGAGAGGAAGTCATGGGGTTAGTCTCGATAGAAATCGGCTAAGGTAAGGATGATGTACAGAATTTGATATTGGATACATATTTGGAAAGAAGAAATGGTAAAGGCCTGGATTCGGTGCTCTTTTACTATTGCATTCGAATTATTGGAAATATTGAATTGATATATAATAATTTTGTCATGTTGTTGACAAGAAAGTGTAAATTTGGTAATGGCAAGGAATAAGTATGATTTGGCTTAATGTAAAGAGAGTTTTGATTTCGTGTAATTAACGTGATAAATCTATTATCGAATTTGGAGTATTGTATTAAAGGTGAACTCTTTACCGGAATTGATAATAAATTTGAGTAATAATCATTATTGAGTAGGGAATAATTAAAGTGAGAGGATGCTCAAGTATATGATCAAATAGTTAAAAAAAAGGGTCATGACCACTTACCTATTTAGCTTTAAAATTGTCAACTTACTCCACTAAAAAAATTTTAATTCCACTTACCCAATCTAACATCTATTGACATTATTACTCTCATTTTAATTAATAAATTACACATCTCTCTCTCCCCCCCCCTCCATCACTCTCACCGATTTCTCTCTCCAGACTCGGGTCTCTCCTCCATCCCCTTCACTGATTTCTCTCTCCTCGTCAACTCGGGTATTTCCTCCATCCCCCTCACCGACGACCCGACCCGACGCCCAACCAATCCCCACCATCGACCTCTCCGACCTCCACTCTGATCGTCGCTCTGCCATCATCGACGCCCAACCAATCCTCACCATCGACCTCTCCGATCGCCGCTCTGCCATCGTCGCTCTACCATCATCGACGCCGAACCAAACCCCACCATCGACCTCTCCGATCGCCGCTTTGCCATAGTTGACCATCTTTATCCACCCACCTGACGGCTGTCGACGAAGTTCCCATAGCAATTTCATCCCCGGTAGATCCGATCTGGTGCCTAGATCAAATTCTGGGACGGCATTGAAAGAGGAGGAGTCGGCCGCACCTCAAAGCATCCCTAATCGAAGCCCAACCCCATTTCCACCTCAAAGTCCTCGTCAACTTCGAAGCCTTCGCCTCAGAGAACCTAGAGCCTCGATCAGAATAGACCCGAATTGCTGGCCCTAGACTCTGGTGGGTGCCCAGAGCATTTTTTTTTTTTTTTGAGTTCCGAGAATGGGGAAGGAAGAAAAAAAAAGTGAACTTGTACAATTGAACATATAAATTGATCAATTGTGTCTGTACTGTATTCATTTTGGTTTGGAGAGTTTATGCATTTCACTTGAGGGCAATAATATGATTATTGGAGGGTAATAATATGATTATTTGGACAATAATATGATTATTAGGAGGCAATGATACGATTACCGGGTGGCAATAATAGGATTATTGGGAGGCAATAATAGGATTATTGGGAGGCAATAATACGATTATTGGGGGCAATAATATGATTATTGGATGGCAATAATATGGTTAGTGGGTATTATTAGGGGGCAATAAATTCAGACGCCGGAATCCGGTCACTAGTTCGGTAGTCGGATTCGAGATTCCGGTGAACGGATGCCGGATTCAGGTGATCAGTCGCTGGATTTTGGTCACCGATCACCCGAGTCCGTCACCGGAGTCGGCGGCCGGCCACTGGTCACTGGAGTCCGGCAAGGTCTCCGATGACTTCTCTCTCTAAGTGAGAAAGAAGGAGAGGGCAAAAAAGTCCCAAAAATAAATAAAAAAGAATTAATTGGGTATTAGGGAAATAATCTCTTAGAGTGTTTCGGATAAACAGGGTTAAAAAATTGTTAGTGGAGCAAGTGGGCAATTTTTAAGCTGAAATTGGGTAAATGATCATTTCCCCTTAAAAGAATTGTGGATGTGACTTCATTTATGAGACGAGTGATAAACGAAGTCCTAATAGAGCTCAAGGACCTATTGTTATTTGTGAAATAAGATTTGTGGTTGTAAAGTGAATAATAGAAAGTAATCGTGGCTCGTTGGTTAATGATTGGCTTTTTAGGGGGGATGACTATAACTATGAGTTGTCGTTAAAGAATAGATATTTATTTCTTAAGGGCCGTGACCACTTACTCAAATTTGGGCCAATATACTCCCACTTACTCCACTAAGAGTTTTTTACTTCCATTTACCCAATTTAATATTTAATTACAGTTTTGCCCTTAACTCAATTAATAAATTACATGTGCTTCTCCCTGTCTCTCTCCGCTCTCCCCGATCTGCTCTCTCTCTCTCTCTCTCTCTCTCTCTCTCTCTCTGTGCCTCAGATCTCTGTTTCACCTGAAAGCTTCCATTGCCTCCATCACCGCCACCTCCTCTTCCATCAAACCTTCCATGAACTCCGTGAGCTCGACTTCCCGCGCAGCCGCAAGGTCTCCCAGTCTCTCCAGCGCCACCCTTGATCTTCGAATTGTACTAGCAACGACAATAGGCTATGTATTGGATTCACGAAGGTTCGGAGACAGATGGGGTTTCTGGTGAACGGTGCCTTTGATGAGTTCGTTGGCGACAGTGGCCATGATTGCGAAGGTTCGAAGACAGATGGGGTTTCTGGAGAAGGAGAGGTTGGGATTTGTGGGTAAGAAGAAAGATGAAGACTTGCTCAGAATCTGGGTAGCTCCGAAAAAGCTTCGCATGCTTCGGTTTTTAATCTAAAAGTGAGAGAGCCGGAGAGTGAGACTTGTCACTCATAAAGAAAAAGGTTTGGTGGTTGTTATTGACCGGATTGCCCTTGGTTGCACGTATCAATTTATATGTTTAATTGAATGTTTATGATAACACGTGGAGTGAACATATAAATTGATCAATTGTGCTTGTAGTGAATTCATTTTGGTTTTGGGAGTTTATGCAATTCACTGGAGGGCAATAATATGAGTATTGGGGGGCAATAATATGATTACTGGGTATTATTAGGGGGTAATAAAATCAGACTCAGAAAACCAGTCACCAGTCCGGTAGCCGGATTCAGGATGCCGGCCACTGGTCACCGGAAGGTCTCCAATGACTTCTCTTTCTAAGTGACAAAGAAGGAGATGGCAAAACTGTCCTAAAAATAAATAACAAGTAAAAAAAAAATACTTAATTGGGTATTGGGGCAAAATTTGTATAAAATATTGGATAAGTGGGCAATCTCTTAGAGTGTTAGGGTAAGTGGGGTTAATTAACCCCAAAATTGGGTAAATGATCATTTTCCCTATTTCTTAACTAATTATTTATCAGTTTTAATTTTCATTAAAGGACGGGTGCGACTACTTGAAAATTTGACGAGGGATCAAAAAGTTAAAAGTGAGTTGGCTAGAAGAAATGTGGAGCCATGGACTTGGGAAGGTTTAGCTTGATGGCTATTGCAATCGATTCACTGTTAGCGGAAATTTGATTTTAAAATAAATTATGCATGCAGTATTACTTTTGAGAATTTATTTATTATGAGATTTGTTTATGATTTTATGGCATATTGAGATATTTTTTTTTTTAGTAAATGAAGATTTCATTAACAATCGCAGGCCAGAACGACACTTACAAATTTTCCAGCAAAAGGGAATTATGCACCATTCATTTAAGACATCGAAGCTCACTTGAAACAAGGAGCCTAGCAAACTACAACATTACCCTACAAAGAGATAATTTTGTGTGAAAACTTCTTTTGCCAATGCGCTCAATTGCGGTGCTCCAGAGGGTTCCAATATCAAGATGTGAAAGAAACATCATAGTCTGTAGGCTAAAAAACCACCAAAGCATAGTTACTTGAAATAGTCCTCCGGGATCCCAAATAGGAAACCCTAGAACACCAAAGGCTATCAATTGGGTACAAACCTAGGTAATACACCCAGTATCCTTCCCAATTGCTTTAGACACCCAAAACACTTCAAACAGTGCGGACCCCAAGACCAATTTCGGCACCCAGCCTGTTTTAGGCATCCATTTCGCATTGAGCACCCTTCCAAGAGAGGGCAGCCCCAAATTCTCGTTCGCTGCAATCTCGGCTTCCAACAGGACCATCACCTCTCCTTTCAGATTGTCTACAGCCACTGCCGTTGCCATCAAGGCCCTGCCCGTCTCGCTGCCATAAGATCGGAAATCAATCTTTGCAAATCGAAACCCCAGAGTTGCTCCGCATTGGGCCGGAATACCCTTCCATTGCCTAGATCGATTGATCATCACTGCAGCCCCAGCAGATTCGGTGGTTATTGGTTTCGTAATTGCAAGCCCCACGGACTTGGCCTTCAAGTTGCTCCACATAATTCTAGCCAGACCTCCATGCCCAAACCTCCATTCCGATGGCTGCACATCACCGGCCTTGAGCCTCGCCCTATTTGGTCAGATTCGACCAAAATCTTGACTGAAAACCTCTCTAGTTAACCTTCTCCAACGTGAGACTCCGGCGGTTGCAAAACCATCCTTCTTCCTAGCAGCTGGTTGGGAGCTCGTCAAAAGAGATTGACGTTGGGTCACCGCAAGGAGGCAGCGAGAGGCCGAGAAGATTCTGCTTGGTGGTGGCTCCGATCGACGTTGGTTAGATCCCCAGCCATGACGGCTAGGGTTCGCTAGAATTTGGAGAAGGGTGCGTCTCATTTTTTCATGGCATATTGAGATATTGAGTTTTATGAGCTTTGATTTATTGAGATTTCTTGATTTATGCTTTTGGTGCTTTACGGAATTAATATTGAGTTTTCCTTCAGAAAGCATTCATTTAGTTTTTGAGTATTTGCATTATCGAGATTTCATATAATGTGTTTTTGAGTATCGATCTATCATATATATTACACCATGATATTTGAGAATAAAATTCAAGTATTTGAGTATAAAAGAGTTATCGAGATTTCAAGAGTTTAATATTTAAATGAGATTGAGTTCAATTTATTCAAGGAGGTAAATATGTCAGCACATGCATGCATTACATGGTCGGCAATATCATCCAGATAATAGTCTGGTCTGCAGTACCCTTTAGAAAATATTCTAGTCGGCAGTACCCTCCAAAATACTTCGGTCGGTAGTCGCCTCTGATGTGTTATCTGATCGGCAGTACTCTCCAGATGGCATGAGGTAGTTAGTTAGCAGTACCCTCTAACCATCGCCTCCTCATATTTCGGTCGGCAGTGCCCTTCGATAAGTCATCTGGTCAGCAATATCCTCTAAGTGGCATGAGATGACTTGTCGGTAATTCCCTCTAGTTATCGCCTATTTTGAGATATGAGTATTTTTTTATTGAGATTTCTAAAGTGATTTTGAGATGCGATTTACAATATGATTTGAGCTATCAATATACTTGAGATTTCAGTACAAAGGAGGATGAAGAGTATTTTTATGGGTTTGCACTATATTTTGAGATGCTCATTCCAGTGAGTTCCAATGAGTATTTAAAAGTATATTCTCAAATCCTTACTGCATGCTTGGTTTTTATATGAAAATAAAATTGGGAAAGCATCATACAATCTTCTTTTATTTCTTTTGAAACCATTTATTTTTTGTCAACTTACACCAACCTTTTTTAAATGTTTTTTCCTGGACTTTTCAGTTTTACATGCCTAGTTTGTAGATAGGCTGAGGTCGAGCGTGCGTAGGCATCGAGGCATAGTGTTCACCGCTTTTGACTTCCTGTAGGTTAAATGTTTAACCTATTCGCACTTTATTTCAATTTACTATTTAGATTGCTCTAATTACCGACATAAATAGATATATAATTTTCAAATTTAGTTTATTTTATATCATTTGTGGAAGTTGAACTGTTGAAGAGTGAAACCAAATGGCGATTTGAAGTGTTCAATTGTTTTGTCACAGGTTTGGGTAGT
This sequence comes from Rosa lucieae, assembly GCA_024704745.1. Lineage (NCBI taxonomy): Eukaryota > Viridiplantae > Streptophyta > Magnoliopsida > Rosales > Rosaceae > Rosa > Rosa lucieae. The sequence goes on from CM045493.1 coordinate 75,821,700, forward strand.
CCACTTTAAGAATGGCCAAGTTTTTGGTGAAATTTCTTCTAAGGTGGGCCCCAAAAGGTCACTTTGGATTTCAGGGATGAAATATAGGGCATGTCCTATTAGTGCCACCTGCACCACAATCCTGGCCGCAATTTGAAGAAACCCAGCACAAGTGGTGACTGCCAATGTCTCTGGCGTTTAACGGTTAGGCGGGCGCCCTATCCAACAATCATTGCTCATCAATCCGTTAGAACCTCTGCCAAACCAAGTGGTTGTTAAATTAATAGCCAACTATTCTTTTTATTCACTCTCAGAGATGTTAGTTGAAGCAATTAAGTGTAAACAACAGTCTTTCCCGCAGAGGATTAATATTCTAATTTGCACTGTTCATAGCAAACAACAGTCAAAAACCTAATTAATATATTACCTAACCTAAACTACTCAGAAAATTATGAAAATTTAGAGAGAAGTGGTAGACACACAGGGCGTCTCTCAAAATTTTAGAATATATAGAGATTTTTCACTATGTTAACAAAAATCGTAAAAACGGGGTCACAATGTATAACAAAGAAAAACAATTTTTAAGAGAGGTTGAGATCAATAAGATGAAGCTAGTTAAGGAGGAAGCATCCACCCCCGAAAATCACACACAAGATAACTTGAGATTTCAATTTGATTACTTTGGAATATCTTGGAGGATTTTGGTTTGGAATTGGAGTTTCTGTATTTAATTTTGGATTAAAATGATTAAAATTCAAAAGAAGTAGTTAAGGGCAAAAAAGTAAATTAACTAATGACACGTGACAAGTAGAGAGCATATTATCCTTATTTGTAAGATTTAATCCTTATAAAGGGGTTAGAAATCGAAAGAAATAGTTAAGGGTAAAAAAGTAAATTAACTCATGACATATGGCAAGTGGAGAGCAAATTGTCCGTATTTGTAAGATTTAATCATTATATGTTTAATTTAATCTTTAAAGAATGTATTTGTTAAGTCATCTTTTGTTAATAACTTATATGTTTAAGTTGGTGTTGTGTATGTGATGTATTTTGATATAAAGTGGATAAGTGGTCATTATCCCAATTTATTAATATTGAGGAAATTTTACAGAGAGCAATAGTAGATACTAATATATATATATATATATATATATTTTGTCCTCAGAACATACCCCTCTATCCATGCAAATTACATTTATACATATACTAGGTGAGAGGCCCGTGCGATGCTGCGGTATATTTCAGATATGGTTGAATTTAAAATAACATTACAAATATATTATATATTAAAATTACATTATATATTGTTTACTTATCCCAAAAATCTGGTCTGTTATCCAGATTCAAAACCATACATTAAAGCTACATTATACATTGTTCTACTTATCCCAAAAATCTGGATGCTTTCTTAACTTCCTTTCACCTTCTAGCTCATCCCCGACTAACCGGACAGCAGTTTTGACTCGACTTTGGTTTGAAACTTGCTTCATCAAGTCATCCATTTCTTGCCTATCCCATTCCTTTTCATGCACCAACTATTTAATTATAGCCACAGAAAGATGTAGTTCTGTTTTCAGTGCTTTTACTAATGATATATTATATGCATGCTGTTCTTCAAGATTCCAGATACGATTGAGTACAATTAAGAAATTATGTAGATGTTTTGACTCACTCTTCCTTCCCTTATATGGTGCAACCTACAAAGATCAAAGCGTATATGGAGATTTCAATCTACCAAAAGGAGATATTGGGTAAATTGGCTTATGAGTCCATGCAAATCAATTCTGCACCACCTTCGTCTCAATTGTCAACTCTTGGCATGAACAATGATAGAAAAATCACATTCAAAAGACTATAAAAAAAAAATAGAGTACCTGCAGGAGTGCAGCAAGAATAGTGAGGCTTGTTGAAATTGATGATGCATTTTCAGAACCAGCTCTTCCAAACTTTGAAGCACAGCGACAATAATTGCCTGCCTGTCTATTCCTAATTAAGCAAGGCATTGATAAAAATGAATTTGCTTCATATGTCACCGACTTGCCCTAAGAGAAACATAGAACTGGAAACATTTGGCAGTTAATTACAAAGTTATATCTTCACTATGGATTTTGACTTCATTGTTAATAGCATTAAGTTCTCAATTTTGAATTTTCTTTGAATAATTACTACCTAGACTCCTTTATGTTAATGTCTAAGATTTGAGCGATAGCCCAAGTCTCGGTTAACGCTGGTCCTGTAGGCGGACCGCTACTTGTGATGTTCTCAGAGCTTCCGCTATCTGTCAAGTGAAATACAAAGGGCGTCAGATAGAGACCGTGCTGGGCGGTCTTCTCTTCTCCGATGCCTAAGTTAGTTCATGTATTTATGTTGACAGAATAATAGTAGGTAAGTAGTAAATGCGTAATTAATAAGGAGAGAGAAGTGAACCTTTTATAGGTGGGGAAGAGGCTGATCTCTTCCTTGTTTTCGATGTGGGACTGGCATGCTTCAGTTCCTAGTTTTTTTAGCTTCTGATGCTATTTTGGGGCGGCGCGTCAGCGGTGATCTGAGGGTGAGCCAAGGCCCAGGCGATAGCCTGCTTGGCTGTGTTTCTGTAGGTCACACCGTTGGTGGTAGTTGGTATCACTAGCGGTAGCATGAGCATGGCTCATTATAGCTAATTATGCTTGGCAAATGCTCATGCAAGTACAAGTCCCCTAAGTCCCCAGTCAATGAGGGCAATCTTGATTGGGGAGTTGCCTAGCGGTTTTAAGCGTCATTTCTGCTAGACTTGCAACAGCATAATTAGCGTCAGTGCTTTGTTAACTATGGATTTACTGAACAAACGCTTTATACCCTTTCGAGTGAGCCCCTGCTAGGCCCCCCAGGGAGTCCCCTACTCTCCGGTTAAGATGGGCCTCTGTTTGGCCGACATTTTTTTTTATGAGGGGGATTTGCTCTGAATAGAGGGTGTTGGGTAGCGAGCCCAAACGTTGATACCTGAGTGTCGCGGGTCAACTTGCCTGATCAGGGCAGTCGAAGACTGTTGACATGTCCCCTTACTTGGCCTGGCGGGACGTGGCCTGACTGGAAAGCCGCGTGGCGATCGTCTTCAGAATGAGGCGTTGCCTCGGAAATCGCCATTGGCGGAAGTCCCTCTGCTGATGAAAAGCGGTAAAAAGTGTCGCGAGGACCTTCAGGCTTGCATCTTAGTGAGCGGTGTTATGCTCAGCGGAGACTGTCACTTGCAAGATGAAGTGAGAAGTTCCTCTAGCGGTGTTGTGCTTAGCGGATACTATCTCACCTACAAGATGAAAAGGGAGAAATTTCGCTAGCGGAGTTGCGCTTAGTAGAGACTGTCTCGTTTGCAAGATGAAAACGGAGAAGTTTCGCTAGCGGAGTTGCGCTTAGCGGAGACTATTTCGTTTGCAAAATGAAAAGGAAGAAGTTCCGCTAGCGGAGTTGCGCTTAGCGGAGACTATCTCGCTTGCAAGATGCAAAGGGAGAAGTTTCGCTAGTAGTGTTGCGCTTAGCTGATACTGTCTCGCTTGCAAGATGAAAAGAGAGAAGTTCCGCTAGTGGTGTTGGGCTTAGCTGATACTGTCTTGCTTGCAAGATGAAAAAGGAGAAGTTTTGCTAGCAGTGTTGCGCTTAGAGGATATTGTCTCACTTGCAAGATGAAAAGGGAGAAGTTACGCTAGCGGTGTTGCGCTTAGCGGAGACTATCTCGCCTGCAAGATGAAAAGTGAGAAGCTCCGCTAGCGGTGTTGTGCTTAGCGGAGACTCTCAACGATTGGCATGCTTGCCCTTTGACGGTTACTTCGGATAGACACTTAACCTGACAGCGCCCGATACGTGGCTGCCATGTATTGGGTTAACATGTGGGATAACGTCTCTTCAGCATGCCCGTATCTTCGCCATTAATGCTAGTAATTATTAATTTTATAACCCAGGCGATGCCTAGGTTAATCTGGAGAGTAAGTGCGATCGTGGGGCATGTGTATGGCTGTCGTATTTTAGCCGACAGTTTAGATTTGTTTGATGTTGACATAAAAGAGAGGGAAACTAAACAGGGTTTAGACATTTTCTGCACTTCAAAACCCCCCTCGTCGCCTTCAAGCTTTGTGTTCTGATAGTTGGGGAGTACGTTCTGTAAACCAAGCGAGAGAATTGCCCTGTTGTAGCACGAAAGTCGCCGAAGTGAAGACGAACATCTCCAAGCTTCCCAACGTTTCCATATTTCAGGTTGGTAATATGAGCTTCATGCCTGTTTGATTGTTTCTATTAGTTTCTGCTTTAGCCATTTGAAGTGATTTGTCACTCCCCTGTGTGTCTGAGGGTCTAGAATGATTTTGGGGATGGGGTTAGGTGTTTGTGGTAGAGAGTTCAGGTTTATGGTTTTTCTAAATGGTCGAATCTGGGTTTTTAGTGTATATGCATTGTGTTCTTATTTTGGTACTTTCTGGGTTTTCTGGGTATGGTTGTTCTTGATGTTCTTGGCTAACATTTGAAATAGGGTTAGCTTAGATCTTGTTGGAACTGACTGACTTGGGTTTTAGGTTTTGTGTTGGCTAACGTCGTAGAGATCTTGAGCAGTGAGAATTCTGGGTCTGAAGTGTTGCTCAGTAGTTCAGATAGGATATTTATTAACTCGTTGCGTCCGTCTGCCCCTGCAGGAACCTCACTGTCAAAACCGCTAAACATCGAGCCATTACAGACCATACCCTGGGAAGTATCGATGGGTCGTGTTGGGCGTCCAGAGAGTTCTAGGGCAAGGGAGGAAACCGCCGCCCCCAATCGGCGCAAGGAGAGGCTAGCGAGTAATAGTGCTGCTAGCTATTCTGCTGATGGGGGAGAGGCTGGCGGGGAAGAGATATAGTCAGCCTGGGTCCTACGTGACTGTACTTTAGTTGACGAGGTGGGAGGGCCGAAGACTGCTGCCGCCGTGAATCGACTGAAGCAGGTGTTTCGCCTTCCTGGCATAGTGAAGCTGCGTCCGCCGATGAGCGATGTGAGGGCGTCGATTCTGCTAGCGGGGCACGCCGCCATTCAAGAGGTCATCTTCTGACAATGGGTCACGCTTCTGCTACTGCCGAACCTCCAAATCTTGGTCTACGAGTTCGACCTTGCCTTTAGGCAAATTTGCCCCAACATGTGGCGGTTGTTGATGGCGTTGAACTCGTTGTAGCGTCTATCTTGCTGTGAAGGGCCAACAGTGGCGGAGCTGCTTTACTTCTACGAACTCGTCTACGTGAGGCGTCAAGGGTGCAACAGACAGGTGAACCTCACTCACCGCCAGGGGGCGCCTAAGTTGATTGAAAATTTGAAGGATTCGATGTCTCCCTGGCGGTCGACCTTCTGTGTTGCGACCACGGGGTGGGAGTATGATGCTGGGGTAAATGAAGGGGCACCGACGTTTCGGATTAAGTCGGAGTTCCAACCAATCCAAGGTTGTCGCCAATCCTCACTGACTAAATTTGGCGGTTTTGCTTGTGTGATATGCCCTTTTTTTTTTAACCATTGCTTGTCTCTATGCAGGGGGCTTGCGCTTTAACTTGATGAGCGAGGAACAGTGCAGCGTGGCAAGGATTAAAGGTTGCTGGCAGAATCGTAACCTTCTTGACCTTCGCCTGCTCACTGATTGGGAGTTGTTGGTCGACCTACAGTTGACGCGCGCCCTTGGTAAGTATCTCCGGCTAACTGGTGCTTGTAAGTCAATTTGCCCCATGCTTACTAGTGTTGTGCTTGCTTAGATTCACCGCCAGGTAACAAAGCAAGCCGCGACGCGTTTGACAAGGCTATGGATCACGGTGAACTACATAATTTCCTGGAGGGCATGTAAGTCGCTGGGCTGGAAGCTCAACAAACCGTAGTCGATCCACAAACCCTGGCGGTGGGCCAGTTTGAGACTCCGGTGGTGATGCAGATGCCGCATCACTTACACCTCACACCTGCTGGCCAGCTCGTGGTGTCGGTAGAGGGTTGCGCCGATCAGGGGGCTGCAGGCGATAGTCATGTCAATCCCGCTCCGGTGAAGACAAAGGAGAGGATGCCCTCCCAGAGGCAAGGGCCCCAGAAGGATCAAGCGGTGTCAAGGAAGGAGCCCATCATTATTACAGGTTTGAAGCCCGTCAAGGCCAGTCGAGGCATGTTGTTGAGGTTGCCGCCCAGGGCGCTGTCGTTCATAAGAGAAGTCAGAACGACGTCGATGAAAATGAAGAGACAGCTGATGCCATGCCAATCTAGGCGTGCCTGTAGAAGTAGAAGAGGGCCAGGCAGACTCTGCCGTCGGTGACTGTCACTACCGCTAGGGAGGGGCCAAGCAGCGGGTTGGACTCTTTTGCAGCCTATGCGGAATTCTTGACAGATCTAGAGCGGGAGTTCCTCTTCCATCTTTTCAAGCGGTTTGGGTTCGGTGGGCTGGATGAGACATTTTTCTTGACAGCCGTTCAACAGTCGTCGTTTAGTTCGGCATTTGGGCATCTGTCTGTTGGGCTACACGAACTATTCCTGGCGGCTTCAAACTAGCCTCAGGTTGAGCGGCAGCTGAGGGAGGAGATTGAAGATCTCTGAAGGGAGTTGATGGAGGCACAGGAAAATTTGGCGGAGACTGAGCGGCACGTGACCAAGGCAGAGTGTGACCCACTGGATGCCTGCGGCAAATTGAGCGTCGCCATTTAAGGGGACCTTGAGCGAAACGACCAGGTTTGCTGGCTGGAGCAAGATATAGCTCTGCTAGAGGAGCAGCTGGCGGCAAAGACTAAGCAAGTCGATATCCTTCAGTGGGAGTCTGCCACCAAGTTTGTGGAGCTAAAGAAATAAGAGGGCAAGGTTGCCCGACTGGAAGCTGAGAGGAGTCGCGCAGAGGCTGCCGCCGTAGAGTCTTTCAAGAAGTCCCTAGTGTACAAGCAAGCCCTGATGGAGGCGGCGAAGGCTGGTGGCACTACCAATTTGGACCCGTTGAACAAGAAGGGCGCCATTGCTGGGTGAAGGCGTCCGGGCAGTCGGGTCAGCAGGAACCTTCTGCAAGCGGCGTGGCTCCCGCTCAAACTGAGGGTGCTCACTCAGGCAGTGGCGCGAGTGGTGAGCGTCTGGCGGATGACTCTCAGCGGACTCCACCTCCAACTTAATCCTAAATTTCTCGCGCTGACTTCATGGCTGCCCACAGGCAGTGGCGCGAGTGGTGAGCGTCTGGCGGATGACTCTCAGCGGACTCCACCTCCAACTTAATCCTAAATTTCTCATGCTGACTTCATGGCTGCCCACACCCGAGCGGATGGTACCATGGTGACGCCGAACCCTACCGCTCATGGGTCCTATCAGACGAGCCACCTGGCTGGGTAACAATCACCGCTAGATGGTGAGGATGTCGCCGCTGCTCCCAACAATCCTTGACAATATGGTGAAGATCATCGTGGCTCTGGCTCATCTGTGCTATTTTTGTAATGCCGCTAAGGCTCTGTTTTTTTTTTTTTTTTGCAACATGACAATATTTTGGGCAGGGAGTCCCGACCCTGAATATATGTAGTATTGTTTTTCTGAAATTTTGCCAAGTGTGGGATTGTTTCTAATGATTGTGTTGTTTGCATGTTGATATACCGCTAGAGTTTTTGACTTGTGCTTTTGTTGATCAATGAAACATTAAAGGAATTAAAATTGTTCCAAGCGCATGATGTAGCGGACGTGGTCCGTCCAATGTTGGCTTTGCTAGTTGACTTTTGTGCTGGACTTGGTGACAATGGTTTGAATAATTCCTCATTTCATTAATAGCTGACAGATCAGCGTTTACAAAAGCGGGGTTGTACCCGTTGGGTAGCTTCGCTTAGCTAAATATGGAACAAAAATTTAGCTAAGTCAAGATATTCTTCGGTAGAGGCATGACTATTTGTAATAATACCGAAGGTGTTTAGTATTCCAAGGGTGGGTCGTTGTGACACCATCCTTGTCCATTAAGTAGAAGATGCTGGGGCTAACGACTTCCACTATTTTGTATGGTCCTTCCCAAGTTGGAAGGAGTGCCGTTGGCGGTGGAATAACTTCCTTCATAACCCAGTCCCCCAGTTGGAGGTTCCGGGCTTTGATTCTAGAGTTGTAGAAACGTGATACCCGCTATTTGTTTTGCAAGTTGTGCAAGTAGGCCCTGTGGCGTTTCTCCTCGAGGAGGTCCTTGTCGAGGTTGATGCCTTGGCCGTTGGTCTCGGGGCAGTATCCCTCGACCCTAGCGGTTGGCTGGGTGACCTCGATGGGTAGGACAGCCTCAGTCCCAAACATTATACAAAATAGTGTTTCACCGGTGGCGGATGTTGGGGTTGTCCTGATGGCCCACATAACCTCCGAGAGCTTCTCCACCCACAAGCCGTTGGCGTCGTCGAGCTTCTTTTTTAGCAGCTTCTTGATTATCTTGTTGCTGCTTTGACTTGGCCGTTGATTTGGGGGTGAGCGACATATGCAAAACTCATCTTGGTGCCCAAGTTAGAGGTGAAAGATACGAGTTCCTTGTTGTTGAATTGTGTGCCATTGTCTATGATGATTGTGTAAGGGACGCCGTAGTGGCAATAGATGTTATTCCAGAGGAAGTGAGTTACCTTGGAGGTAGTTATTGCCGTCAGCAGCTCTGCCTCTATCCATTTGCTGTTGTAGTCTATGGCGACAATGATGTACTTGAACTATCCCCTAGCGGTTAGGAATTTCCCAAGTAGGTCCAGGCCCCACATGGAGTGAATCCATGGGTCGATGATTATTGAAAGGGGTTCCACAGGGGCGTGAGGGATGTCAGCGTACTGTTGACACTTGTGGCAAGACATGGAAACTTTCATGGCGTCGTCGCTGTGCGTGGGCCAAAAGTAGCCCTGTTGAGTTGTGCGATTGGCCAGAGATCTGGCGCCGGAGTGGTTTCCACATTCCCCGGCATGTATAGTTGTGAGGACAACTTTTCCCTCTTCTGGGGTCAGACATTGGAGGTTGGGATGGGTGAATCCCTGGCGGTAAAGTTTGTCATTTTGGATATTATAGCGGGTTGCCCTCCGTTTGAGTAGGCGCGCTTTGACCTTGTCTGTTGGCAGCGTTCCATTGAGCTTATACTCGATGATCTCATCTATCCAGCTGAGGTTGACTTCAATGTTGAAAATCTCCGCTAGGGTTTTGGTGATGCTTGGATTGTCAAGGAACTCCACCCTTGTGTCGGCTGGACTTTGGTGTGGTTGTGCGGTTGCCAGTCTTTCCAGTGAATCAGCCTTGACGTTCTTTTCTCTGGGGATTTGTGTGTGTTGATGCTCAGGTCCGGCGGTAGCCGATTCTTCGCTTAACTCGGGTCCGGTGGGCGGACCGCTACTCCGAGGATTAGATGATTTCGTTTGCTGCAACAGGAGAGACAGGGCGTCAGAGGGAGACCGCGTTGGGCGGTCTTCACTTCTCCGATGCCTAAGTCAGTCACTGTATACAAGCAGCATTACAATAAACGAGTAGTAATTGCGTAATTAATAAGGAGAGAGGAGAGAACCTTTTATAGGTGAGGAAGAGGTTAATCTTCTTCTTGTTTCCGATGTGGGACTGATGTGCTTCGATTTCCAGCATCTGGAGCTTCTGATGCCATCTTGACGAGGCGCGTCAGCGGTGATCTGGGGGAAGTCCAGGGTTCGACCGGTAGCCCGCCTGGCCGTGCCTTCACAGGTTACGTCGGTACCTCTGGCGGTACCATGAGCGTGGCTCATTATAGCTAATTATGCTCATTCTGGCACATGTAGTTACAGTGTAATTGTGTGGAACTTGAATTTTCTGCGAAGCATTTTGACGTATCCCAAGTATGCCGCTAACTATTGGTCTTTGGCCTGGAAGGTATTGTTGACCTGGTTGACGACAAGTTGGGAGTCGCTGAATATGTTGATGCTCTCTGCGCCGGAATTGATGGCGATGAGTAAACCCGCGATGAGCGCTTCATACTCAGCCATGTTATTTGAGGCCGTGAAATTGAACTTCAACGGGTATTCCACGTTTAGTCCCCCGGTCCTGTCAAGATAACTCCGGCGCTACAGGCCTTGGTGCAGGCGGAGCCATCTACATGTATTCCACGTCCGATTGTTGCTTGGGTAATGGTTCCTCAGCGGTTGTCATGGCAGTATCGCCCTCTACTGGCCCTGAGATGGGCCCATCCTGCTGCTCTGTGAGCTCAGCAATGAAATCAGCCATAACCTGGCCCTTTATAGCGGTTTGTGGCCTGTATTCAATGTCGAACTCGCTGAGCTCGATAGCCCACTTATTGAGGGGTCTGGAGTGCTTAGGGTTCTGCATTACCTGCTTCAGCAGTTGATTCGTTAAGACATGAATTGTGTGGGCCTGAAAGTACTGGCGGAGGCGTCTGGTGGCAACAATTAGTGAGAGAGTGAGCTGCTCCAGAGGAGTATATATATCTTGTTTCTGCCCCCCATTCATGCCTCTGCAGGAGTAGAATACGGGGAGCTCGTCATGTCCTTCTTGCCGTACAATGGCATAGATTACTGCTGATGAGGATACCACTAAGAAGATGTAGAGAGTCTCACCCTATACAGGAATGGAGAGAAGTGGAACTGCCGCCAAATATTCTTTCAAGCTCTGGAACTCCGCCTAACAATCTGGTGTCCAGTCAATCACTTTCTTGTGGGTCCTCTTCAGAACCTTGAAAAATGGGAGACATCTGTCGGTGAGCCTGGAGAGGAACCGAGAAATGGTGATTAGTTTGCCCTGCAGGCTCTGGACGTGCACCTTCCATTCTGGTGACTTCATGTTGAGGATGGCTTGCACCTTATCAGGGTTAGCCTCTATGCCTCGTTCATGACGATGTATCCCAAGAACTTGCTGGCGGTGACGCCAAAGAAACATTTTTCGAGATTGAGGAGCATACCATAGGCCAAGAGAATGGCGAATATAATGTGGAGGTTTACCACGTGTCTGCTGGCCTTGATGCTCTTTACTAACATATCGTCCACGTAGACCTCTATTATTTTGCCTAGGTGTTCCGCGAACATGGCATTCATCAACCTCTGGTATGTTGCCCCAGTGTTCTTCAACCGAAAGTAGGCCTCATCAAAAAGCCCGCGGATCAAGTGGGCCGATGGAGGCCCGCCGGCCCGTCAAAAAACCCGCAAAAGCCCGCCTTGGTGGGCCGATGGAGGCCCGCAAAAACCCGGCCCGGCCCGCCAAAAGCCCGCTAGGCCCGGCCCGTAAAAGCCCGCAAAATATTATATATATATATATATGTGTGTGTATGTGTGTGTGTGTGTGTGTGTTTATATATATATATATATATTAATATATATATATATATGTATGTATGTGTGTGTGTGTGTTATATATGTAGATATATATATATGTGTGTGTGTGTGTTTATAAATATATATATATAGACACATATAGATATATATTTGTGTGTGTGTTTATATAGATATATATATATATAGTCATATAGATATATATATATATATATCAATATATCATATAGTGTGTGTGTGTTTTATATATATATATAGAGATATATATATATATCTATATCTGTGTGTGTGTGTGTTATATATATATATATATATATATAGAGAGAGAGAGAGAGAGAGATATAGATATATATATATATGTATATATCAATATATCATATATGTGTGTGTTATATATCTATAATATATACTATATATCTATAGATTAATTTATATATGTGTGTGTGTGTATAGAGAGAGAGAGATATATATATATATATATCTACACTATATATATATATATATATGTGTGTGTGTGTGTGTGTGTGGAAGTTCTTACATTATACTTCTATATAAATATGTGCATATATATATTCTACATATCGGTTGACCAATCCGATCGGATTCGAAAATATGGTGAAATTGGCTAAATTTTTTACCACACTCATAATTTATTGTATAAACTCATCCAACGGTCGGTTTTTTCATTTTCTTTGAATTGATAGGGGTTGCTCTTTGAAGTGTATGATATATAAATATAGGTTTATAAGAGTAACTACGTTTGACCTAGTTGATCGAATTCGAAACGAGAACCAAATTGGCTGAATTTTCTACAACCACCATAAAACATTACAATCTCTCCATCGAGCGGTTGGTTTCTCCGAATTCATTTTCTACTTCATGGTTGCTTTAGAATGAACCTAAACAATTTAAATGCAATGTATAAGTCATACAACTTTAGGAATAAAATTGGTATAGACCAATGTGTTTGTAATTAAAATTAATTTTTTTTATCTTATGTCCACGCACATCCATTGATGGAATATATACAAACGTGATGTGAAAAAATAAGCACGTTTCGCGGTTGTCACGGCATCGGTCAACCAATAAAACATATAAGTGACTACGGTTGACCAATCCGATCGGATTCGAAAATATGGTGAAATTGGCTAAATTTTTTACCACACTCATAATTTATTGTAATAAACTCAACCAACGGTCGGTTTTTCCATTTTATTTGAATTGATAGGGGTTGCTCTTTGGAGTGTATGATATATAAATATAGGTTTATAAGAGTAACTACGTTTGACCTAGTTGATCGAATTCGAAACGTGAACCAAATTGGCTGGATTTTCTACAACCACCATAAAACATTACAATCTCTCCATCAAGAGGTTGGTTTCTCCGAATTCATTTTCCACTTCATGGTTGCTTTAGAATGAACTTATACAATTTAAATGCAATGTATAAGTCATATAACTTTAGGAATAAAATTGGTATAGTCCAATATGTTTGTAATTAAAATTAAATTTTTTTTTATCTTATGTCCACGCACATCCATTGATGGAATATATACAAACGTGATGTGAAAAAATAAGCACGTTTCGCGGTTGCCACGCCATCGGTCAACCAATAAAACATATAAGTGACTACGGTTGACCAATCCGATCGGATTCAAAAATATGGTTAAATTGGCTAAATTTTTTACCACACTCATAATTTATTGTAATAAACTCATCCAACGGTCGGTTTCTCATTTCCTTTGAATTGCTATATGTAGCACTTTGGAGTGTATGATGTATAAATATAGATTTATAAAAAATTAGTGTCTTTAAAAATTTATTTATCAACAAATTAGTATCTATATATAAATATAGATTTTTTTTGGTACAATATAGTTATATAGATTGTTATCTTTGGTTGTATTTGATCATTATCCATTGAATTTCCAAAGCTTGAATAAAAAAAAAAAAACTTGTGTCTTTAAATATTTATTTATAAATAAAGCCCGCAAGGCCCGGCCCAAAAAAGCCCGCAAGGCTAAGCCCGGCCCGGCCCGAAAAAGCCCGCAAGGCTAAGCCCGGCCCGGCCCGAAAAAGCCCGCAAGGCCCGCTTTATATGGACGGGCTTGGATCCTTTGATTTTTAATAAAGCCCGGCCCGGCCCGCAATTATTTAAAAATATAGCAAGACCCGGCCCGGCCCTGCCCAGCCCGTTGATGACCCCTAACCGAAAGGCATGACATTGTAACAGTATAGGCCCTTATCGGTTGTAAAGGTGGTGCATTCTTGGTCACTAGGGTGTATTTTGATTTGGTTGTATCCCGAGAATGCGTCCATCATGCTGAGCAACTCATGTCCTGCTGTAGCGTCCACCAGCTAGTTAATGCGGGGTAGCGGGAAACTATCCTTGAGACATGCCTTGTTGAGACCCTCAAAGTCTACACACATCCACCACTTTCCGCTAGGTTTCTTGACCATGACCAAGTTAGAAATCCACTGAGGATAATTGACTTGGCGGATGAACCCAATGCCCTGGAGCTTGGCAACTTCTTCCCCTATTGCCCGATACCTCTCCTCATCAAAGGCTCTTCGCCGTTGTTTGACCGGATAAAATGATGGTTTGATGCTCAACTTGTGCGTGATGATCTCAGGGGAGATGCCCGGCATATCAGTGTATGACCATACAAATACGACTGCGTTGTCTCGTAGAAACTGAGTGAGTTATACCACTATCTCTATGGCTAGCTGAGCGCCGATGCGGACCATTTGCTCAGGGTGTTCATCGGAGATGCTAATAACCCTCAAAGATGTTTCTGGGTTGACAAGCTCCTTTTTCACATATTATCCTTGTCATCCCTAAGATCTTCAAAAATATTTATCGCCGGTACATGGTTTCCTACCATTAGGATCGCTTGGCAGCGTGTCGATCGTGCCACAATTGTTGAATAACATTCTCGTGCCAGTTGTTGACTTCCTTTCACTTAGCCTGTCCCGTTCGGTGTAGGGAACTTCATGAGAAGCATGTATCCGGATATGATGCATTTTAGTTTGTCGAGCGCCGGTCGACCAATGATGGCATTATATGAACTGAAGCAATCGACAACGATGAACTCTGTATGTATTTCTGCTGTGCATGGACTAGCGCCAATGACTAGGCGCATGTAATCAGAACCTAGCGGTTGTGTGACGTCACCGGAGAAACTAAGCAAGGGCTCGTGATCCTGAAGTAATTTCCTATTCCGCTGGAGTTGGTTGTAGCAGCCATTGAATATGGCATTGACAGCGGTTCTGCTGTCAACAAGGACCCTTCCCACTGATCATTTATCGAGCAAGGCGTCGATCAAGAATGGATTGTCGTGGGGTAGATGCACTCCGCGCTCCTCTTCCTCCGAGAAGGTAATGGGTTCCCACCCTGACTTTGGGAGTTTAGCGGATCTTTCGTAGCGGATGTTGTAGATTTCTTTGGTGTGGTTGGCGCGTGCATATTGCTTTCTTGCCCTATGAGACATGTTGGTGATCGGAGCACCGCTGTCGATGGTATTGATGCAAAGTATAGGCTCGATATTGGCGACCACAAGTGGCAGTTGACGCTCCTTGAACTGTTCCAACTTACCATCATGATACAAAGTCTCAGTTGCCGTTTTGAGAGCGTTGCAGTTGTTGGTGTTGTGACCGATGTCCTCGTTGTATTTACACCACTTGCAGGTGTTTCTTGGTTTTCCCACTCTTGGGTACTTTCTTGGGGGTGGCGGTGGGATGTAGTCCTTGCACTGGTCGTATATCTCTTCATACGAGGCCGTCAGAACTGTGAACATCGCATACCGCTGGGAGGACTCCGTCTGTTTGTTACAGTTATCCCCGTGGGATGATTGGTTGCCCTTATGGTAATGCTGATCCTTTTGCCGCTTGCTCTGGTAGTTACCTTGTTGCCATTCTCTCTTTTTATCAACTGGCGTCGTAGCAAAGGTTTTGTTGGGGGTCTCCTGCTGGCTGGAGGAAGGTTGAGTGGACTTTGCTGGTGTTGGCGGTGATGGTGGGATTTCTCCATATGTGAGGAATTCTGCCTATGGATGGATGACGGTTTCGCTCATGACATGGTCATACTTAACATTTGGATGATTGTAATTGAGATGATAGAGAAATGGTCCCTTTAGGAGTCCTTGCTTACAGGCTGCCAGCGCCATTGTCTTATCCAGATCACGGCACTGAGACGCCTCTTCTCCCCACCTGGTGACAAATGCTTTTAATGTTTCCTCTGCACCCTGTTTGACGTTGAACAGCTGACTTGTGTTGTGGTGTCCAGCAGCCAGCAGGATGAACCGAGAAAGGAAAGCGTTTGATAGTGCGTGGAATGAGTCGATGGATCCCGATGGGAATTTAAAGAACCAGCTCATTGCCTCACTATCTAACGTTTCGCTGAACAAGTGACAGAGAGTGGCGTCATCAAATCCCTTGTTGTTAGTGACTTTTATGAAGGTGTCCATGTGGACCAAGGGGTCAGTCATGCCGTTGTATTGTGGCATTTTTGGAGTCTTTGCATGTGCTGGTCGGATGGCCTGCAGGATTTTGGCTGTGAATGGCCCTGGCCTGGACTCAAAGAACCGATTTGGAGTTGGCGTTGGGGCGCCTGCCTCTGCCAGGATTAGCCTTTGTTCTAACTGCTGCATCATTTCCAGGATCAAGGCGGTTGTGTCGCCGGCTGACCCCGCCTGGTGGTTCTGCTGGACCATCTCCCTCCTGGGAACAGGCTGGTTACCTTCAGTTCTAGCCCTGGTCGTGAAGCGGTTGGTGCGTGGTTGCTACTCCGCTTCCTGCTCTAGCATTAGTCTGGGCAGGGGAGGTGGTCCCATTCCCAATAACTCAGGTGGGTTCAGTGGTACCTGCATCTGTATGATTGGTGCGGGTATCAATCCGCTGGTATTGGGTCGACTACGTCTGGTACTCTGCAATTACTCGCTCTGCGCTGGGCTAATGTTTGCCTCCAATGCCTTCTTCAGTTCGTCGAATCTTAACATCAGCGTTGCCACTTGCTTTTGGGCCACGACCTTTTCTATGCACTCCTGTTCGCGCTCCCTGTTTGCCTTGTGGAGGTCCGCCAATGTCAGCTCATACAGAGCGGCGAGATCCTGGCTTGGTGGGCGACTGCTGCCTAGTTGGGCCTCCACTGAGGTTTGAGTCGGCGGGACCTGGGACGTGCCCTGGACCTAGTGGTTAACGTTAGTCACTGAGTTGGTGGGATGGGGGTTGGCAGACTGATCTACTTGCCCCTCAGCGTTTCCCTCGCTACCGTTAGTCATGGTGATTGTTGTGGTGGGATGGCCTTTTGTTCATGGATTCCCACAGAAGGCGCCAATGTTAATATCTAAGATTTGAGTGGTAGCCCAAGTCTCGGTTAACGCTGGTCCGGTAGGCTGAAGGCTACTTGTGATGTTCTCAGAGCTTCCGCTATATGTCAAGTGAAATACAAAGGGCGTCAAAGGGAGACCGAGCTGGGCGGTCTTCTCTTCTCCGATGCCTATGTTAGTCCATGTATTTATGTTAACAGAATAACAGTAGGTTAGTAATAAATGAGGAGAAAGGAGTGAACCTTTTATAGGTGGAGAAGATGCTGACCTCTTCCTTGTTTTCAATGTGGGACTGACATGCTTCAGTTCCCAGTTTCTGGAGCTTCTGATGCTGTTTTGGAGTGGCGCGTGGCGGCGCGTCAGCGGTGATCTGGGGGTGAGGTTTAGGGTTTAGGGTTTACAGTAGCATGTTTTGTCCTTGTAGAATTCAAGTATCATATAATAGCATAATTAAAATCACAAAGAGGCATACACCCTCTATTGTAACAAAAGAAAAAGTATTTGTCGTGCTCAGGACTCTGTAAAAACTCTTGTAAGAGAACCTGGTCAGTATCACAATCAGCCACAAACTCTATTAGTCTTAATTTGCTAGCATAATGTATTACCCAGATCGCTAGAAGAATTGCTATTATTGATTTACTCTATTAGTCATGATCAAATTTTTCTACCGCATTTCCAAACTGAAAAATTTGACTGCATTTCCAAACTAAATGTTTGGTACAATTAAAAATTACAAGCTCCCACAATAACAAACTTAGCACTTGTGTCCCTTAAGCATAGTTCAGATCAACTCATTTAACCTTTCTTTGTTTAGCATTCTTTCAATAAAAGACATAAGATAATTTACCATTCTCAAATGATTTTATTTACTATGTTCACTCCGAGATATGATACCACTTGAGTACTTCCATTTGTAAATTGTTTCATGAGCTTTAATCTAATATCCTAATTTAACTCAATCAAATAAAATCTACCATGATGAGATAGTAGCTAGTTAAAACGAGAGCCTCTCTCTCTAAAATCTAGAGAGAGAAAACAGATCTGAAAACACCATTCCCCCTCCCCCTTCTCTTTTGCCCAGATCTTGATCCCTCCAGATCTAGATCGAAGGCTTGAGAGTTGGGGGTGGTTTCTCTTTGGCCTCTCTTTTTCTTAGTCCCCCTGTTCTTAATCGTTTTCCTTTGCTTCTCTCACACTCTTTGAGGTGATTTACACCCATTTTGTGGTGATTTTGCTAACATATGTTCAGTTCAAGAGGACCTGGTTCCTGCTTTCTCTACCGACCATCTCAAAACATTTTCAGATCCATGAACCTCCATGATTTCCCCCATCCAGTACCTCACATCAGCTCCCCTCCTTCTACCAAAGACCTGCTCCATGAAGGTTGTCATGACTACCTCTTGAAAGTGAGAAACACTTATCTAGAGGAGTATGGGTGCTCATGCATGGGTGTTTCACCCCCCATTCACCATTGATTTTTTCTTTGCTATTGGCTTCTGTCCCATTTCGGTGGTTTCGTTTCCTCTCTGGTGGAGTAGAGATAGTTAATGTTTGGTGTTGGTTCTATTCTCTCATCCCCTTAAACTTTGGTTTGTATGGATATGTGTTTTGGGATTTTATTGGCAGTGGCTTATCGATTCTCATCCCTTCGATTTGGCACTTCTTGTGTCCTCTTGGCTCATTGCGGTTGTGGCGGTAGCAGTGGCTGTGCAGGATAGCTTGGGCGGCAGCGACGGCTGTGTTATTATTGTAGGAGATGATGTTTTATTAAATTTTTAGGGTTACACTCTTTTACCTTATCCATGTGGATTATAGTTTAGTGTAATTTTCCTTATTGGGTTTATTTGTAATTGGGCCTTGCTTTGGGCTCCTCCCATTGGGTTTACTCCCTTTGGTATTATTAATGAAGTTTTCATTAATTCCAAAACAAAACAAAAAAAAATCTACCATTTTCATTTCCTAATCCCACTCAACATTGACTCCTTATTTTCTTTCACAACAACCATTTACTTTACAATATGACAAATTCAAACTCCATCATCATTTTAACTAATAACATCTCCACACATTTAGCCATTTCATGCTTGTCCACATTTAAGTTAAATTCACAACAATCGATCACTTAAAGGAGCATTAACCATTCAAGCAACATACCAACTTTTCATTCCATTCGATAACAATCTCTCGAATTTTACAATCACCATACCAAAACCCATGGTTTGGCAGGGACCAACACTTACCATTTCTTCTTTTCCAAACGGGGACTTGAGTCACCATAGCTACATTCCCACCATCTTCATCCATTCTGATCCCTAACAAGTACAACACAATTAACAATCCATCTATTGACTAATTTCTGCATTCCAAAACAGAATCTGAACATAATCCTTACCATTTCCCACTACAATCGAAACTGACTCAAGAGCTTCTCCTCTCCAGAAATCCCAAATTCGTAGACTCCACAAAACCTCATATCTCATATTAAATAATCAGGTTAGGGCTTCGATTCGTAACAGCCAAAAGGCTTTATCCAAAGAGAGATGACGAAATATAGCTTACCAGACGAAAGAGGTAAGCCGGTGGCTCTCACGACGGTGCTGGGTGGCTCTGGTTGAAATCGAAGGTCCAGGTTAGGGGCTATTCTAGACATTGAGGCGCTGACTACATCCATGGTGGCGTTGTAGCGTGAACTTGGCCGAAAATTGAAGAACGAAGAATCACAGATCCACGTCTCCGGTGATGGTGCAAATGGCGGTCTTCCGACGTCGGTTAATGAAATAGTTTCTGGGTTTTGCTCCTCATTGTTCACTAAATTGAGCAGTGGTGGTGGTGAGCTGAAGAAACAGCCGTAGGTCGATGAAGGTGGGTAAATGGTGGCGTCGCAACTGTGGAGGCTGGAGTCAATGCATGTCATCGATTCCGGGTGGGTTTTGGTCTGATTTCTCCTATGGTTCGACTAGCGGAGGCGGTGTTGTAAGGTGGTGGCCGAAGATGGTGCTTTCTGGTGTTGGCAGACGACGAAGGTGAGAAAGAGTTCGGCTGGCGGAGGAAAGAGAGAGTTTAGGTTTTTCTGTTCTTAAGTTCCTATTTATACTTGTGTGTGTAAATTGACGATTTCACCCTTGCAATGAACAATCAAATTCTATTAGCTGTCCTTGTTCGGGTTTTCAATCTTGTTTCGTTAATTGTTTTTTCGTCAATGACGTCTTTAGTCATTTCTCGACTCCATCATAGGCCCAAAATATGAAATCTCAATAAAGCCCGATTCTTTTTCTCCTTCAGAATAACTTTGACAAATCTTTGTTTCGACAATAATCGTTCGTCTGTTAAGCCCAACTATACTTAAATGGCTCGAATGGTAGTTTTGACACTCAAGATAATTTCTAAAATAAATTCCTTTACTTAAATTACCGCAAGAAAATTTTTAATGGAGAAAAAAAATTACCTTCAGAAATTAACTAAAATTTTCAGGGACTCACATTCTAGGTCACCCTGGTAACCTGCAAGCTGACCTGGTGACCCAGGTCTTATTGGAAACTGTGTCCGTGACCTAGAGAGTGGAAATAAACACTAAAATGTAGTGAATAGTAGGTGACATGGTGACCCAATGGGTGAACTTGCTCTTACGATGTACTAACACCAGTTCATTTCTTAGGTTCATTTAACAGTATCGAAGTGGAGGGCCGCTTTTGTCCTTTTTTTGCAGCTCTGTCACCGACTTGGATATATCACATATCTTCCTGTTGTTTTCCCCTTTCTTCTACGGTGCATTTGGATGAGAAAATGATAAAATCTGTAAGATGTAAAAGTAAAATGTCAATTGGAATTGGTCTACTCATTTCATTTCATAACCCCTTTATATAGGGAGAGAATTACAATGGAAAGAACAATTACAATGATGACATTAACTACTGATTGGTTCGTAATCCATGTTGATTGATGTTAATCGGTAATTGCTTGATTCCCTCTCTGTCAATCACTTTGACGAAGGCACACAATATGTTTTTCCTTTAACACTCCCCCTTGTGCCAAGTCAAAGACGAAATGGTGCATGAGTTGTTGCCTCACTAAAAACCTTGCTAAGTAACAATAAAAACCCTGTGGGACAAAAATACACCTTGGTCGAAGGAAAAGAGCACAACGCACATTTTACATTTGAGTATGACATGTGTGTGTTAGACTCCCCCTGACGTCTACACCTCCCCCTGATACTTACATTAATCTAGGGAGCTTGGAAAGTCTTCACATTCCTATGCTTTTCACATGTTTCTCAAATGTGTCCTTAGGCAATGATTTGGTGAACAAATCTGCCACATTCTCCTCAGACCTTACTTGATTCATTTGAATCTTGAGGAGAGTCTGTTGTTGCTGATTGTAGGACAACTTTGGCGATATGTGTTTTGTGTTATCACCCTTAATATAACCTAGCTTCATTTGTTCGATGCAAGCTGCATTGTGTTCATAAATGCAAGTAGGCTCTTCAGTGGTAGAACTCAAACCACTAGTCCCTCAAATATGTGCAATGATAGTTCTTAACCATACACACTCAAGAACCGCCTCATGTAGAACAATGATCTCTGAGTGGTTCGAGGAGGTAGCCACAAAAGTTTTCTTAGTTGATCTCCAAGATATCGCCGTGTTCCCATTGGTAAATACATAACCAGTTTGGGAACGATATGTGGGTCAGATACGTATCCAGCATCAGCAAAACCGACCAAAACTTCATTTGGCGTTTTAGTGTAGTGAGTGGCGTTTTCGCCATCAACATTTCCTTTAGGGATTGCAGTTCCATCTGCGGTCCCTCTTGTCTCTCTGTAGGGAAAGAACAGTCCCAAGTCAATGGTTCCTTTTAGGTATCAAAAATATTCTTGATACCATTCCAGTGACGCTGCATTGGCGCTGAGCTAAATCTAGCTAACAAGTTCATTGAGAATGCAATGTCGGGTCGAGTACATGCCTAAGTACAATAATGCGCCTATTGTAATTAGATAGGGAATTTCAGCTCCCAACACCTCTTCGTCATCTTCCTTTAGACGAAATGGGTCTTTCTTTGCATCCAAGCTTCGACCGATCATGGGAGTGCTAGCAGGATGTGCTTTGTCCATGTTATATCACCTGACTTTTGGACATATGCAGACTGGTGGATTAGTATTCCACAAACTCAGTGTTCTAGTTCAAGGCCTAGATAGAATCGAGTTTTCCCAAGATCCTTCATCTCAAATTCGGATTTCAAGTAGCTTGCGGTTTCTCTTATTTCATCAAGAGTACCTATTATGTTCATATCATCTACATATACTGCTACAATTGCAAATCCGGAACTTATTTTCTTTATGAATACGTAAGGGTATAATTCATCGTTCTTATATCCCTTCCCAATCAAGTAGTCACTTAGACGAGTATACCACATCCGCCTGGATTGTTTTAATCCGTAAAGTGAGCGTTTCAACCTAGTTGCAGAAGCACTCCGTGGTTTAGGGTCTCTTGACTTGGGTAATGTAAGGTCATCAGGCACTTTCTTATATATCTCTGAATCTAGATCCCCACAGAGATATGTAGTAACCATATCTATGAGCTGCATTTCCAGTCATTTGGAAACTACTAAGCTAACTAAGTAGCAGAATGTTATAACGTCCATTTTGGGAGAGAATGTCTCCTCGTAGTCAAGTCCAGGGCGTTGTGAGAAACCTTGCGCCACAAGGCGAACCTTGTACCTTAGGACTTCATTCTTCTCATTACGCTTTCTGACAAAGACTCATTTATGTCCTACATGCTTTACACTTGGTAGGGTTAGCACTACCAGACTAAATACCTGTCTCTTTGTCAGAGAATCTAATTCTACCTAGATTGATTCATTCCATTTAGGCCAATCTGCTCTTTGTTGACATTTTTCAACAGAGCGTGGTTTGATATCATCGTGCTCTATGATTCCTTGAGCAACAGTATATATCATCAATGTGTATGGAAGATCTTTCTATCAACTCATACGCACTCTCGTAATCCTTTGAGATTTCTTTGTTATTCTCTGGAATCATTTCAAACATCGGAGCGTCCTCCAATATTGATTCATGGACATAACTATAATCAGAGATAATCACATGAGAGAGATTCTATACATTGATGATTGGTTTGTGCCTTACTCACCCTCTTCTTCCTTGAGTGAGTGTCAATCGAACCAAGTGGCCTCCCCCTCTTCCTTGGGGAGCCACGGCCTCAACCACACCTCCACTAAGTACGGTTGCAGTGCCTCTATCTGCGGCACCGTGCCCCTTGTTGGGGACTTCTAACCTTGCAGGCACATTTGCAGCTGGTATATGTGATCTCGTCACTTTTACGATATCAGTAAACGCATCAGGCATCGAATCTGCTACATTCTGAAGATCGATTATTCTTTTCACTTCACTTTCACTTTATGAAGTGCGGGGATCAAGATGAGACAGAGTGGGGACAAACCACGACAATTCATGTCGTTCCCTTGGAAAATCCTTTTTCCTATCTCCCCCTAACGACGGGAAGACTGTCTCATCAAAGTGACAATCCGCAAATCTAGCGGTAGAGAGATCGCCTGTCAAGGGTTCCAAATAGTGGATAATTGTTGGGGATTCGTATCCAACATAAATACTTAATCGTCTTGGAGGACCCATTTTGGTGCGCTGTGGGGGCGCAATAGGCACATATACTGCTCAACCAAATATGCGTAAGTGTGTAGTGTCAGGCTCATATCCAGTTACCAACTGGTACGCAGAAAATGGTTGGCTATCTGTGGGTCTTAAACGAATAAGTAAAGCTACGTGCAATATTGCATAACCCCATGCAGATATAGGCAGGTTGGTGCGCATAACCAATGCCCTAGCCACCATCTGTAGCCTTTTGATGGTGGGATTTGGTTGAGGCCGGCTGGAATGTTTGGTCAGCCGGTGGTGCAGGCTCAGGGGGCGGTCTGGGCGAGCAGGGCTTGCTATCCCTGATCTGGTCGAAGGCGTGGGTGTGGGCTGCAGGTGGTGCTGTAGGCCGAAGACTGCAGCGAGCGGCCTGGAGGGCTGGGATCGAGGGGGGAAAGCCGTTGGATCGGGAAGGAGGCCGGTGATGTGGGCTGGCGGTCACCGATCTGCACGGGTTTTTTTTTTTTTTTAATTGGTGCGGCAGAAAGAAAAAAAAACTAGGGTTTGGTTTTTTTTTTCGATAGAAAGAAAGCTAGAAAATTAGGATTTTTTTTATCTTTGGTTATTTGCTTTGAGCGTGCTGATAACGTGTAAAAGTAAAATGCCAATTGGAATTGGTCTACTCATTTCATTTCATAACCTCTTTATATAGGGAGAGAATTACAATGGAAAGAACAATTACAATGATGACATTAACTACTGATTGGTTCGTAATCCATGCTGATTGATGTTAATCGGTAATTGCTTGATTCCTTCTCTGTCAATCACTTTGACGAAGGCACACAATATGTTTTTCCTTTAACATAAGAATTTATAAATGATGGAATTTTTAACTCCATCAATTTAAAATTCCATTAATTGCAATTTCTATTGTTTGGTTGCATCTATTTAGGATTTGAAATGTGTAATAAATTAAGAAAGTTTAAAACAAATAAAAAGATAAAATAGAAAAAAGTCTTGTTTTGGAAATAAAAATTGAATACTACAAAAGAATTCGTAAATAACACCTATTTTGGTGGAAATTGAAGTGAGGAATTTAAATAATGAATTCCTTCATTTTTTTTCCACAGAGAAATTTAAAATTACCAATCTGATAATGCCAAACGAAGGAATTGGCTTTTATGAATTATGAAATCCTCTTTATCAAATGTCAAGAGTGATCGAGAGATAAAGAAATCAGTTGTGTTTGTTTGCTTTGCACGAGGAGATAGAGAGATAGATCAGAGGCGAATCCCTTAAGTGATTATCCGATAATTTCAAGCTTGGGTTCCTAAGTTTGAACCTTTAATCCGGTAATTGTCTCGCCTAATTCTCAAGTCTGGTGGCATCTAGATCTGAATATTGTCTCGATTATTGTGGGTTTTGTTTAAAGTTGTGGTCTTTGGATGGAAATTGGGGGTTTTCCATTGTTTTGTTTTTTGGTGACATTGGGTTTTGGGTTTGGTTTGTTTGATCGTCGATTGTGGAAATTGAGAATAAGGGTTTGGTTTTTTGCTTCATTGTTCATGATTCGGGACTTTGGGTGATAAGGGTGTTTGTTATTCGATGGAGTTTATTGGGATTCGACCTTTTTTCAATAGAAGAGCGTGAGGATTTGGGCAAGGCAATAGAGGCTACTAGGTCATTGGGATCAAGAGAAGAGAAGGAGAGGTTGGTGTGGGTTTCATTTCGATAAGTAATGGGTTGTTGTTTCTGTGGATTTTGAAAGGTTTAACATCGACGGAAGGTATTGTGTAATGGATTGCTAGATTTTTTGGTTATTCATCGTCATTTTGGCCTCTTCTTTCCGTTTCATTGGTTTTCTTTACTGATATGGTTTTGATGCAAAAAAATCGATGCCTTTTGTCTTTGTTTTCTGTTGTTGCTATAAGATACGCATCTAGTGTTTGTTATCTAATATGTTTGAATGGCTCTCCCTCTTTTTCCAATTGTGTATAGAGTTTTTAATTTGATGTTTCACCGGTCTACTATGGGTTAGCTTATAAATCTAAGGCATAGATTCCTACTTACAGTTTCAGAGAAATTTGTTCTGCAATTTTAATTGGGTAGTGTGAATTGTGATTAGGGGAGATTTCAGCTTTAAGGGTTTTTGCTTATTAGATTTAAATTTTGCTTTCTGGGATTCAACCCTTGATTGGCTTTGGGAATTTTAGCTACTGGGTTCTGCTCTGTTTTTGTGTTTCTGGTTAGATATTGGTACTGGAAGAGTGTAGGAGGATATAGAGTGGTTTGAGAGTGGGAATAGTATTCAGGAGGCTCCCTGTTCTATTACTCAGGATCTCTACCAGTTTGGAGTTAATTCTTCATGTTCAATTCTTTTAGCCTTTTGGGTGTTCTTATTTTTTGTTTTCACATTTTGATGTGATGTGTTTTTCTGTGGTTGTGTGTTAATTGGATATTGGTTGTGTTTTGTTGCTGATAGAACAGAGTAGAGTGAAATTTTGAAGCTTGAATTGGGTATGGCTTCATTGCTTGGAACTACATGGAACAGTGTGGAGACACTATGCCAATAACTCAATCATACAACAGACATCAGACGACAGAAAGCTAATTTTCTTAGACAACAGACAAACCTAACTCTGTTGTTTAAATACCCACCGAAACACACTTTTTTCATTTTGAATGAATGGGTGACATTCAGACAACATTTTTATGTTGTTAACTCAATATGGAGATATACCTACAATTTCATTCCTCTGAAACCTCTTATTCACACAACATTTTTATGTTGTTACCCAAGATAGAGATATACCTACAATTTCATTCCTCTATAGCGTCTTATTCACACAACACTTTTATGTTGTTAGCTCAAGATAGAGATAATCTCTCATAATTTCATTCCTCTAAAGCCAAAAAGCTTATCTTATTCAAACAACAGTGATAAGAAAAATATGTTGTCTGATCATAAAAGACTGAAATTTTGAAATTCTCCCTCCCACTCGATAAAAGCATTTCCCTCTCAAAATGGTCAAACCCTAATTGACAGACAACTCATTTAACGAAGTTGTGTTATCTGATTATATGGGGAGTCAATTTTTTAATTTTTGTTTTTTCTTTTCCCTTTCAGATCTCCTAAATACTCTCTCTCTGTCTCTCTCAAAACTTGTTCCTATCTAAACCTACATCTCTTGATTCTCTCAGCCTTAGCCTTGCCTCAAGCTCATATCTCCTCTCTCAATAGATACGATTATAATTGAAAAGACCGAGGATGCAGAGATGGGTTCTTAGTAGCGAAAGGGATATCGCTTCGTCCCTAGTATCTATCAATCTCGACGACCATTTCACTCTCTCCGGCTCCAGGGATGGTGAGCTTCGTCTCAGTCAGTAGATAGAAGCCTTCGCCCTCTTCCTCTTCCTGCTCAACCCTTCATTCAGATCCAGTCCCTGGAAGAATTGTCTCCCACCGCTCCAGCCTCTGGTTTTGGGGTTTTTTTGGTTTGGACGACTTGGGTTTTTTCATAGTCAGATAAATCTTCGTACTAGCTCTTTCTGTTTACAAAGCCTTTTATGAATTTTTTTTTTATTTTTATGATTTTCGATTCAATTACCAGGTATTGCATTAGAGGAGGAATAAGGTGTGAAATGGCCAAGAGTCTTCACTTTACTGAGGAGAGGAAATTTGAGGTCTGTTTTAGTGCAAAGTGTTTTAGAGGTGAGTTAAACCTCCAAATTTCATAGTTCAACGACTAAGACTTATGGTTTACCTTCCTTATCTCGATTGATCTTATTAGTTTATTTGGTTTGCCCTTGAGTTGTCTATTTCAAGTATCTGCTATAATTTGTTATTATGAACTCCATTCACATGAAATCTTGCTTAAGAAGCTTGAAATTAGTTGTATAGTCCCTCTTTACTGGTTGAAAATATAGTTTTTGGTGCAATTATTGTTTTTCTTGTTAGTTCTCAAATCCTTGAACTGATTACACAGACTTGTTGGGTACTCTGAGTAGCATAAAATTGATATATTATTTACCTAATTTGATTGAGAAATGAGAAAGTCATCATAGAGAGAAGTTTTTGTTTTTTTTTTTTCCCTAGTTCTCTACAATGATGACCCAGTTGGTTTTCAGGGCTTACCTGATTTATTGAGCTCCTCAACTGGTATAAAATTTATATAGCATTATAGGGGGTTTCATCCTCTTTCTGTAGAATCAAGAACCACCTAAAACGGGCTAAGAATTGAGTCTTGTAATGGACTTTGAAGTGGAAGAGCTGTATCATATTTTCTTATGCGAAATTATGAATAACTTGAGTTCTAATGAGAGGTTGAAGATGATACTAAGGTGGCAACCGCTGCCGCATAGCATAGGTGTCTTTGAGCTGTCTTGTTTTGGTTTGTTCTACTACTAGTAACTCCATTTTTTTTTTTTTTTGACATCTTGAACTCATGCAA
This sequence comes from Rosa lucieae, assembly GCA_024704745.1. Lineage (NCBI taxonomy): Eukaryota > Viridiplantae > Streptophyta > Magnoliopsida > Rosales > Rosaceae > Rosa > Rosa lucieae. The sequence continues at coordinate 75,849,277 of CM045493.1, forward strand.
GTCTTGTGATTTTCCTACCTCCTGACATATGTTCAAATTTCACTCTTTAAGCTAACTGGAGAATTGTTCATGAAAATTGTTCTACATTCATCACCTAATATTGTTTTGTGTTGATTGGAGAAACTAAAGCGAAAAGTTGAAAATTGTTACAATTGTGCTGTGCAGTTGATGATGCGTGTGTGCTCGAGTGCGTGTCATGGACCCATCACCATTTCTCACTTGCTCAAAACTTCAAAAGGTTAAGCTTCTCTGACTCATGAGAACTATGTTCAGTTCATTAATATGTTTCATATTCTTAGTGTTGTTGTGATCAATTTGGATCAAAGAGAACTTTATACCAATATTAAAAAGAAAAGTACATTAACATGATCTCTTGTGCTGTGGAAAGCTTACTAAATCTAACTAAATGCGATACTGATTCTTAAACTTGTTATAGACACTGTCCGCTATGGCTAATTCTAGCATTGACGAAGTTGCCTCAACTGGACCTGGTATTCGCTTGTTCCACCTCTATATGAGTGAAGTTCATGCCTGACCAATTTATGCAACTTTAGTTTTTGTTCATCTCATTTGTGTTTTGCCTAAATTCAGTATTTAATTTCCTGCTGCAACATACCACCTTGACCTCTAGGTCTTGCATAATTATCTGAGAATTGGGAATGATAGTGCTTCTATGTTCCATATGCAATGAAAAATCACTTTAAAGTTTGATATATCTTATTTAACTTCATTTTGCGTAATGAGGTCCTAAAGCTGTCTAATGGTTCTTCACAGGTTTACTATGTCACCAACTTTGACATTGAAAACCTTTGAAAATTTGGATCTTGGAAAGATTGATGAGGTTGGACCCATTTACTTCTTATATCAGCTGACCAAATAAAAATCTATGTAGTTACTTTTCATTTTAGCTTATCTATTCAACATTGTGTTAATGAAATTGCAGACCAATAATTCTGGATTAGCATCATATGTTGCTGGACTATTTGACCGCTCTTTTAGTGGGAAGGTAAGATGATTGCTTCAATATTTGATAATTTGAAGTAGCAATCTGAAGTAACAATTTGAAGCTGGAGTTGCAGGAATAATTGTATCCAATCATGGAGCTAGCCAACTAGATTATGTCCGTGCAACTATTATGGCTTTGGAAGAGGTACATAAATGCTTCATTAATCTTTCTTATTTCTATTGATTTATTTATTGCTTACGAATGTCCTGTAGTTTTCTTTTATTGACATATGAAAGGGCAGGAGTTCCTTTATCAATTGTTTGCATTCCTGAATTTTCAGTCACTATAAGTGCTTAGTATTTCCGTTAGTTTGATTTTCTGCTAAACCTATGTTAGGACACTTGTTTGAGTACCCATATATAGCTTGTAGTAATACATTATACTTATGGAAATGGCTTTACTATACAGGTCATCAAAGCTGCAGAGGGCCAAATTCCTGTTTTTCTGGATGGTGGAGTGAGGCGAGGCACATATGTTTTTGAAGCTTTGGATCTTGGAGCATCGAGTGTAATTTGTAAGTAAAGCACTTATAGAAAAATAAGACATTGCAACTAATGGTTGACCTGTTTTGGTTATTTTTTACCTTCTGATTCTACATAAAAGCAATACAATAACCTAAAATTTCCACATAATGAGCTTAACTAGAAGTTTTAGTCTATTTGTCCCTTGCTTCAAAGAACATGAACTACACCGCAGGAGTCTCTTTTATAGTTATGCTGCTATTGCTATTTTGACACATAATCAAGAATTAGTTGAACAAAGATCCCCCCATCCTTTGCTTATGAGAGCTAAGTATCGTTTCAGTTATTTATGTTTCCGTTTCAGATTTGATAGACCAGTGGTGTTCTCATTAACTAGTAACTTTAACTTCCCATCATATGTAGTGAAAAAGTCTCTCTGCAGACTCTGAAGGAACCGATAATGCAGCTGAAGTTTGACATTGTAGTAGGCTAAGGACGCCAAGGCACTGAAGGAGGAAAAACAAATGTTGCTAATTACATTGCAAATTATTTTGCTATTCAGCTTCAATAGTTAGGTTTCATGGATCAATTAATGACTATTGTAGATGTATTTTGGTGGTTGTAATGACAGAATATATGTATTTTAATGATTGAAATGAGTTATATTGAAATGAATTTTGCTGTTTCCAGAATGAATGAGAACATCAATGAATGGCACATGATTGTAATTGAAACTTATTTACAGCAATAACAAACTATAGTTGAGAACTAATACAGTCAACAAATAATTCTCATGTTCTGTCGTTAAAATGGGAATTTAACCACAAATAAATGTCTTCTGTTATGAATTAAAACAACAGATGATTGTAATTGAAATTTGTTTACAACAACAATAAACTATAGTTGAAAACCAATACAGACAACAAAAAATTCTCAGTACTGTCATCGAAATGGGAATTAAACAACAAAAGTTAAAGAACTATGTTGTTGCTCTTCATGTTTGCCAACACATTTCTGTCGTCTAAAATCTTCATAACACACACATGTACATGTGAGAAATCAATCAGACAACAGAAGACCGAAAACATGTCTGTCGTCTGATTGCACAAGAGACGGCAGCGCCTCAAAAGACAAAAAATCATGCAATCAGACGACAGATATTATCTGTCGTCCGATTAACTTTTTGGCATAGTGAGAGTTGGATGTCTAGAGTGAAATTTTTTAATTTTCCTGGGTGTTGGGACCATTTTTGATGGTGTTGTTTACGTATAGACGTTAACTGTTTGTTGGTTCAGTATAGTTATTATTACAGTTAGTTGCAGACAATACTTATGAGTATGACCACTCGATATATACTTCATACCGATAGAATTACAGTCATCTCAGACAGATTATGAGGTCTCCTTACTTCATAATAGTTCCCTTCTCAAAAGGAAGAAACATCATGTTTGGTTAGTTGAATGACTGTTCTGTTATCCAAATACTCATGTCATTCATTCGTCAAAACTGTGTAATGGAATCACTTTTTTTTTCCCTCTCCCTATTTCTTGACTTCATTTCTGTTTCTGAACTTGTGATTAATATCAAGGGGCCGTGACCACTTACCCAATTTTAGACTAAACATTGCCCACTTACTCCCGCACCAGTTTTTTAACCCCATTTACCCAATCTAACCTCTAGTAACAGTTTTGCCCCTAGTAATTAAATTTAAACCCATCCATCTCCTCTCAGTCTCTCTCTCTTTCCCAAACTCTCTCGCTCTCCCCCGATCTCCACCTCCTCTCTCTCTCTCTCTCTCTCCAGCCGGCAGTGGCGACCATGCCTTCAACACCTTATTCGTCGACCTCGATCTTGGCGCCGGCTAGCACATCCCAAGCCCCATCTTCATCGACCTCTGCCAATCACCGATCACTGGTCTGGTGCCGATCACTGGTCTGGTGCCGACCATCCTCAATCACGGATCACCTATCTGAGGCCGATCGGAGATGGGCTGCAGGTGAGAGACTGGAGAAGAGGACATGGGGAAGATGGAGATGGGACCGGTCGGAGATACGCTGCGGTGATGGGCTGCAGGTGAGCGACTGGAGATGGGCTGCGTTGGGGCTGGGACCGGTCGAAGAAGGGCTGCAGGTGAGAGACTGGAGAAGAGTCCGGTCGGAATTGTGCCAGAATCAGGCTGGAGAAGCATGGGTGTCCACAGGGGAAGCCCAACCCGAAACAAAGAGACCCCAACCCGCCGCAGGGAAGCACCGGCGAAAAAAACAGCCGGCCTCACATGTTGATGGGTGCCCAGAGCTTTTTTTTTTTTTTTTTCGGTATCCTGAGATTGCAATGTAACTGTGGGGTTTGTTTGATGGTCTACTGGGGGGCAGTAGACACATTATTGGCCACCAGTAGACTTTGATACGAGGGACATGGATCACTATAGTGTGGTGTTTTGATAAATTACCTGTTGTTTTCTGTGTATTAAAGTCAAATTATCTGTGAATCCTATAAAATTATGCATTTTTGGTGGTCTATTGGGAGGCAGTAGAGACATTGGACTTTGTATTGTGGGGCAATAATATGATTATTGGGAGGCACTAATATGATTATTGGGAGCCAATAATATGATTATAAATTGATCAATTGTGCCTGTAGTGTATTCATTTTGGTTTTGGGAGTTCATACAATTCACTAGACGACAATAATATGATTATTGGAGGCAATAATATGATTTTTGGGAGGCAGTAATATGATTATTGGGGGGCAATAATATGATTACTGGGGGGCAATAATATGGTTACTGGATATTATTAGGGACCGGTCGCAGGATTCCGGTCACCGGTCGTCGGATTCCGGTCACCGTCACAAGATTCCGGTCACCGGCGCCCTGCCACTGGTCACCGGAGGCCGGCAAGGTGGAGGATGACATCTCCCTCTAAGTGAAAAAGAAGGAGAGGGCAAAAAAGTCTAAAAAAAAAATAAAAAAGAATTAATTGGGTAAAGGGGAAATAATCTCTTAGAGTGTTTTGGGTAAATGGGGTTAAAAAACAGTTGGTGGAGCACGTGGGCAATTTTTAGCCTAAAATCGGGTAAATGATCATTTCCCCTAATATCAATTCCAACTAGAGAAATAATTATGCCGGAGGAAGAAGCAGCTCTAAGCGACTCAGGGTAGGAGAAGAAGACAGACTGTGACTTTTAAGTGGGGTGTGAACTGTCTTCGTTTATCTAATATTCAAGTCCGCGCGGTGGATGGGTATAAATAAAGCATGCAGTTTAGGTCCAGATTTAGTATCTTGGTAATTGTACTTACAAAAGTAGTCCAGGCCTCCTCTGCGTTTGCTTCATATTAGATAAAGTTTAGATGTCCTGAATTGTCAATTTCAATAAAGTTCGCTTTTTTAGCATGAAAACATCCTATTTGTTTCCCTAGATTCATATGTTTGCAAGGACTTATTGGAATGATATTCGTTGAGATTATTCATCAGCTGGAAATGTTTATTATCTTACATCATTACTGCCTGCTAATAGTGCAACAAATTAAAATTAGTCCAAGGAACTGTAATAGAATATGGGGATGTCGTTGGAAGTTAGAATTTTAGGAAAAATCACATATTAGTTGACTTCAAGGATGGTGCTGTTACTGTGAAGTGCCATTTAGGAGTTAGGACTTGGGACCAACAAGGGGTTAGTCGGAATGGTTAGGCTCATCGTTTTATTGTTCCATGTTGTCTAGGTTTGAAAGTGGCCCTATATAAAGACACTATCATTGGGTATTTGAAAACAGAGAAATAAGTCATTTAGGTGAGGTTTGATAGTGGCCTTACATTATGTCTCAGAGTCATACCAGGGCTATAAGCGAGGTTTATACTTTTCAGTTATTTGTAAATGATGCACATTGTCTATGGGAGTCTGAATGTTCTTTTTCCATACTTCACTTATTCTAATTTTTGGTTCTGCCATATATTGCACAGATATTCTTTTGTGTCATCAAATCCAAGTCCTGCCAAGGCTGCCATACATGGGCATCCGTTGATAAAAGTTGATTCCCTAATTTCTCTTTACTAAATGATCAAGTTAAGTGTTTTTGGTATAGAATATGATCTGTGGTGTGTATAAGGAACTTGCTAGCTGATGGTCTTTTTGAGTTTATATACCTGACATTTAATACTTGCTGCCGTATGTGATATGTCTAGAATAGATGATGTAAGAACCACTCACCAAGGGTTTGAGAGAAGGGTGGTTTCCCAGGACCTGCAGCTTTGGCTTTCTAATGTTAGGCCCAGTTTGGGATTGTTGTGCTGTGAGAAGAATCACTTCTGATATTGCTGGAAGAAGAATCACTTCTGATATTGCTGCGAGAAGAAGCATCTGACGTGTTTGGTAAACTGTTTTTAAAAGTGCTGTGTGATCCAAAAGCAATTTCTGAGTGTTTGGTAACTTATAAGTAAAAAGTGCTTTGGTTGGGTATAATTACCAAAATAGGCATAGATGATAAAAGATGCTACTAAAATACATAACTTTGTTTTCCGATTATGTAACTATACCAAATTCAGGAAAATAGATAAAGAGGGCACTCCACTTATTAATGCCTCCCTAGCTCCAGCAACAACACCCGAGTACTGCCTACTAAAAATTAACATACAAAGTAAACATTAGACTCCAAATACAGGCTATTCATTGCTAGCAAGGTAACCAAAAAAAGAAAAAATAACATAACCATTGCTCATTTTAACAGAGCCATTAGTGGTTTACCAGTTTGATTTCATGATTACAACAAGCCAAAAATAGAAACTCACCCCACAGAAGAAACAACAGTAAACACAAAAATGGGGAAAACTATATATTCTTCAGTTCAAAAATGATGGTATCCCAGTTAGCCAAAAAGATAATGGTAAACCCCAAAAATGATGGTACGAATCTGCAAATTTTACTGTATTTTTCTTACAACTTTATAGAACCAAGCATTGTATCAATTCTTAGTGATACAGAACCAGTTGATATTCTTTCCACTACTCCATTTCTTAATTTTGAACAGTCAGCGATCACAACTACTTCTTTTTAAAGTGTGATTTTTTTTTTCATCTGTTGAATGTGAGGGAAGCGTCACTAATGGATGATCATGATGTCGAGATGCTATTGTAACTAAATAAGTTCTGTTGACCTTCACATAGTGGGGCAACGTTAAAGAATGATTAATGAAGTCTAAGAAATAAAATAAAATATGAGAATCATTTGGGATGAAAAATTGAAAAGAACAAGGACCAACGGAGTAAAGAAGAACAAAATTTAAATTATAATGTCAAAGAAAGGTACTGGAAAATGTAGTCGAGAAAAACAAAATGACCTAAAAGTTATCATGTTACCATAAACTAGCTTGAGAACAGGAAAAGAGTGATGAACTAAAACCAAAATTTGACAAACATTGGTTAGTAAATAAGTTATCGTTTGTACCTATTGGAAATCAAAAGCTAGGATTAACAGATGTTTGAATTCCCACAGGTCTTGCTGAGCACATGACCCAAGTGACCTGGTCATAGTACACGACCACAAAACACAATTCAGTTGAAATACTTCAAAACCACAATAAAGAGTAATTCCAACAAAAACAGGTTACAGAAATAAGTACCTATTGCTCAAATCGATTTAACTGTATAACTAGTGGTGATAATTCAAAAGATGGAAACCATACTGGGTCACATGCATAATTTAGGATAATAATAAAAAAGACCCCGAAACTCAACAATGCAACCTCAAACTTAAATCCAGCAGAGTATTAAGAATAATATCATGCATTGATCTGCAGAAAAATCAAACCACAAGCCCCAAACCAAACATTTGCCTAAAGATTTGCTATTTCATCTGAAGTCCATAACATTTAGTAGCAGTCCTGCTGGTTTCTAGCAGCATCGCAAGTTCACCGGTTTAAGGTTTTTGGTTTCTTTCTAGAGAGAAAAAGGGAAAAAGAAAATTAGGGCTCTTCAGTTTCTTAGTTTTGGGTTTTGGTGTTTGATGGTTTCTGACATAAGGACGATGATAACAAGGAATTCAGAATAGAAAACAAGGTTCAGGGGACAGAGGGTAACATTTTTCCTATCCAGAAACAAGTCTCAAACAGTCAACAACATTCTGAAAAAAGATTCATTATACAGCTACAGGTGTTAGATTAAGAGGGGTTAATCAATCATATCAGCTGGGACATGTTGAGTGATTTATTAGTGCTTCCACTACGGCGACTCTTGTTTTCCGAGGATGAAGTATTCTGTATTCTCGGGGTGTGTAAACCAAGACCAAGACTGAGACCAAGTTTGATTAATATAAATGTCTAGTCTTCTAATGGTAATGGTATGTCTTGATTTCCAGCAAAGAGGTAAAAGGAAAAACAAAAAATCTTCGTTGAACGTACAAGACGCGTGATAATAAACTATAAAGATCTAAGAACAAAAATATCAAATCTAACCAAATAGATCTAAGAACAACCAAACAGATCAAGCAACCAAGCATACGCCCAAAACCTAAGAACAACCAAGCATACGCCCAAAATCAACCAAACAAATCTAAGAACAAAAATCTCAAATCTAAAACTAGATAAAGATAGTTCTGTAAAAGAGTTGGTATGAGGTTTTACCTTTTAGAATTGGAGAACGATGCTGCACTACCAAGTTTTTGAAGAAGACCAGAAGAATGCTTGAATACTTGACCGTAGAGAGGGAAGGATGGGAAGACAATCAGAAATAGCTCCTCTCGTATTTCTGATGATGCTTCTCAAAGACGAAGGGAGGAGAAGTAGAGGGCTTCTCTCCCAATTTGTGCCAATGAGGATTAGGGTTAGGGATTTGACGGCAAAGAAAGGAGCAGCAGAGGAGAACAATAGAGAGGGAACAATCGCATCTGCAATCAAAGGAAGAGATAAGGCTGCTGGGTTCAGTGTGATTTTTAGGAAAGAATGAGGGCAAAATAGATAGTTCAAAATTTTCATTGAAACCCTCTGTGTTTTTTCTTAGAGCTTCCGCAGAATCAATTTTGCAAAGCAGCAATTTGCTGCTTCTCATAAACTAGCTTTTCAGAGAATTGATTCCCTCAAAATCAGCTTTAGGACATACATGGTGTTTGGTAAATTTAGGCCTAAAATCACTTTTAGGCTCAAAAGCAGGTTGAGAATCAATCCCAAACCGGGCCTTAGTTCATTTCAGCTAAATAAATCAACTTTCTCTACTATCTTCATCTTGCTTTCAAAAATGGTTTCCAAGTGTTAGTACACTTTCTTACTCTAACTTTGTCTTGCTTTTTGACCTCAGTCACCAGCCATCAACCGGAAGTTTACTCTTCTTGCTCGGACAGGAAGGCAAGTGAGTTCCATCATGAATCATTGAAGATGATCTCTTAAAAACAGCACCATTTCTGACTATGATAAATGCTAAGTTACCAATGTTTGCCACATGGAGGGCCTACAAAATAAAATTTTCAATAAGTAAAACATACAGCCTTAAAAATCAAATTCATTGAAGCAGAACAATCATTCAACTAACCAAACTGTGCCAGTCTCATTTCTGAAAACAAGTTGGATGATTGTTATAGATAGGGAAGCAAAAATCCCCAGCGGGGCGGAACTTCATTAGATACCAGCCAGCCCCTAATGGAGAGAGAATTCGGGGACAAATGGGGAATGGGGATGAAGATCCTTAATCCCCGCTATTTAAGATTAGAGATGGGGCGGGGATAGTACTGTGATCCCCATCTCCAAACCCGCCCTAATAATATATATTATAATATAAATCACAAATATATACATTTACTACTTTACTTTAATGGCTACACTTTTACTTTAATGGTTTTTGACTTTTGCACTCACTAAATTATGATTTATGAATTTAATCATGTTTTAATTTTATTTATTGTAGATTTTGATTTTAAAAAAAGCAATATGAGAAAAAAATATTTTATTCAATAAATTCTTATTGGGGAATTAGGGTGGGTTTGGAGGCTTAGTCCCCAGTGAAGATGGGGACGGGAAATCCCCATTATATTTTTATCGGGGATTGGGGCGGGGATCGGGGTGGAAAATGACCCTGGGAATGGGGATGATATTGTGATCCCCATCTCCAACCCGCCTCATTGCCATCCCTAGTTATAGATTATAATAGCTTTTAATCCCTTTTATCATAAGTTTTCTGTAAATGATTATCCTTCTTCTTTTCTATGCTCTAGCTTCTTTGCTGACCGTTTTTCTTTGCATCTTTCAGGTGATGCTAACTTTATGTTCTTTGGGGACTTCGAAGAAAAGAACATAATTTTAACAGGTTACAGGGAACCCAATCATAGTAAGTGTTTATTTCTTCGGTTAGTAAGTTTACTGATGGTACTGCTTTATGTGAAATTGACATATCTGATATCCCAGTGACTTCACTGATTTGTTCCAACTCGCCTACACAAAGTATTTCAATGACATAGTAGCTTTGCAAAATCTGAGCCAAGTTTACATTTTCGTTGATTATGAAATTTGGGTTTGTATTTAATTTTTAATTGTTTCATGGGAATTGCAGAAATATTTGTTAGAAATGCCTATATGATTGCTCAGTTTAAGAAATATAGTTTACGTTTGGTAATTTAGGGCTCAGTTGCAATTCTGCAATTTAAAATATTTGGTAGCTTGAAATCAAGATTTGCAACATAAGATAGATAAGCCCCTTTCATGTTAAAGCTAGGTTCTTTTTTTCTTTTGTCATTATAGGGTCTGAAGACTTTCAATTTGTAAAATTTCTGTTTGGTATGGTTTTGTTGCAGTTAGCTACTATTTGATTGGATCCAGTGGATTACTATTTGATAGAGAGCCCAACGATTCCTCCGCTGGTAATTTTTTTTCATCAACAATGTTTGATTTTTCAAAGACCTAGCTTTTTTGGTTTGATTATGTAAAGATTTGATTTAACAACTACATCTGTTCCCAACAGTCTAATTTGTAAAGGAGGCATTCCATTTTAGCCAGCTAGGTTGTCATAAAGTTATATAGGCATTGCAATGATTATTTTCATTGGGATATAAAGCACCAAGTACAGCAAATTTCAGCATCCTTATCTTTACGGACTTGCATGTTGGATGGTCAGAACTAGGCTATGGGAAGAAATGGCCTCCCAAATACCCCTTCCTCTGTTTGATGACCAATTTAGAAATTTGTTATTACTTCAAACATAATTAACAGAATAAATAATGATTAAGAAATAGAGAATTGAATAGACCTAGAGATTGAATAGAAGCACACGGACAATAGCAAGTTAGAGATTTTAAAAAGCGTAATGAAGAAAGTGAATACAGCCCAAAATATGAAGAGCCAAAGCTAAGATCCCGGAATTGTCTCTCTTTAGAAGACTATGTTAGTTTGGTTTTGATTACTTTAAGGGCACGTTTACTTACTTGGAATGAAATTGAATGTAATGGAATGATTACGGAGTAAAAACATCCCTGTCTTTACTAACACATAAAGGAATCAGAATGATTCCAGATAAAAGAATTCCAATGTTTACTAACACATGAAGGAATAGGAATTGGTGTCGGTCCCACCTATTTATCAGGAATCGATTCCTGAATACTCAGGAATTCGATTACGAAGGGGGGAGATGGGTTTAGGAATCATTCCTCCGGAATCAATACCGATTCCTTTCTTCTCTCATTCCACTTGTCTCCGATTCATGTTTATTTTCCATTCCAAGTAAGTAGACGTGCCATAAATTTAAGGTCCTTGACCAAAAGCCCCAAAATAAGCCAAAGTTATCCTATTTACCCCAGCAACAGATTTTTATTCCCACTAACCCCATTTAAAGTAAAATGATAACTTTACCCTCAACTTAATTAACAAACTACAACATTGCCACTCAACTCCTCTCTCCAGCCGCATGATGCATTCTCTCTTTCCTCCCTCACTCTCTTCACTCCGGCAGCGCTCTCTCTCTTCTCTCTATCTCTCTCTTCACTCCGGCAACTCTCTCTCTCTTCCACCTCCAGAAACAACCGTCACCGCGCCGTCGCATTCTTCCACCCCTACACCAAAGGCGGTGACTGTGAGAGAGTGCTCTGGTGCCCCGTTAAAGCCATCCAGGATGAAAACCCAACCTTGACTGCGTCGTCTTCACCGGTGACCACGACTCCTCCCCAGACTCACTCACTTCCCGAGCCGTTGATCTCTTTGGAGTCAAACTACTTCACCCACCAAAGGTACAGTGCTCTCTTTCGTACTCTATCAATATCCCTAATTCAATTTCCATTGATACCTAATCCAATTGATTAGGTGGTGTATCTGTACAAGCGAAAATGGATCGAGGAAGCAATGTACCCTAGATTGACTATGATTGAGCAGAGCCTGGGCTCTGTGTATCTATCATGGGAAGCATTGACCAAGTTCTCTCCATCTGACGAATCAAATTTTAAAAGAGCAATGCATTTAGTGGTAGTAGTTCATTATAATAATGTTGATTGAAACTTCGCCACATCTGCTGTAGCACTATCAGATATGCCTTAACTATGTTGACATTGGTGATATAATCTAGAACTAAACTGGGTGTTTCTTGTCATAATTAGAAAGAGTTAATGGTACATGGAGGTCTGTTTTGCACGAATGGTACATTGATGATGATAATGCAAATTTAACAAAAATGGCTGAGTTGTTGGTCTATTGCCTCCCAATAGATGTCTATTGGGGGGCAATAGACGTTTTGAATTAATGTAATCTTCTCTTTTTTTCTTTAATTAAAGTTATATTTGTGTAATTTTAGAAAAATTAGTTCTCATTTCTGTAATTGGGAGGCAATAGACGTTTTAAAATTGATATAATTTCTTCGTTTTTTTCTTTAATCAAAGTTTTATCTGTCTAATTTTAAGAAGATTAGTTCATATTCCGGCTACCGAAAGTTCTATTGGGGGGCAATAGACCTCTATTGCCCCTCTATTATGGGGCAAAAGAACTTTCCGGTGAGATTTTCAGCAAATTCTGGTGGGCAATAGCAGTTGACTGGAATCCGGCGAAAGTTGACGGGATTCCGGTGGCCGGTGACCGGGCTCCGGCGAAGTCTCCCATGGTTTCTCTCTCTCTAAGTAACAAAGGGGTGAGGGTAAAATGGTATTAAAAAAAATTAAAAAACATAAAAAAAAAATTTAATGGGGTATTAGGGAAGACCTTCTTAGAGTGTTTTGGATAAGAGGGAATTAAAAAAACTTAATGAGGTAAGTGAGAAAAAAAATCTCTAAAAATGGTGTAAATTGAAAAAAACCCTTAAATTTAATGGCACAGTACTTGCTTTGAACTAGCTATTATTCTCAATTTTTTTCCCTTTTTTTTGGTCAGTGAGAATGTTTGTAACTTTGTTGTGCTAATTGCTCTTTTCTGTGTTCATGTTTGTTTGTTTGTTTGTTTTTTTTTTCCTCATGAGAATTTAGTATGAGAATTGATTTTGCTTCAATTTGCAGCAGACTGGTGATTGAGCAAAGGAGAAAAGAACGGCTTTGGGTCTAGGTTTGTGATTGAAACTATCTGCCTGTTAATTCAGACGTTGAATCAATCAGTACCTCGATGTGACATGAGCGTCAAAGCGTTCATCATTAGCAAGCAAACAAACCCGCGGCATCGCGCTGGAGGAATTGCCTAGTTATACATTATTATACATACATCTAAAGCCGAAACACTGTTCGTAGACACTGTTCATTCACTGTTCATTTAACAGTAAAATGGCTTTTTTGGCCTTAATTTCTGTTTACATTTACGAACCTGCCATGGGCCCTCAATATATAAACAGAAGGCCTAATCTATTGTTTCTTCGGGAAGCCTCTATTGACATCCAGTTTTACTGTTTCGCAACATCAAGCTCTTAGATAGAATTTTAGTTTCTTGGGGAATCTCTGTCGATATCCCTCTTGGCTGTTTTGCAGTATTAAACGCAGCCATCAAACTCTTCGTTAGAAAGGTTGGGCTCAAAACAAATAGGAGAGGTTTGGTTTTCAAATCTCATCTCTCATATTTGATATAAAATTTGGGATTTTGATTCTTTGATTTGATGTCAGATTTCTGATTTTGATCATAGGCCACCGGAGTAGAAAGGAGAAGAGGAGAAATCCAAGATTTTGGTTGACTTTGGGATGGAGGTTTGGGTTTTTTTTGGGAAGAAGTGCATGCCATGATTTTGATCGAGTTTGGGAGAGAGCTTTCAGCAAAAGAAGAGGTGTGTGATTGGTTGGTTTTTCAGTTGTATGAAATAAAAATTGAGTTTCTTTCCTTGCTAAGATTTGGGTCTCCTTCAGTTGTGCACACGATATCAACCTCCTCCATAGTAGTGAGAGCGAAGAGTAGCAGGGCGTAGTATTTTAGAAATTCCCTGCTCCAATTCTGCCTTCTCAGTTCACTCAAGAAAGTAGATAAAGATGCTCTGCCTCCACGAGCTTGAGAAGCTCACGATTTCTACATTGATAAAGAGGAGGGCTTCATTATTCATTTCCAGGTTTTCAAGCTGAGTTTCTTTTTTTTAATTAATTTGATTTGGATGCATGTGAACACTAATAAGATTGAATTGAAATGAATGATTAACAGATTTGGTTTGGATGTTATGGAATTTGATCAAGTATCAATCTTTTTTATTTTGTTAACATATCAAGGGAATTGGAGTAATATAGTGTATGAACATGTTTTATATTTTCAACTTGATGTCTGTAGTCTCAGACGGGCTATTGCAAATTGAATATGACTTAATATAATGTTAATTATCAGGTTAGCATAGACATGGATTTGAAATATTTAAATTATGGTGCTTCTGTGGCAGGTTGAAACTGAATGTGAAGAACAATGGGCAAATGGTTAGGTGGAAGAATGGTTAAATATGATTCAAGACATTGAACATGTTCAAGATCAGCAGACTGTTATTGATCTTTACTATTTGAGCACAGTGGAAGATCAGCAAACTGAAGGAGGTAGTGATGATATTAGAAGCATCAAGATAAGTAAGTTAATAGCTACTTATAAAAGCTCAAATTCAGTAAGTGATGAGATAATTGAATCAAATTTGTTGATTAAAAGCTCATGTTTGAAGCATGGAAATTGCAAAATCGTCTATGAGGTTAAATTGTAATCTCTTCATGTTTTTCTTTAATTGATTCCTTTCAGTAATTGTAGATAGAGAGATTGTTCATTCTATGTATGTAGTCGGTTGTAGTAATTACAAAAGAACTACCTTACTTGCAAGTAACAATATGTTGCAATTTTGTTAAACTGGTGTCTACAACTATTCCCCTTAATCTTTTTGTCTCAAATTTTCTTCTGGTACTTCAATTGTCAGGTCATGGAGCAAGCCACTGATGCAGAGAAAGCAACGGTCGTGTCTGAGTTTCGTGATTTCAAGCGCAGAAACAATGTATTCTTTCATCATATCTGTTATGATTAGAAAATCTGCCCGCGGCATCGCACGTGTTCTCATGCTAGTTTATTTACTATATACTAAAGTTCATTACTGTTCATTTAACAGTGATTTGGTTCCAAGTGAATTGACGCTTTTACCCTCGCTTTTCTCCTACAATTTCACGTTTGTACTGGTGTCTGAAACGATGTCAGCTAGGCATATGCGTCTTTAGGCAGTAGAAGACGCCCCATTCTTCTATAACCATCTCATTCGATTGCTACCAGAACAATCCAGAGAGATCAATTATCAAGAATGAGAGAGAGAGAGAGAGAGAGGGTTTGTTTCTTTGCTTTGCACGAAGAGATAGAGAGATCGAAGGGAAATTCTCACCTCATCATCTCAGCACGGGGTCGATTGCTTTTTATCACGAGTGATTGGAGAGGTACACAGAGAGAATTGGGAGAGGGATTTGGGTTTTGATTATTGTCCCAAATTCCCAATTATTGAGGTTTTTTTTTTTGTTGTTTCAATTTTGAATTGTTCTCTTATTCTGATGTGGGGGGTATGTATTTGATTTGAATTTGCAGGTTTTTATTTGGTGGTTTGTAACAAATCTCTTCTTAGCTTTCATCACCAACCCTAAAAACTTGGGTTCTTCATCAGCAAGACTGCTTCGCCTGAAGATTAGAAGAAGGCTTACAAGAAAGCCGCCATTAAGAACCATCAGGATAAGGGCGGAGCTCCACGAAAAAGTATTAATCTTTATCTGAGGATACATGGCAAAGGAATTGATTTCAGACTCAGAGAATTGGCATTTGATCATCTCAGCACGATGTAATTGAGCTTCCTTGAAGAGATACAAAGCTCAAGCTTTCTGGATATGACGATTTTCTTCATTTTAAGAGGCATGTACTTGATTTTTCAAAAAATAAATAAATAAAAAATCTTCAAAATCAGTGTAAATTTTCAGTCACATGTGATTGATCTAGGATTTGGACTCGGAGGTATTGATTAAACAGAATATTTGATTTTGCTTTCAATTTCCACGTTTTTCTCTGACGAGAATTAAGGTTGGGTACCTGCATATGAGGATTCTTGGCAACATCAGCTCCTCAAATGTGTTAGATCATGCCAAGGGAATTGTATAATCTCAAGTCCAGGTACCCTATGATAAATTTATACTACATAATAATCTTGCATGATCTTCATAACTCTCACTAATTTTATTTGAGTCGATTTTTTTCTTGATAGCTATTTTTTTTTTCTGAGAAATTTGTGCAGGACATAAGTAGCAGAACCTTGACAAGGTTTAGGATGGTACCGTTGGCAAACATTCATTGATTGTAGGGTTTGATATATACAGAGAAAGTTTATGTTGCATTTCATGATGAATGCTGGGGAGTTCCAGTATGTGATGACAAGTAAGTCCTTCATTTATAACTTTTTATTAACCGAACTTATTTAGCCACTAATCATGATTGGAGTGTTGGTGTTATGATCGATAATTATTTACCAAGTGCGTGATAGTTAATCATTGTAATTACAGTCAATTGTTTGAGCTGCATGCTCTGTCTGGGATGTTGATGGACCACAATTGGGACTGAAATTAGGAAAAGAAGGGAGCTGCTTAGGTAAATTAGCCACTAATCATGATTGGAGTGTTGGTGTTATGATCGATAATTATTTACCAAGTGCGTGATAGTTAATCATTGTAATTATAGTCAATTGTTTGAGCTGCGTGCTCTGTCTGGGATGTTGATGGACCACAATTGGACTGAAATTAGGAAAAGAAGGGAGCTGCTCAGGTAAATATGTAACCTCAAATTTTTCTAACTATTCAGATAATGTGACTAATGAGTAGTACATGCATGATTGAATATATAATCTTATTATGGCAAAGAAAAGAATATATAATCTTATGGTGCGTGATTTAATGGTTTCTTACTTACATAGGGAAGCCTTTTCAGGATTTGATCCAAACACAGTTGCCAAAATGGGGGAGGAAGAGATTGAAGAGATAAACTGCTGTTATAGGAGTTGGTGGAAAAGTTGTGGACAGTGGTCTGAATGATCATATCTTCTTATACTGTTCCAATCATGGTGGTCTGGAGTACTTGGTGAGTAGCTCTTCAGTAGCAACTTACACAAAATGATTTATCCTGCTTTGGTTATTGTGTAGGGGTCAAATTGGTTGATTGTTTATGCCTATTTGAGTTGAGCTAATAGTGGTATAGATGTTGATGCAGGACAAGTAGCAAAAGAACTGTAGAACTAGGGTTTGTTTGTGTACCCTTGGATTTGGTTGCTGTGTTCTTGTTTTTTTAGAAGAAAAGGGATTTAGAATAAGAGAGTTAAGAAGAAAAGGACAGAACTACCAGCATCACACCAGTAAGTTTCTAGGATAAGGCTACTAGCATCACACCAGTAGGGTTACTAGGCATCACACCTAAGGTTAGGTTGCATCACACAAACCTGGAGGGAAGCAAAAGCTTTCAATTTTTATTAACTCAAATCTGAAAATAAAAGACTACAAAGGCCTCTATTTATAGGGTGGCTCAGACAATTCTAGAATAACTAGGAATATCTCTATGCTTAAAAGAATTCTAAAGAAATAATCCTAATAATAATAAAAATCCTAATATTAAAAGCCTAGATTTACTTGAACTACTTTCCAAATCCTGACTTAAAATATTCTGGTCGTATTCTTCATCAGATGTTCTGGATGGTGGTTTGAATGATCATATTAGTAAGTACTCTTTTGGCCGTTAGCATGTTCCTGACCATGGTTGCTCATTAAATAAGATTTGCATAGGATATAAGATCATAAAAAAAAATTGAAGGCATTCCTGAATAATTCCCCTCCTATTTCCATTCAACACATTCACCACTAGACATTGACTTCTTAATGCATGGTTTGTTAGGGCGATAGTATTTATGCCCAGCTTTATCAGGGGAAAAACCATAATATTGTAGTTACTGTGGCCTTCTATGGAATTCAGGAAATAGGTCTTAAACTGAAGTACTGAACTTGAAAATGAACCATCTTTCGTGAATTTGAAAACCGGATATTGAAATTCATTCAAGTCTTATTTGTTTTGTTTGATTGAGATGTCAAGTTTGCATGTCACTATTGAAAAGCTATTGCCTTAAAGCTTAACTATTGACTTTTCTTCAGAGAGTTCACCGAAGCTGAGAGTAACATGAATGTTGCTGAGCTACCAGCAATACCAGGATGCTACGGTTGAGGATGAAGGTGAGTATGAGGAGGATGGTGTTGAAGTGAGTGCGAGGACTAAACGACCTGTTACATATGATTGTGATTTAATGGTGAAGGGTCCCCTCTGAATGCCTATGTTTGTTTTCATGTCCCCTTTCTGCTTTGTTCTTATTTTTCTTGCATATTGTCTCAGCTTATCAAGCTTTCTTTGGTCGATTGGTTAATATAGTATATGATGTAAGACAATATTCTGTGGTTGTTCTTGTAAGTATGGAATAAGAAATGTCATTTTTGTGTTGGGGTTTGTATATTGATGTTTTTCATTATCTGTACATTGTAGTGATTGAAACTATCACGGATTGATGCATTACTAATTCTTAACTTTCCTTAACCTTGAGATTCGTTCTTTAAATTCTTGAGATTCGTTCTTTAAATTGAAGAAAAAAGAAGAAAAAGAGATGAGCTTTGTGTGGCAAGGGATTTTGACAGAAATTACTTTAGAGATGCTTTAGGAATTTTTACTTCATAGACTTCTTGGTATCATAAGGACCATAGGTTTGAGTTGATTATTTTATTGGATATTAAAACATACATGTAGTTCCTTGATCATTAAGCAGAGTTTGGTTGCACCATCACTGCCCTTTTGGCTATCAAGCTTATTTAGAATTGTCTTTTGGTATAGATTTCTTATCTGGGAGTGGCTACATGAATTTGACTCATAGATTTCCTGGTATCATATGCACCTTTAGGTTGACTAATAGTATATTTGCAAGGTCGTCTTTTTGCAAAAATTCAGGTCAGGTTGAAGAGATACCTGGAGATGAGGGGTGCTGATGGAGGGTTGGCCTTCGAGAAGCTTATGTGCTTTGCTTGCATTTTGGGTAATAAGCTAAGCCAATAATTAATTTCTTATCAATTGCATTTACTTTCAACATATTTTTCTAATACAAATACAAACATGAAACAAATATTCATATCATTTTGAATCAAAACTACTGTACTTGAGTGGTTAATGATTAACTATCAGTAACTCTAGCAACATAGGTACTGATTGTGTTTTTCTTTGAAATCTGAGATCGGTTTATTGTATGATGTGGTTTCCCTGCAGAATGTATTTAGTCATGACAGCTCCCTAAACTCCTGAAGAAAGACATGCTGAGAGATAAGGTGATAAAAATTTGTATGAGCAGTTTCCCGAAATTTAAAGTGGCAAGGATGCTCTTTGAATCTGTATGAGCAGTCTACCTTAACTGTTGTAAAAATTTGAAGTCTGTAACCCTTTTGTTTTTGTCTATTTACAGAAGAAGTGACTTTTCAAGTGGTGTATCCAAGTACAGAGGAGTTGCAAGGTAAGCTTCATAATTAATCAACGCTCTTGTTGGGTCTGTATTGTAATATTTGTGTGTGTTGAAAATTCTAATTATCATCCATGTTGAGATTTCTTCCCTTCCTGTTCAAAACCATAATATCAAATGGCATATATAGTTATATACTGTTTGAGATTTTGAGGAACCTTACATGCTACAGAGACCTTCTGAAGAACTCTTGGATCTCATTGTGTGAGAGTTCTGCCAGAACCATACATCATTTTCTTTTATTACTTTTGCTATGTTTTGTTGACTTTTCATGATGTATTGTGCGATGATTTCTTAACTGTCATTTAGGCTTTAGACTCAATTAGTTCAACTTCCCTGTGGCTATGTTTTGTAAATCAAATTTTTGCTTTCTATCATATTTCAGGCTAAGCAGATAGAATCTTACAGAAACTAATGACTCATCTGGGCAGCATAATTAAGCTATATTTATAATTTGATGGGAGAAAGATCCTGGTATTTGGAAAAAGATTTGTATAGTTCATAGAATCTAATGACTAATCTGGGCAGCAAAATTAAGCTGCAAGCAATACGTGTTTATGAGTAGGTACACACTTGATGGTTCTTCTATTTGCATCTATTGTGGTTTTCTCTTAGAAAAAAAAATGTTTAGCTTCATATATACAACAAATTTTATCTTTTTGACTATCGACTGTCAATTGTGTGCTATTGCTTTGTAAATTTTCAATTCAATTGTGATCTTTAAATTCTGATACAAGCTCTGTGTTTTCAGGGTCATTAACGCAGTATAAGGAGCAAGGGAAGCTGCAACATAATCTGAACCAAGTCTATTTATATGCAACTGATTTCAGCGGCCATGAATGAGAATAGATAGAGAGAGATGAGGGGAAGCTGCAACATAATCTGAACCAAGTCTATTTATATGCAACTGATTTCAGCGGCCATGAATGAGAATAGATAGAGAGAGATGAGGGGAGCTTTTCCACCAGATAGACGGGCAATTCTCAGAATTTGATGCAAGAGAGAGATGAGGGGAGCTTTTCCACCAGATAGACGGGCAATTCTCAGAATTTGATGCAAGGGTTCTCTTTAGGCATCTGATTCAGGTAGTTCTATACTGTCATGAGAATGGGATTCACAGAGATTTGAAGCCTTGAGAATATTCGGTTGGACAACAGCCTTTCATCTCCCTATTAAATTGGCAGACTTTGGTGTTGCAACTTACTTCAGGCCTGGTACTTACAAATTTTCTTTGCTTTTGATGAGTTAGGTTTTCGTTCCACTTTTGGTTAGTTAATATCAGATATTCGACAGTATTTTGGTTCAAGCAGGTTAGAGTTTGCACGGTTTGGTGTTGAGTCCGTTTTTAGGTAGCGCCTGAGGTATTTGATGCTGTTAGAACAGTTGATCTGAGGTTCCCATCTGATCCCGGAGATGGCATCACTGAATTAGCTAATGATTTGATTCGAGGAATGCTTTGTAAAGATCCTTTTAAAAGGCTCACCGCTCACCAGGTTTTAGGTTGTTCAAGTAATGATTGCAGCAACAGAGTTCGCTCAAATGCTGATCTCAGATGCTAAAGCCTGTAGCCGTTAAATACAGTTAATTTTGATACTCACTGTTGTCCTCCCCTTTCTTACTGAAAAGAACACGTTCCTTGAGAATCTAAGATCGTTCTAGCTAGCCTCTGATAGTTAAAGTTGAAAGTTTGGTGTAGAATGATCTATGCTTTGATATGAATTTTTTTTAAAGATAATCATGCCATATCTACCAGTACACCTCCAAATTTGGAACACAAATCTTCCATTTGTAACTTTCTCCACCTTGATGCAGAAGCCAGAGGCTGTAATTTCAATACTGAACTACGACTTATTATTGGAAAAATGCTTGAAAACAAACTAGAACTCTCCGATTAGTAACAAAAAACTGGCAGCAAGGTGTCCCGCTTCATCAATAGGTAATTCATTATTGTTAGCCATTTTGCATGCAAGGTTTACTGACAAGATTTATAAAGTTGATAAAATAATAGACTCCTACTTAAGGATGACTACGATTGATTTGTGCACCGGGAAAAAACAATTTCCAATTTATTATAAGGCGTTCAAATGTTGTAAAGGATTTCTGGTTTGCGAACATTTTAGGTTTACAAAAGGAAGTCACAATCATCATCAACTTATTATGAGACTTCCAGCTTTGTATTACATCTTAGTAGGTCTGGCAACGGGCGGGTATAGTGCGGGTACGGGTCGGGTTTTTAACGGGCCGACCCGGTAAAAATCCGTTAAGTAAACGGGTTTCGCGGGCTTAACCCGACGGGTTTGCGGGTTTTCCGTTGGAACCCGTTAACAATTTTTTTTTTTAATTAATTTTTTTTTTAAAAAAATCCGTTAACAAATTAAAAGCATTAACATTAATGCAGCATGCAATTAAGGAAAATATTAAAATTTAAGCAAATAACTTGGAATCAAGCCTAACAAAGCTTAGATAATCATCGTCGATTCAACTATACTTCTCCATGATAGGATTAGCTATGTCCTCAGGAGGGTAATTGTTTATGGAGCTCTCTCTCAGACATTGACATAATCAAGGGGCCTTAGTACATTTAAAACCTGCTCCAAAGCCACACTCATTAGAATCTTATCACCCCTCTTAAGCCTTTGTTTGGCTTCCATGTATCCCAAAGCATACCAAAAGCCAGCAGCTGATGTGTTACCAAATCTGTAAAGCGCCATTCTAGATGGCTCAAGATCATAGTCGCTTAATGATAAGCTCTTACCTATCCCATTTATAATTGCTCTTCCACCAGGGTGGAGACAGAAGTGTTGAATTCCAGCCTTTATATTCAAACTGACTCCAACTGCTTCTAGATTTTGGCATTTGATACTGCTGTTTTTCTGAAGCCTAGAAGCCACCAGGTATCGGATTATTTCTGTTAGTGGAAGCACTTTTGGCACAAAAACTTGGAGGTTCACTGTGAAAGCAAGAGCTGGTGCTTCTGTGAGGTGTTTGGTAAGTTGAAAGCCTAGATGTCCACTTTCATCTTCAAGTTGTAACAGGCCACCGGAATGCCCAACCGGAGGAACACAAAAATAGTTACAAAAAGGCAACTTAGTAACCAAGTTCTTTGCTGTATCCTCATCTATCATAGTATCTACTAAACATAAGACATCAAACACCATAAGAGTTTTGAAAAAAGTACGTTGAGAAAGAAAGCCCTGTCGTGAACAGCCTCGACAATATTGAGGCAGATTGGAAGAAAATGGTCAAACTATAAAACAGTCTGTTAGTTTGAGACCAAAACAGATACAGAAATTACGTATCGAAGCAGTAAATATAATATCAGAACTGCCAGTTAAATATAATATCAGTAACCCTCTTTTACAGACATGCTAGTTCAACTTCAAAGGGAGAGAAAGAAAGAAGAAACTAGTTCTTCAGGGCATCATTATCTAAACACCGACAGTTTGCATACAAAACCAGCTTGAAGTTAATCACTCAAGCACAAATAAAACCAACTTCAAATCAAAAACCAATCCCCAATTCAACAAAACAAAACTCCAAAATTCCTCTGCCTTTTCACTTCCCAAAGTCACCCAGAAAGCTCAAACATGATCGGAAAACCCAGAACCAAAAAACGATCAGAAAGTTTCAGTCTGTCAACAAAATCCGACTCCAAGAACAAAAACCCACCAAAAACCCAGAACCAAAAAACGATCAGAAAGTTTCAGTCTGTTCATATTACCAAATCTAGAAATTGAAGCAAACCCAGATCACTATTTACACAGATACAAAGACTGCAAGGAATCAAAGAAAACCCAAAGCAAAAGACAGATCCATGCAATACCTTGACAAATTGGGCGCGCAGAGAGAGATGAGAGATATAGAGAGAGAGAGAGAGAGAGTTGGGATTTGGGTGATGGAAGTGAATGGGAGGTTGCTGTGCTCAGAGTGGGTTGAGTTCCAGAGAGAGAGTTGGGTTTTGGTGAATGACGGAAAGGTCGAAACTCGAAGTAGGTTTGTTTGGAAGTAAACGGGTTCCAGTGGGTTTAGCACGCAAGGCCCGTTAATTTGCGGGCTTTTTGCGTGCGGGCTTTCTTAGCACGAATTTAATAAATGGACGGGTTCGTGCGGGTTTCGGGCGGGTTTACGGGTCACGGGCTCAGATGCCAGGCCTACATCTTAGTAAAATCTAGGAGCATGTTAATCTTTCGAGTTCGATGATTCATAGCATTAGAGAGTTCTGAAGTGGGTGTGTTAACATATCAATCACACGCATCAATTGACGTTCCTTGTTCTTATCTCTTCTGTCTTTCAAAACCTTCTTTATAGCCATAGTCTCACCAGTTTCCAAGCATTTTGCCTAAGACAAAAGGATCGTCAGTCACCACTGTATCAAAAACAAACTTGCACCAGCATAATAGCTGGGAAGACAATCACTCGATGAACCTGAAAAACAATTCCAAATGATCGAGTTTCCACAACACGCTCTGTCATACAACCAATGGTCTGCAAGGCAAAAGACCCGAAAAAAAATCAGCTTCTTAGCAGAGAAAAATGAACCTTGATCAGCTAGAAACATCTAGATCTCAAAAATCGGATTAGGAATCATATATTTTAATCTTTCAAATCATTGAAGAAGTCAACTTTGAAGTGAGATAAATCCAAAATAGAAATTTCCATAATGGTAACATGTTTGGGCTCTCCATTTTTGCCTCTACCATCAAGAGCAATTTTAGATGACTCCAAAAAACTTCGTCCATTAGCTGAACTTTTGGGTAGTTCGAGCTGAATCCCTAAGAACTTATGTCAGCTTATTCAACTCAGACGCTGCCAATGAGAACATTTTTACATAACCACCGGGGCATAATCAATCTACCCATGTTGCCATGTGGTGCAAGCGGCACCTGCATTCATATTCAGCAACGCAATCTAGGGCTGGGCGTTTAAACCCGAAAACCCGTAAACCCGGACCGGCCTGTGAAAGCCCGACCCCCCTATTTTTTTTCTCACCAAAACGGTTCGGGCCGGGCCTTCACTTTCAAAGTGACGGTTCAGGCCGGGCCTTGACATTCAAATTTGAAAAAGCCCGTCAGGCCCGTATTAGGTAAAAGAGAGACACATGTCAGTGTTTTATTTGCTCAATATTAGGCCACAAAATATTGTCATAGGATCAGGTATACTGAATTATATTCCCCACTGACCTAAACCTAAAGTGAAGTAGTGAACTAAAATACTCGCACTCTTCGAGTCTTCGCGGCCTCGCCTCATTCTTCCCCAGTTCCCCCAAAGTCCCCAGTTTACCCGATCTGAGAGACTGAGAGAGAGGCCGCCATCTCAAAGGCGATCTGAACAGAACCCAGCCGCCTCCTCCGAGCTCCGGTCGCTTCCGCCATGTCAGCCAACAGAACCCACGGGCTTAAATCCGGACCGGTCCGTTTAAACCCAAACTCGATCTGAGAGAGGCTTTCTCCTTCACAAAGCCGATCTGCCCAGGCGCTTCTCCTCCGGCCGCTTCCGCCATCTCCAAGACCTCTCTCTCTCGGCGCTTACTCGATCTGGGCAGGTTAGTGGCTCCGGTCGCTCAGTTTCTCTTAGTTTCTCTTTGCATTCCAAGATTAAGCATTTTGACACAATCATTTGTTGCAGGACTGGAGTCTTCCACCCGATCTCCGATTCTCACCGATCCGCCGCTTCTGAGCTCTTCACCCAGGGATCCTTCGACAGGTGAATTTAAGCCCGAAAATATTAATTGCATATAAATCGTCTGGTCATCTTATTGCCCTATAGTCCTATACATCGTTTCAATTTTACTTGATGGATAATATTTGTCAATAATATCTGTGATGACTAAAGGATTTTTCGATATGAAATCAAGAATAAGGATTATGACTATTGAACCATATTAATCGTGGTCCTGATGAGGATTAGTGTACTTGATTAGTTGATTATCTTTTGTGGGTTAATTTTTCAATAGATTCCTCTCTCTGTATCTTTTTTTTTTTTTTTTGATAAGCTCTCTCTGTCTCTCTACCAAATCACATTGTTTGGTTAACCTTTGCATCATATGTATTACTTTAATCGTTGAACTTTGCTACTTGATGACAAATAATTAAAGTTGTTATAGTTATGAATTTTGGACTGCTTAAGTACTTGGATATAAAGTTGATGTTAAGGCTTGGATTAGAAGTTTAGAACACTGGGTTTTTGATAATTAATTATTTAGTCTCTGTTGAACTGCTTAGTGATTTTGGTGTTGGTTAATTTACCTCATGCATGATTGATTGATAACGTGTGGTTACTGACTGACTGTAGTAAGTGCTTTTTTGTGTGTGGAACTAATATGGACGATATGTAATTGTTTGATTTGGTTGAATATCACAGTTTAGAAGTTTAGGACAATGCAGACTATGCGAAGGAGAAGGCTGCTGAACAAACAGCAAAAAAGGCTGCTTGTAGGACAAAAAAATCAAAGATGGCTGCTGGTATTTGATTAATTGCTTGCTGCATTATTTTTTGCTTGCTTGGTGCATTTTACTGCTTTGCTTGCTTGATGCATTTGCCTGTGTGTAGTGCTAGTTGACCCCAGGTTGCAGCTTGAATGGTTTGTTATCTAAATCGATTTATGATGCTTGTTATAGGGACAAGTGTGGAAGCCAATTAATGGATGGCTACATTGTTGGTGAACTGCTGGATTGAAGACTGGAAGAATGGCTACTAAGTTGCTGTATTTGAATTAGGACTTTCTAATTTCTATTTCATTGCATATTTGTACTTGAATTTGGACTTCATATTTAAATTTGGACAC
The DNA here is from genome assembly GCA_024704745.1 of Rosa lucieae. Lineage (NCBI taxonomy): Eukaryota > Viridiplantae > Streptophyta > Magnoliopsida > Rosales > Rosaceae > Rosa > Rosa lucieae. The sequence continues at coordinate 75,875,458 of CM045493.1, forward strand.
TTTGTATTTCAATTGTAGCTTTAATTGTTCTTGAAGAGTACTTGAATTTGGATATTATGTATTCTGGATATTCAAATTTGCAGCTTGAACTTTGGATTTTGATAGTGTTTTAATTCAAATTTTCACCAGGTTGATCTGAATGATATATAGCAAAGTACATAACTAGATATAGAAATGATAAAATACAGGTTTTTGGGCCCGAAAGCCCGAAAGCCCGCAAGCCAGGCCCGAACTGAAACGGGCCGGGCCCGGGCCGGTCCCTGTTTGTGTCAAAGCGGGCCGGGTCCGGGCTCAATGAAAAACGGGCCGGTCCCGGGCCCAGTGAAATTATTGTTGGACCCGACCCGTGCCCAGCCCTAACGCAATCTAAGTATCTAAAATATAACTGTTCATGATTGTTAAGATAAGTCAGGATTTGATTAAGTTTCTACTTTGTAATACCTGGAACTCGAAATAAACAAATTTACTTACCAATACACTGCTTTTTAAAATCTTCTTGACAATATTGTTTAGTGCCATCTACAGGTGTATCCAGAACCAAGTACAATTGCATTGAAGTTCCTGGCAATCCTTCTTTACAACCCTGATTTCTCCACCCATCTTGATAACCTGTCATCACCAGTATAATCGTTATTAACATTTCACACGTTTTTTAAACATGCAGCTTATTGTGATCATTCAAATGTTAAAATTCGGATTATCTTTGTAGGTGCGCGTGGATGTGATTGTGCATCATATGCATTGACATTCCTGATGCATCTATATACTTAACACACACAATGCATAGCCCAAGACCAATGCCACCATGCCTGAAAAGGGTAACAGAAGCTGAGCTTTTGTTTCAGCTCATTCATCTAAAGACCAGTTCTTCAGACAAATTCATGGTTCAGCTTTTCAGCCTCACCCAAATAAGCTAAAGCAGCTAGGCCTCTGCACAATTTGAAAAGGTACAATTTAAATGAAATTTGCATGTTGTTTTGGATGTTAAATTACAGATATCAGTTGGAAATTGACATGTCCAAGAAATCAAATATCTCCACATCAGGACAACTTGATACCAACACGAAATGAAAAACAAAATTCAAATTTTAGAAACTGAACACTGGAATGGAATGTTGTACAAAAGTGCTGCTCAAATGGCCAAGCCCTTTTTGCAAAAATAACTATAGACTCCACCAACTCTACTATATCATTAATGAGATGAACTGAGATCCTTATTCCAAGCCCTTTATTTTCCCACTTTTATCACTACAAAAGACTTTCCATATTACACAACAATATCCACAAAGACCTCTCGATAGAATAATAAAAAATTTGATGAACCTTGTCTCGGCTACAAAACGCAGTTCAGAAAAAGAAGTATCCTACCATGCATAATCAGTCTGCTGCAGTAGTAAAAACTATAATCAATCTACTCCCAAGTTGTTACCTCCCCGCTGTCTTCATATGTGGGATTAAATCACAACAATTAGCAACCAGACCAAAAAAATAAAAAATAAAAAATGCAGAAACTAAACAATTACCTGTATTTACTTCATCTACCATAGTGGAGCAATAGAGATTGATAGAAATCGTTGACATGAAGCTGCTTCCCAGACTGGGTTTGTGAGAAGTCAGAAGAGCTGTTACTCCAACAGTTGCTCCAGCAAAAAAATAAAAAGAACATCCCAGCTAGAAGCTCGAGGTGCAAGTCTTTGACCTTGGCCTTCTCCTCCTGAAATCATCACAACATATCATGAACACAACATAATCTTGTTTCAGTTACTACTTTATGCTGAGGTTTTCATACCACATAATCAGAATATCATTTTTGGTATCCAAGATACAAACCATAGCCACCCATTAACAGCCTACACAGATCAAATCGTAGACAATAATGTGAAGCGACTCTTACGCAAGATTAATAAGGTATAGTATGCTATACAAATGCATAGGAGAAGTGCACTTGGTACTTTCGGTAAGTGAATATAGTATTCCGTAAATGAGAGGTACACTATGCTAACCTTACTTTTTCGACCGTTGTGTGCCATGCATGTTTGAAAGGGTAGGAAACACAGATGATAGAATGTAGAAGGCATGGGACATAGTGCAAAAACTACTTCTTTTAATAACATAAATAAATCAATCTCAGTATTTAGCTGGGTTAACTACATTTTCCTTTCTGCAGTGGTTACAGAGCATCTTCTGAACACCAAGCCTTTTGCATAAACTCAGACCACTATTGTTGTAATTCTTTTAGCTTCTTTGTTGTGTCATTAGGGGACAATTCACACAAAAAAAAAAAGTTTTTGGTATTCAGATTATTTCTTTTAGCTATATAGATAGTTGGATAATATCTTGGAAATATGTGACAGAGGGAACGTAGATGAGATGGGATAAAAATATTAGACCCGTTATTGGTTAATTTATTGCTATTTTTATGAATCAGTCTATGCACATCTTTTTCTCCTTCTCTGACATCTTTGGTCTCCATGCTCTCATCTTCCTTCTCTATCCTTAATTTGAAATGATTACCAATGTTACCAAGAAGGCACTTGGTTTTAATTTTAATGACAAAAAATTTTACATGCTGCCTTGACCTTTTCTAATGAACTGATATACAATGTAAGATGAATACAGAAATATAGCAAAATATCAAGGCATTTGGTAGTGAAGTACCTTAAAGGTGAGCTCTTTTGTGCCTGCTTGAACCACAGTTGCAGATGATTGAGCTGCATATGCAGCAACCAAAGATAGCCTACCAATTCCCTACAGAAAACAAATTGACCATGCGACCTTGAATCTCCTTGAACACCGGTAAAGGATTGATTGTGGCAGATAGCTAGCAAGTAAAGAAATTCGGAAATCGAGAGAGAGATAAAAGAGGGGCTTACATCTCTGTTGGCTTCGTCGGCTATTTTCAATGGATTCTCTGCAAACTAAAAAATTACCGCTACTCACTTCAACATCATGCAATGGAACTGTTCCTTCTTCAACCCCGGAAGCGATTTATGGAAGGAGTTATGGAGAGGATTTGTTTGCGATTCGAAATCCCTTCTTCTTCTTGTACCCAGATCACTCTCTCTCTGTTCTCAAGGGATGTGTACATGCGATTAGGTATCAGAAGGTTATAGAAGAAATACGACCAAAAAAAAAAAAAAAGGTTATAGAAGAATGGCAAACTGTAATTGAGGAAACTAGAAAGGGCAAAAGCGTCACTCCACTTTGTGAATAGTTCAAGCCCGGCAACTGAGCTTTAGTATATTGTAAAGGGGGCTAAAATTTACACACCCTATTTTACATTCTACACACCCTTGGCATTTTTTTAATATTTCTTATCAATTCAAGATAAATCTCTTCCAAAACTACCCTTCTCTAGCTCCCTCCCTCCACAGAACCGAGAATGATGTTGATTGTAGGTTAAAGTGGAGAACCCAGAAGCAAATCAGCTTCCTGAAGTGGATTCATTACCAGTTGGATTTGTTGACAGCTCCACAAAGCCACTGGCTCCTCTAAGAGAAGCCTCCGGGCAATCACGAAGATGATAATGCCTCGGAGATGGATCGTTCGAAGGAGCTTGTGGATGAATTGGGTGCAAATGAGTTGCAAACGAGCTGGGATAAGGGAGAGAAGACACCCAAACTACAATCAGAATAGAAATGTAATCTATTGGATGAGCATCTTGAAACCTTCGCAACAACCAAGTCTTGTGCAACCAAACATGTAACTCTTGAGAAATATATGTCCCAAGCAATTAAGCTATAACATCAACAGATAGCTACTTCTTCTGTTGTGTCTAGAATCCTCATAAAATAGCACATTGCCATAGCAATAACACAAGCAATTATGATTGAGGAGTCTTTCAAAATAAACAAATAATCGAACACTGCATAGCCTCATCGAGATAGAGCAGTAGCATGTGCAATGATTCAGTAATCAATTTGCAAATCTAATCAAAGACCCACCCGCTGCTCATGTTAGTCCAAAGTCATCCTTCATCTCCGTCTCAACTAAGAAGCTCTCCAGCTCCCCTTTGTTCAACTCGTCAAAGATTTCGGCCAACTCCAAATTCGAAAGCCCACCGATGTTCTTCAATACGTCGTAGGAAGAACATCATCGCCGATGACTATAACGCTGACGCTGACGTCATCTTCCCTCCGATTCCCCACAGCACCTCAGCCGCCTCGATCGCCCTCCACGACGATTGCAAAGACCTATATGCCCCCAGATCATCTCCCTCCCCGACCAAAGTACCCACCTTTATCGACCTCTCCGATGAACCTGACGACATCGACGAGATTCGGATCCTCCGATTCAAACCCACCAAAACCCACTTCAAAAAGCGAAGGACAAACCCGTTTACAACAGGGTTCGTATCAGAACCGGGCCAATCCTCCTCCGATTCTCTCACTGACTACCCGCCATTCGTCTGTGATATTTTCGCCGACGACAAGTTTGGGTACCAATCTTTTCCAATCGAGAACTGCAACCATGTGTATTGCTCTGATTGTGTGATCAACTACATCGATTCCAAGCTCCAAGGAAATGAACCCACAATTTGGACCCGCCTTCGCCACGCACAACCCGTTCTCCACCTGGGCAACCTTGTGGAGAATATCCTGAACGTTGGAGTACGTCTGGTGAGAGAGAGAGAGAGAGAGAGAGAGAGAGAGAGAGTGCGTGTTTTAGTTGTAGGCAGCACAAGGGGTGAGACAGAAAGTATAAGGGTGATTTGGTAAAAGCAGCACAAGGGGTGTGTAGAATGTAAAATAGGGTGTGCAAATTTCAGCCCCCATTGTAAATTGTTTTTCTTGGTTGCTTTACATAAACATTCCGCTATGTATAAATCAATTGTATTCTCTTATCTATAAACCCAAGTACAATCTTGAACAATCTCCACCAATAACTTTAAATAAATAAACTTCAGTATCCCAATAACATATCACAATAATTCCCGCAGCAGAACGCAGGGTTTCAAGTGCATGCTAATATACAAATCTACATGCAATAGAAAGCAAAATTCTGTAAACACTATACATAATAACACATGGAGCTAGCAAAACATCAACATGCGATAACAAAGTGACTCCAGATATGTGACATATAGTGCCAAATAATTATTTACAAACTGCACCCCATTTTATTTTTTTAATAATATATCATCTCCCATCTTTTTATACTTCCTAAGATACCCTCAAAAAGTCAGAGTTTTCTTTTTTCTTTTTGGGTCCTCTCTCTCTCTCACACACACACATGCCATAAATCGAGTCCACCTATCATCAAATTAACATCACAACCTTCTTGATTCCTCTTGGGTTGAAGATTGTATAGTGGCTCTATATTCATTATACAATGGTTCATCATCAGAAGCTTGGTATGTGAGAATTTTTGAAGGAATTCTCTCGTACTCAACACATTGTAGATATCCATTAACAACACCTATAACAAAACAAAACGATGACACCATCAATCCTGCCACTGCTATTGGGCATATTATATCATATTTAATCAGTGAAACCGGGCCTACCTTCCAAAGAAGTAGCAACAGCCTTGAAATTTTTCACCACCAGCTTGTGGAGATCCTCCCCTGCCCAGATGGGAAGTATACATATGTTTATAACCAAACAGACAGCAGCACCCACTCCAATAAGTATCAATCGATAAATTGCTGTTCCGAAAAATGATGATGTACTCCCAGATACTAAAACTATACAGTATGTCAACAAGAACACCCAAAATCCGTATTCATAAGTCTTCATTGGCGAATAAAGCTTGATATAGCTAGCAAGAAAACCTAACATCACAGACCCCAAAACAGTCAATTCAACATAGAACAACTGCAAAACCAGCCATTTCCATATATCAAATGATCCAAACTCTAACTTGCTATGAAAATATTGACTACAATCACAACCTCCTGCCAACTTCCGACCATTACAGCCAACTCTGCTACACCTAGAGCTAGCCCTCCAGCCGAAATTGTCCCCAAAGCATGATTAAACCCTTTGTTCAATGTCGCACCTTTACCATCAAAACGACAACAAAACCATCACTACTGAATCACATCACACAGAAACCAGAAATGAGATTGAGATCAGTAGAGTAGTAACACTACCTATGCTGAATTCGAAAACGACGATAACGGTGAGAATCGCCCAGGTGGAATATTGGCTAGCATCTTTGAGGGCTCCTTGAAAAATATGAGCAGTGACACAATCTCTAGCGACAAGCCCATCGGCGAAGTAAGCTTTCCGAGTATCAGAGCGGCCCATTTGATACAGTTGAACAGAAACCTCCTGAAATTAAGTTGTTGCAAAAGTTGACCAACCCATCAGACATTCTCCCAAACCAGCCGCACTTGACTCTCTCATCGCCGCATTCCGAGCTGTTGAGCCCAAAATCCGAGTACCCTTTTCGTGAGAGCAGCCTCTCCTTGCTCCTCTCCGCGAAGCTGTGCCGGAATGACCCAATTTTGGCCGCCATATCTCCTTGACCCTTCTCGTGAGAGGTGGTTGGGGTTGGAACTGGCCTACCTGGTTAGAGACGTGAGGAGAACATCATGATACAGTCTCACGAAAAAGATCGAGATTTTGGAGATATGGGCAAATCATGCTTAGAGTTCGATTTGTAGGCGAAGGGTAGGCGTTGATCAGGAACGGAGATCCAATTTTGGCGTTGAAATCGAGGATGGGAGATATGCAATTCTTCAGATCCCGGCGGAATGCTCCGGCTGACGGAGATTGAGGTGGACTCGATCTATGGTGAGAGAGAGAGAGAGGACCCAAAAAGAAAAAAGAAAATTTCTACTTTTTGAGAGTATCTTAAGAAGTTAAAAAGATAGGAGATGATATTAAAAAAATAAAATGGGGTGCAGTTTGTAGTTGCAACCCCCCCCCCCCCCCCCCCCCCCCCCATAATTTTCCAACAAGTTGTCTTTTTCCTCCAAGTTGGTTAAGTAGAACCCCGCTCGTAATGTACTTACTAAGTTACTATACATTTTCGCAAGCTTTAATTCAGCTTTTTATTGTAAAATATATAAAAAAATTAACCAAACTTAACAAAACATTTAATTTGTTATCTTCAATTGGTACATCAAGTCTACTGCTTGGCTACACAAACCAAGACTATTAGTTGGTTGACGTTGATCGAGAATCTTCACTCTACGTATACACGGCCAAATGCAACTTGACGATAATATCTGTACGTAGTCTACCGAACAAGATCGATTGACGTGGCTTTCAGACAAACCCACCATACGTTTATGATATATCTATTGACTAATTCCCGCTTAATTCCACCGTCCATGAAATTCTGATATATATGTAGTTCTCCGGCCTATATAACTTGATGAACCAAACAAACTATTAAGTACGTACCTTCAATTAATAGAGTAATCACCAATATGATACCTATTGTCATTCCTCTTAACCTTTCCAGCTTGTTTTTACTCATCGTCACCCTGCTGGTGGCCGGAAAGTCCACACCTATCTACTCTCCAACCTATAATATCACCCTTAACTGTGGCTTTTCCGGCGACACGGTCAGTACTTATGATTTTCAAACTTGGACGGGAGATATCAACTCAAAGTTTTTCTCCGCAGCAGTTGGTAGCGCATCTAAAGTCGAGAAAGCACCACCGTCGTCCTCCACGGGAAGCCAAGTGCCATTCACCACAGCTCGGCTTTCGTATTCGGAATTCACTTACAGATTTCCCGTAAGTCCAGGCCAGAAGTTCATCCGCTTGTATTTCTTCCCAGCTACGTACAACGCGGACTTCGACCGCTCGAAATCACTTTTCTCTGTCAAAGCCGGTGGCTACAGACTTCTCAAGGACTTCAACGCTTCTCTCAGTAGTACAGTCTACGATGGCTATGAGACTATATTCAGGGAATTCTGCGTCAACTTTGAGCCAGATCAGCGGAGTCTGAACATCACATTCACTCCCAGCAAGGGGGGATACGCGTTTATCAACGGGATCGAAATCATGTCCATGCCCACCAATCTTTACCACTTAGCAGCTCAAGGCTATGGGGCTAAATATCTCGGCGCCAGCGATAGCAGATTTTACGTTGAAAACAACACCGCTCTGGAGATGATCTACCGAATCAACGTTGGTGGCAAGGCAGTACCTCCGAATGAAGACACCGGCATGTACCGCACCTGGAATCCAACCGACGAGTTCTACTTAGATGATGTAAGTGAAAAGTGGAGCATTGCACGACCAAGATATAATACTCCACTCAATTTTGCAAAAATCCCTAACTACACTGCGCCCGAAGAGGTGTACCGAACGGCCCGGACAATGAGAGGGAACATCACCATCAACAAGAGCTACAATCTCACCTGGGGATTCCCTGTAGATCCAGACTTTTCTTATCTGGTGAGGCTCCATTTCTGTGAGATTGATCCGAATATTACCAAGGCTGAAGGTAGAATGTTTCAGATTTTCATAGCTAATTTAACAGCTGAACCGCATGCGGACATAATCGGATGGACTGCAGAAAATGGAAAAGGAAATGGGATTCCCATATATAGGGACTACTTTGTGTCGATGCAGAATCTTGGAACCCAGAAGAAAGGTTTCGTTAATCTCTCTGTTGCACTACAAGCAAATCAAGACGATTACGATACTCAATATTTCGATGTGATCTTGAATGGGCTGGAAATCTTCAAACTCAATGACACAGACGGCAATCTCGGCGGACCCATCCCCGAGCTATCGAATATCCCGCCAACGGTGACGTCGGAAAGCTCTAGAAACTCAAAGAAGAAGTCGACTCCTATGCTTGCTATCCTCGCCGGTGTTGCTTCGGCCTTACTTGTTCTTTCCATCGTCGGGGTTTTACTTTTCAGGCGTGGAAGAAAAGTCAAGGACTCCAACTCCAGCAAAGCAACAAAGTGGGGGCCATATTCATTTTCGACGACCAAGTCAACCAAGTCACTCGGCTCATCTCTACCGTCGGACCTGTGTCGTCACTTTTCACTGGCTGAGATCAAAGCCGCCACCCAAAACTTCAACGATGTTTTCATCATCGGGGTTGGTGGGTTTGGTAACGTGTACAAAGGGTATGTGGATGACGGGTCCACACCGGTGGCGATCAAACGGCTGAAACCCGAGTCATCTCAGGGCGCCCGCGAGTTCAAGACCGAGATAGAGATGCTCTCCCAACTCCGCCACCTCCATTTGGTGTCCCTCGTTGGATATTGCACCGAGCAAGGTGAGATGATCTTGGTGTATGACTACATGGCACGTGGGACTCTGCGAGACCATTTGTACAAAACTGAAAATCCACCACTTCCGTGGGAACAACGGCTCCAAATTTGTATTGGTGCGGCGCGTGGGTTGCACTACCTTCACACGGGGGCCAAGCGCATGATTATCCACCGCGACGTGAAGAGCACAAATATCTTATTGGATGAGAAATGGGTGGCCAAGGTTTCGGACTTTGGGTTGTCCAAAATGGGCACCACCACTTTGTCCAAGACTCACATCAGTACAGTGGTGAAGGGTAGTTTTGGGTATCTCGACCCGGAGTACTATAGACGTCAACAGTTGACTGAGAAATCGGACGTTTACTCTTTTGGAGTAGTCTTGTGTGAGGTTTTGTGTGCAAGGCCAGCTCTGATACGTACGGCGGAGAAGAAGCAAATGAGCCTAGCTGAATGGACCAAGACTAGTCATCGAAATGGCACGATTAATCAAATCATTGATCCAAATCTAAGGGGAAAGATTGCAGCCACTTGTCTGAATAAGTTCGTTGAGCTTGCGTTGAGTTGTATGAATGATAATGGAAGTGAGCGGCCATCGATGAATGACGTAGTATGGGGGCTTGAGTTTGCACTGCAGCTTCAGCAGAGTGCGGAAGCCATGTTATACTCCAACGTCGAAAAGGAAGGTGAAGATGAGGTTGCATTCATGAAAGGTAATGATGCTGGGATGAGTTGTAGCTGGGAATACTCGTCGGATTCGAAGAACAGCAGAACGACCAAAACTAGTAGCGATGAGCAAATGTCTACCTCCAATGAATCCATGAAAGGCATGTCTGGAACAATCTTCTCTGAGATCAAGGATCCCACTGTGAGATGATCGATGATAACGTGCATACATTATTAATGGAATGAAGAGAAATATGTGCGAATCATATATAGCTAGGTGCCTAGGTCTCATACTGTGACACAGTATTTATGTTTGTGTGTATGCTCCAGTTTTACCTCATTTCTACTTTTGCAGTTTTTGAATAAATATACATGCGAAATAAATTGTTTTCGATTGAATGCTATAATATGGTAGTGTTCATATATTACCCGGCATTTAATTTTCACATGTGCTTCTACACTACTTAATGACTACCAATTATTGGTTCTACGTCTCCAGCACTCGTGGAAGAACTTGTTTACTTGTTTAGAGTCACATGCCATGTTGAAAATCTTAAAATTTTGTCAGAAATACTTTTAAGTTATCGGGTCTTTCCACCTGTCCATGCTTGGATAGCTTCAGATTAATTCATACCATCAACTTAAACAACCTAAACTAAGATGTAACATCATCTTATGCTGCAACGTACATATAGATGTGCCATATATTGTGAATTCAATTAATATTAATGTAAAGATTTTCAAAATAAATTTCACCAAAAGCCTTGGGTGAGAAGATAAATGGAGATTGACAATTAGCAATTTGCCAATTTATTTATTTATTTTGAAATCTGCCAATTAAGCTTATGCTATGCAAGATTGGGCGTATTTGACACTAACATGTAACATTTTACATCTTCACCTAGTGTTAATTGTCTTCGCTTTGTGCTTGTTTTGAGCGTTACCTAATTACCCAAATCCATATGTGACAGCTCTTGACTCCGGTTCTTCCATCCCCTAAAGCTCAAAGAAACAATTCTCAAGCCATAGGCCACCAGTACTGTTGTTGCTTAAAATGATGTTTACAAGTACCAACCCAAGTCATAGCTGGAGACTCTTAGACGTGTTGTAAGTCCTGCTGCAACTTTTCTACTAAAGAAGACAACAGCTACATTACAATTCTCCATCTGTTCTCCCAGAGACTTGTCCTGAAGACTTGGTCTAAGATTACAAAATACTCTGAAGTTAGCTATACAAACGGAAAACAAGTTGCATAATCTTTATCCTTATCTCTCCTGAATGATTAGAGTAGACCCAAGAATTGTATACAGAAGTCTTCCATCATGTCCCTCAAGTCTTCCATCACGTCCCTTTCTGGTTAGAAATTCAAGTCTCTGCGTGCAACACAACAAAACCTTTAAGTCAATTTAATCACGAATCACACTAGTGTGTTGACAAGAAAAGTCTCAATTTAGAGAAACAACAAAGTTCTTGCATTTCCAAGTAACTACTTCACATTTGCATATTATTTTGGCCAAGGGCATGAGTCTCATTCATCAAAAGAAAAAGGAAACCTCCACTAAAACAATGGACTGGACAACTAAAGCAAACAAAGAAAAACACTTTCTCAATAATGGAGAACACACTTTACAAAATAAAGCTCTGAACTTTCCAAAGACCAAAATCGCTGCCGTTGATGCTGGACGGAAAGATTATACAACAACCCATCACAGACTCCAGTTTATCTTTTTTTGGTTTGTTTAATGCAATTGCAAGCTTTATCACGGATTTCTGATGAAATATAGGGCATTATAACTTGTTTGATAGCGCCTGCAAAGTCTTTTAAGCTTTAATTATCCTCTTTCAACCTTCAACTTTCCAGAGTCTAAAATTTTGAATTAGAAAATTAAACACAAAGAGTACTGTTATGCTCATGATTCTATAAGCAGAGTAGCTTCCCCTGTTTCCAACTTCATCCTTACCCTCTCATCTCTCTCTACCAACAATGAAACCAATCATCACTCCTCTCTACCTCTCCTTGTTCCTCCACATCCTCACTCTCTTCGTCACCGCTCAGTCGCCACCATACACTCCGGTCGACAATATCGTTCTCGCCTGTGGCAATTCCGGCCAACCGACCTCTAATGACCTCAGAAAGTGGAGTGGAGATATCAACTCAAAATTCACCCCAATAGGTAACGCATCCCAATCCATAGATGCACCGCGGTCGGGCACAGCGAGCCAAGTCCCTTACACCAAAGCTCGGCTCTCTCGCTCCGAATTCACTTACAAAATTCCCCTCTCTCGCGGCCAAAAATTCATCCGCTTGCATTTCAATCCAGATACATACACCCCGGATTTCCGACGCTCCAATTCCCTCTTCTCCGTCACCGCCGCCGGCTTCACTCTCCTCAAAGACTTCAACGCCTCCGTCACCGCCGACGCTTTCGGCGAGTCCCCGCTGGTCAGAGAATTCTGTGTAAACATCGAGACAGGACAGAGACTCGAGATCACCTTCACACCAAGCAAAGATGCGTACGCTTTCATCAACGGAATCGAAATCGTGTCAATGCCCGCCGGTTTTTACTATACTTCTTCAGCTAATTTTGTCGACACCGGCGCAAGGTCATATCCGATCGAAAACAACACAGCTCTGGAGATGGTGTACCGAATCAACATCGGCGGAGGCACCATCTCACCGAACACAGACACCGGAATGTACCGGAATTGGGACACCGCAGACGAAATTTATTTGGATGATAGAAGTAAAAAATTGAGCGTGCTACCACAGAACAATACAATCGAGCTCAATTTCGTCGAAGTTCCAGAATACTCTGCCCCAAAACCAGTTTACACAACAGGTCGGTCAATGGGGATGAACAAAACCATCAACAAGAGCTATAACCTCACATGGGTATTTCCCTTAGATCCCAAGTTTTATTACCTGGTGAGACTCCATTTCTGTGAGTTTGAATCTGATATTACCAAGTACGGTGATCGATCGTTTCAAATCTTCATGGCCAATCAAACCGCAGAAGAACTTGCAGATGTCATCGGATGGAGTGGAGCAAATGGGAATCCAGTTTACAGAGACTACGTTGTGGGAATGTTCATGCCTCCGGTTGGAAACCAGAAGAAAGTTAAACTCTTTCTAGTACTCGCAGCGCTGCAGAGAGATTCGTATACTAAATACAACGATGGCATCTTGAACGGGCTAGAAATCTTCAAGCTCAATGACACGAGTGGGAATCTTGCCGGACCCAACCCCGACCCACCTCCGGTGAAACCACCAAAGGTACCACCGAAGAGCCCCAGTAAGAAAAAGTCTGCTCCTATGGCAGCTATCATTGCAGGCGTAGTTTCCGGTTTACTTATGCTCTCTGTTCTCGGATTCTTTGTTCTCCGAAGAGGGAGAAAGGCCAAGGACTATAGCTCAAGTCAAGTAAAGTGGGGTCTGCTTTCATTTTCAACGACTACTAAGTCCTCCAAGTCCACCACGTCTTACGGTTCATCTCTGCCGTCCGAGCTGTGTCATCACTTTTCATTGCCGGAGATCAGAGCCGCCACGCAAAACTTTGATGAATCGAACGTTATTGGGCGTGGCGGGTTTGGTAACGTGTACAAAGGTACCATCAACGGTGCGTCCACCCCCTTTGCGATCAAACGGCTGAAAGCGGAGTCGTCACAGGGTGCCCTTGAGTTCAAGACGGAGATCGAATTGCTCTCCCAACTGCGTCACGTCCATCTCGTGTCTCTGGTCGGGTATTGTGACGACAACGGTGAGATGATTTTGGTGTATGACTACATGGAAAATGGGACCCTACGCGATCATTTGTACAACTCTGAAAATCCACCTCTTCCTTGGGAACAAAGGCTTCAAGTTTGTATTGGTGCGGCGCGTGGGTTGCACTACCTTCACACTGGTGTCAAGTGTATGATCATTCACCGAGATGTGAAGAGCACGAACATCTTGTTGGATGATAAATGGGTGGCCAAGGTCGCTGATTTTGGGTTGTCGAAAATGGGCACGACCACCATGTCTAAGACCCACATCAGCACCATGGTCAAGGGTAGTTTCGGCTATCTCGACCCGGAGTACTATCGTCGTCAACAGTTGACTGAGAAGTCTGATGTGTACTCATTCGGAGTAGTATTGTGTGAGGTGTTGTGTGCTAGGCCGGCTTTGATCCGTACAATGGACAAGAAGCAAATGAACCTAGCTGCATGGTTTAAGACTTGTCACGGAAACGGAACGCTTGACCAAATCATTGACCCTAATTTGAGGGGTAAGATTGTAAATGAGTGCTTGGACAAGTTTGTTGAAATTGCAATTAGTTGTATGCATGATAATGGGAGTGAACGACCGTCCATGAATGATGTTATATGGGCGCTTGAGTGTGCATTAAAACTTCAAGAGACCGTAGAGGGTTCGGATTTGGATTTCAATGCCGGAAAGAAGGGTGAAGATGAGGCTTCAATGCTGAATGATAGTGATGCAGGGTTTAGTGGCACATGGGGAGACTCGTCAGGTTCCAATAACAGCAGGGTGACCAAAACTAGTAGTAGTTACCAAAATTCTAGTGCTAGTGATTCCATTAAAGGGTTGTCAGGTACAATCTTCTCTGAGATCTACGAACCCAATGGAAGATGATTCGACCATATAGGATCCATAAGCGAGACTGTTGATGTAGTGCATTTGTGTTTAATGATCTCAACTCAGTTTGTAACTATATATGTTGTGTGCTTCAATCCAAGTGAGTAGTGTGATGACGTAATTTTGAATAAGGATATATCATTTGCTCTTATTTTTTGTACCCTAGTCTTCTTCTGCCATTTCAAGGAATTCTTCCAATTTTGCAAATAATTTGCAAGATTATGTTGTACGTACAATGTTCAGTTCGTTTGTTGTTGATGGATCTCAATGATGTATCTTTGAGTTTTTGGCTTTATGGGACGCTTATTGTTGGTCCCTCTTCATTACTTCATTGCTTTGTCAAGTTGCACATGCCCAATGCTAGTTTGCTACCCAACTTGTGTAGGTCTTTAGTGGCGGATTCAGGATCTAAAACCCGTCTAGGGTAATTATAAGTGCACAAAAATTTCTCAGTCATTAACAGATCGAATTCTCAGTTACCCAAAACTCAAGCACTCTTCTAAAAACCAAATATATGTCTGAGAATTGGCACGAATGCAACTTGCTTCCATAAAATGCAATAAATCTATCCCCTTTGAACCACCTTCATTTTGATGAACTAGATAATCATTCGAAACACGAGCATCGGCTGCATTACTATATTCTGCTAAGCACAAACTAATTACATTCCCACAAAAGTGCTGCGGAAATTCAAAAAATTAAATAAAACAAAACTTAGAAGACCCATAACAAGTCAAAAGATGGTATTCTATTCCTTTTGAGCCCAAGAGAATTGCGAAAGAAAGAGTGATTATCTTGCGAAGATTGATAGCTGAGGTGGGTTTGATTTTGAAATTAAGCCAGTAGCTATGGAAGAACATAGGCTTGTGGCATTGGTTTACACTTTACGGTGATCATCAAGGACCTAAGACACCCACTTCCACTAATCTGCCTATAGTCATCACTAACCTCTCTTTCACCACCCTGCTCCGTATAAACCAAATCAATTTGATAACCATATGCATAAGAATCAACATCATCTTCATTTCAATTTTCAACAAAACAACCATCATTCAGATAATTGCATATGTCAGAGAGCATATGGAAGAGGCATTAGATAGGTGATAATAGTTCCGAACAAACAAACAGCACATTAGTGATCATTAATAGGATAATCAGAAAGATTACATGCATTTTATGATTTTTATCATACCCTAGGTTGTCCTACATGAGCTAGTAATAATTCAACCCTATAAATGAGTTTAGAAAGCAACAAGCCAGGCCTATCCAAACTCAAGCATACCATGAATTGTTCTCAATCAATCCATTCAAAACTAGTTTCAAATACCTACCAGGTTGCAATGAGTCATTAGTACTAACATTATGAATCCGATGAAGAAATCCTATAATTTTCTAAATTATGACTCCTCAATTTTTCTTATGGTAAACAGAATTGATCAGAAAAGAAAAGAAATCAACAACAAACGCATTTAACCCATTAAAACAATCGAGAGAATTGATCAGGGACACTATTCCAATCAACAAACCCATTAAACCAATCAAGAGACTGTGGCGACCTGGAGACCGGATTACCACAGCGCCGCCTCCCCAAGGAACCCTACACCCGCAACACTTGGAGTAAGTGTTTTGGGACTAGAATTCCTCAAAGAGACAAGGCCTTTAGGTTGGAAAACACGATATCTATAAGCCCAAAATTCTTAGGCTTGTATAGTGGGCTTGGCTTGTCACCACAAGATTACGAACTAGGCGAGGAAGAGGAAAGGAAGGTGGTGTTGTGTTGAGTTTTAGAACCTATGTCAATTTTTAGTTCTGAGCCCAAGTTTGCATTAAGTTCATTGAATGGTAAGTTACGTGAGTCTTCTATGTCTAGCCCACTTGGACCTAAACTCAAATGGAGGTTCTAACCCTAGGGTTCCACTTTGGTGGTAAGCAATCACACACACATCATCAACCATACATAACGTTACAAAAATTTAACGAAATCAAACAAGCCAAATAAAATAAATTTTAAACAAAACAAATTTTGGCCTCCAAGGATTATCCTCCGTACCCAAGCTTCGACAACAACAGCCTGCAAAACAAACTAAAGTAGGGGTTAGGCTCCTACATCCAGTCATTGCCCACTCCCGCCCCCATATCTAAGTTTAAAAATATGATTTATCGTTTTGAATAAAAGTAGATAAAAACCGGTTTGCGCTTCCACGTGATTGTCACCACGTAACTACAATCTCACGGCAATTGATCATCTTTCACACTTCCATCACAACCGTCCATCTAGCCAATCACTTTTCGGAATTCAATAATCACAAGGCTAGAGACAAAGGGGAGATAACAAGGGCATGGTGCACACTGCCCACCACCGGTGTCCCAAGGAGGAACTGACCTCT
This sequence comes from Rosa lucieae, assembly GCA_024704745.1. Taxonomy (NCBI): domain Eukaryota; kingdom Viridiplantae; phylum Streptophyta; class Magnoliopsida; order Rosales; family Rosaceae; genus Rosa; species Rosa lucieae. The sequence goes on from CM045493.1 coordinate 75,892,333, forward strand.
CCTTACATACCCATCAATTGCCAACACATCAATCCAATCCACGCAAACCATTTCAAGTTATAAAAACAGATAATTTCCAAAACATGCAAGAGGCCTCATATAAAACATAGTATATGCAAGAAAAGCATAGATAGAGTTAAAGGCATCCCCTACCTGGAACTCGAGCTTTCTCTTGCAGCACTTGACCTCAATGCAACCTTGTAGCAACCACCACTTTACAAGATCTTACCAAGATATCAAGCCTAGACCAAATAAGTAACATTAATCACGATAAACTAGGCTAGCTATTCACTCACATTACTCTCCAAAGAAAACGTTTCCTTTAACCTAATTACTAATTAACAATCAGACCATTAGGGCTCTAAGGGAGAGTTGGTTTTTCAGGAAAAAGTGGCAAAAAGACCTTTAGAAGACAAGTTGTCAAAAGCTGGAAACAGAGTTTAAGTAGGAACTGTTAAGGACCAAGGAAGAGTGTCAAAATACTTGAGGTAATTCTTGGAAAATTTTGGAAAGAAGATGGTTTAACAACCAACTCAGTAAGAATGAAATGGTTATAGAATTTTGAGTGAAGCCATGTGAAGAGTAAAGGTTTCAGAAGCTAAAGTAAAACAATGTGCAGGTTTTCTCAAATAACAGCTTCTGTCCACCTATTTCAAAATTGCATAACTAATTCTAGAAAAATGGTTTTGGAGTCATTCAAAGTCTGAAATGTTCATCTTTGTGTCTACTATATTTCTCTAGAAGAAACTGACCCCAAATTCTCAACGGTTTAGCTCCAATTTTGAAATGGATGCAACTGGGTGAGATTTTACTGAAAACTGAAAAACTGCAGAAACTGGTTCTTTTGTGTAAAGCTCTTTTGGTACCCAAAATGGCTGGTTAAGTAGGCTCTAAGACACCTATAGGTTATATATAAAGCTCCTAGAGACTTAAAGTCTCAGTCACCCTTCAATACTATAAGGGGAAGGTCTTGTAGCTCACTAACATGATGTTTTGAAGACATGGTGTTTGGACAACAGTAACACAAATAAACTCTTTGATCAAGCATGATTTCAATGTTCAAAATAACCATGTTCTAGCACAAATCCAACACATCAGAAAGAATGAAAGGTTCTAAGTTAAAGCAACATGGTTTCAGCAACAACAGTGACCAATTGTAATCTGCAAGAGTTGTAACAACCCAAAAATATACAGAGTTTTATGGAAAGGATGATACTCACCAAAGACTAACAAAAAAGATGAGTTTCTCTTGAGGGTTTCAACAGAAAAGAGAGCTAAGGGAGCTGATTGGATCGAGCTCAGTTGCAGGTCAAGAAATTGGCTCCATCTCAAACATGAAAAGTGAAACAGAAACTTCTCAATATGTGGAAGAGTTTTTTTGAATGTATTCAGCCTAAAATTGAGGAAAGAAAGGAGAACTTGATGGTTCCAGAATCTTACCAAGTGTTTGTATCAATCTCAAGTAAGATGTGAGGGATTCGGGTAGAGCAAGAGAGGAAATTCAAGCAGAAATCTGGAACATGCTTGTTTCAGAACAGCTTCCTCTTCGATGGGTGTACAGGACTCAAATCGACTCCAATGGAGCTGATATTTTGAGGCTAGATAGAGGAGACATAGACGAACCACTTTGATGAAGAAATTTTTTTGATCGGAGGTCTCTAACTAGGCGTTTTGGGGCTCGCAAACAGATTGATGTGTCCAGGGACGAGAGGAAAGGTGAGAAGAGAAGGGTGAATGACGATTTATGGCCTGGGTTCTCCCTTTTGAAGGTCTGAGATGATGTTCTTGAAGGAGTTGCCATATGCATGCTGGCAACGTGGAAGGGTGGAGCTGAACAAGGTTCCTTTCTCTCAGCCCAATTCTAACGTGAACAAGAAAAGAGGAAAAGCTCTTTGCGTGTGAAAGAGAAGGCTCAGCTTGGGCAGATAAATTTGGGGTAAAAACAAGAAGTTGTAAAAAAAAAAAAAAAAACAAGAGGATGGGGAAAATAAATATAAGAAAACTCAAATTAAAGTGTTGGCAAGACCAAATAAGGAATGTGTCTCACCAAAATTGTACTTAGATAGGAAAATGGTAAAGTAAGTTTTGTCAGAATTTTTGATCGAGTTTGAAAAACATAAGGAGTAAATAATTAGTGTTTTTATAAAGTCGGAGGGATAGTTGACAAGTAAGCATCGGGTAAGACGAGTAGGAACTCAACCAATTGTTAAGGAATAGAGTAAAATGAGAAATAGTAAACTCACGCACAAGTAGATTTCAAAATTATGCAACGATGCTTTAATGAGCTACAAGAACCTTATTTTATCAAGGAGATATTCAGGACAAAGGTCAACTAACTTATTGAGCTAGGTTCACTAGCATATCCGTCTGTTGGGTGTCCAAAGTAAATTTTGGACTCTAACATTATGCTATTCTTAGGCCCAAGGCCCAAGCCCAAACTATTTCCAAAAGTCTTTGGCCAAAGAAAGGTCATGAAAAATTATTCCGTCAAAAAGTGATGTTCGGAATTTCACGGGGTCTACAGAGACTTAGTTGAAAAGAAAAGAAATACCTCCCGTTTTGGAGCAACTCAGAAAACAAAGCAAGCTTGGATGGGGAAAGCTGGAGAAGATGACTGCAAGTCTGTAATGAAAATTTGTACAGGAAGAAGAACTTGACCTAACATCACGAAGAGAAGAACTAGCTGCATCCAGGCACGGAACCAGGAATTAAATTTGAGGTGGGCTAAATTTACCTTATGCTGGCAAGAAAAATTATCCTAAAACATTTGGCAGAGTCTATTTTGTCAAAAAATTATCTCAATTGCATAGCACTTATCAAAATATCATCCACAAAATGCATTTTGTCACCCAAATTTTTATTCAATGTCAATACAAATTCAACTATTTAAGTTGTGCTTTTCGGTTACCTGAAGCATAAAACTCATCGATAACCGAATTTGAATCAATAGTATCAACAATTTCTCTCTCAATATGCAATGTCATTAAATCTGCAAGAAAATCATGGCTTAGGATTTTGAGGTTGATCTGTCATTAAAAACAAAACCTAGAAAAAAGAAAACATTAAAAACAAAATCTTGAGTTGCCGGCCATGTATAAATAAAAAACTTAAGTCAAACTCAAATATGCAAGGAGCACACCCGGACACCCCACCAGGCCACCACATCCCTCCCCACCACAAGGGAAAATAAATTTGACTTACTCAAAAGCTTAAAAGCACCCAATGAAAATTATAATCAACTCAACTCTCAAACAATCAACACAATAAAGAAATTGCCACTATCATGGGCAATTGGGCATTTGGGTATTAATAATAGAAATTCAATATCTTTTTCTAGGAATCAATAGATTTGATTAATTACATCAAGAAATCTAGAAATACCTAAATTACATTCTAATTTCGTAAAAAAAAAATCATTATAGAAGAGAAGTTAAAGTGTAATACCTGAACAAGGTTGAGAGATGAGAGCAGATTGTTGAGGAGAGGAGATAGAGTGACTCGGTAGAGACTAGAGGGAGGTGAGAGTCTGACTGTCTGAGCTTGAGAAGTTGAGAAACGTAGAACTGAGGAGTGGGCAGAGGTGAGGAGGAGAGGACAGAAAAGGGGAGAAAAGAGAATAAAATGAGAGACTTGCATACATTAATTATACTAGTGCCAGCACTCGTTTTCGAGGCAAGAGGCAGTGAACAAATATGGTCATATGCATGTACTTTAGTTATCTTTTATATGTGTTTGACTTTTTCTTTTTAGGGGAGATATGCTGGGGTCAGATACATATAATCATTTTTTTTCTTCCCCAAAATACTGGGTTGTGCTGCAGCACACCTCAGCCCACCCCAATGTCCGTACCTGGCTGCATCTCATTGACCTGCTGCGCTGCTGTGCGTCCAAAGAGGCAACTAGGCGAGGACTCGAAGTGCGCTGCCCTTCCGAGGAGGTGAAGGAGGTTGTAGAAAAGTTTTTTTTTTCTTTTTTCTTTTTTGTACTTATCTTTTCTTTCCTCCCTTTGGGGTACTGTGGGTTGAGGCAAATATCCCTATACTTGAGACATTTTGGGCCCAAATCTTGTCTAGGCTATAGCCCAGACAGTGTTCCACCTACATCCGCCCTGCAGTCTTTTACAACGTATGATTGAAATTGTCTTGTTGATAAAAAAATTTCTACATACGATCTATTAATTTGAAGGATGATGACCTACTTATTTTTGGTTTAGTTCCAAATTAATTTCATTATAAAGAATAAAAGTATCATTTATCTGAATGAACCAGCTGATCAACTAAAAGAAAATTCCAAACAACCAACAGATTAGTAGTTTGCTGGTGTTTTAATAATGAGGCAAAAAGACTTTACAAGAATTTTCAATGATGAAATTTGTAAATTTTAAATATTATCATGACACGTTTGTTTACACAAAATGAGGGAACTATAAATCAAAGACAATGCGGGAGATTAAGAAGTGATATGTAATTTACCAACCGATATTTATTTTTCTTGGTGAAAAAAAATAAAATAAATTTTGCAGATAAGTGTGGTCATGCAGAACGGGATCCAAAATGAAGTTTTTTTTTTTTCCAACCTTCTCAGTATATGATTGGTGTATACTTTTCCCAATTATCTCCAAAAAAAAAACAGTATTTATTGTTTTTGTGAGAAAAAGAAAAAGGAAAAACACTTACAGATAAATATGGTCAGGCAGAACCTTCTCAGCATATGATTGGTGTAGACCCGTTAGTCCGTCAAGGCAGCTGCCTAAGTTGGCCTGAACAAATGAAAAGGAGAGTAAGCCTACTTGTCAAAGCAGTGATCGAATTGGAGAGAGACAACCACACACACGAGCAGGGTAACTGTTTTTTTTTGGGAACCGACTCTATTTTATGGCAAATTAAACTCAGAAATCTACCCATTTAAACAATAAATAGTTTTCTTTATCTGTTCCATTTTTACTGTTCGACAGCAAATTTACTGTCTGATCGACAATGAAATTTTTTTACTGTAAAGTACAGTTTACGGTTTTATGAGACTTGAAAGACTTTAGAGCCAGACAAAAAAAAAAAGACTTTAGAGCCAAATGCCAAAGACCAAGACACGTACGTGTGCATTAAGCCATGCAGGAATTTCACTGACGTGCATTAAGAGCCAGACAAAAAAAAAACAGACTTTAGAGCCAAATGCCAAAGACCGAGACTTTAGAGCCAAATGTGCATTAAGATTCCTTCATCAGAGCGCGCCTAATGCATGCTGCCAATTTTTGAACTTGCAAGTCTTTGCTGATCGTGTCCCTCCTTCTACTCAATAAGGTCTTCTAGTCACAGAGGTCTTCCTTCATGGTAGAGAGGTCTTCCTTGTAAATCCTTCCATCACATCCATCTCAATTAGTACATAATGAATTCTCTTGCTATAAATATTTATCATGAGGAAGCTAGTTGATACACCAACCAATTTCAAGATACAGTTGCTAAATACCAACATGAAACCAACTATCGCTCCTCTGTACCTTTCCTTGTTTCTTCACATCCTCACCCTACTTGTATCCGGTGATCCACCACCTATCTACACTCCGGTGGAAGATATCACCCTCAACTGTGGCTATTCCGGTAGCTTACAGGATTTCTATAGTAACCGGAATTGGACTGGAGATATCAACTCAAAGTTGTCCCCCATAGAATGTTAGGGTGCTAACCCTAACTACTGGAAATCAACAGATGAAAAAGAAAGCTAAAGAGAAAAGAAGGAAATTGAAATTGCAGATATATTGATCGATAATGAAAGGAGTACAGAGTTCTGGTTTATATAACCCACTGCACACGTGCACAGCACATGACACATAATGAGTCCCCTACTTAGAACAAGTATGCCTATTTAAGCCTATTTTCATAACAATGCAGCCCCCTTAACAGAAACTTGTCCTCAAGTTTCAGATTCTAAGTAAAATATGGACACCTCTGATGAATGCTTTGAACTGATCAAAATGAACCCTTGCTGCAGTCACACTCTCATATGTAGAATTTGCCTTGATCAATTCTTTGTCCCTCAAAGCAACATGTAGCCAACCCGCAAGCATATCCATTAGAACTGAGGGTTTATAACCATATACACCCATTTCTCCTGCAATAATTGGCCCCACCGAGCAAGAAAAATACTCACTTGCAACAAGTTCGGATAGACCCCCATATGAGACCCTTGCAGCAATAGCCTTGACATCTGCAGCAATTGTTAAATACTTCCAGCTCTCCCAATTGTCAACAAACATCATTTTCACAATTGTGTCCAGTTTCTTCAACTTATCAGTAAGAACCAATTTCATTTTCTGCAATTTGTTCTCAAGACGTAAAAACATAAAATTACCATTCAACCATACAGTTAGAGTGGCCAAAGTGCCAAATTCTGAACTTGCACACAAGAACCAGTTGAATAATGCAGCCATTTCTTTGAGTTTTCCCTTGCCGGCAAGTGGAAGGGCTTTCTTTCTGCAATCACAGAATAATAAGCAACAAATGAGCCATGTGTGCAGCCAACACATTTCAGAGTGATCCATGTGTGAATATGAGTTGGTAACCTGCAAATCTGCACCAAAATGACAAACAAGTCTAATAGCAATTGCCCCCGTGGGAATGATGTGAGATTCATTATCAAACATAAGCTCTATTTTCAAGAATGCATCACCAATTAACATTTGAGCCTTGATCACAATCAAACCATGCCGGTTAAGTACCCAAACCTTTAAACGTAGCGGTGGTGTAGAAAGCCAAATCCAAAAGATGGCTATCTCACTATGTGGCATGCAAAGGAGCTCCATTCTGTGATTCAAGAGACATATATAACCTTGGCTTTGGCCTCCACCATAGTACAACGATTGTTGAGCATGATTAATAAGCCAATTAGGAACCTCCTGTTTTGATTCATTTATTAACTCCACTACCATACCAGGATGACCAATCTTGTGAAAATAATCATCTATTTCTGTGCAACGACAGTCACGTAACTTGTAGCGGACATAAACTGCAGTTAGAAACACAGCACAAACCAATATCACAGGAACGACAATCACAGCAGTAATGCGCTGAACAACTTTGCAAGACAAACAAATTGGTATATGAGCAGCAGGCAACCTCGGCACGAGAAAAAACAGAACATCAACTTTTTCTCCCATTTTCTGAGCCAAAAGCAAGGCATAAGGATTTCCAGTTTCAATAGTTCTGACCAACCATTCATGAAGTCCTGGGGCCTCTAGAACATGATTCAACAAGCCTTCTAATTTTGCAAATGTTTGGACAAGAACAAGGCAAAGCCAGTGATGAAAAAAATTGAACAGTGCAGACAAGAAATCATCACTACCCAAAGAACAACTTAGAAGCAAATTAGCACCAAATAATGGTCTAGACAAACTCTCTTGATTGTGCAGCTCAATGTCCAAGATAACAAGCACAAATGGGCTCAGTTTGGTAGAATCTGCAGTAAATATGGAATTGCATATTTGAGGTTGTAGTAACTGATTGCAGATTTCACCTATGGTAGCAATGATTGTCATCTTGGAACCAATGGTACTAATTGAAAAATAGATCTGGAAAGCAAGAAGCCCCTCTGCAAAGTTTATCACCTCAAAATGACCAGAAGTAGGCAAGGGTGGCCCAAGTTGATGAATTTGAAAATCCCAGGCATGACTAAATGATGGCACAATGGTTTGAATACCAACATTGATAATTGAATTAATGAAACCAGAACAATGCAGGGCTGACGATTTGGCTTCAATTTGCTTCTCATGCATGTGAACAAGTAGATTCTGGGCATTTATTCTCATGCTCCCAGTCAAGTTTGTAATATGCAGATCATATTCAAAATATCCTTTGTGACAAGAAGTTGAGAACTCGGGTACATGGCACATATACACAGCCACCATTTCTCGAAGCCCTCGGTATGAGCAAGGTGAAGAGCTTCCAAAAAGGTGGGGTAGCTGATCCTGGATAGCACTCAGAAAATATAACTTTGAATTGCTATTGAGAAAGTCAACAACTGCATCAACCAAACCATAATTTCTCAGCCTTCCATCATCAGCATCATATAGCCCTTTTGCAAAACTTCTCTTATCTTTCTTGCAATAATAAAATTGTGAATCCTCCACAACACCAACAAGATCACCATCACAGCTTTTGTACTTAACACCAGCCTTTTGGCACAACTGGAAATAGTGAGTCACAACTGCACTTTGCTCATGATATTCAGAATGTTCACAAAGGGTTTCCACTACTTAACTTTGGCATTCACAATTTCATCATTTTCTGTATTCAGAGATTTAGATATTAAAGGAGTTGTGAAGTCTACCTGCCCCTTATCTTCAACGAAACCACCAGCGTCCTGCTTAGCACTGACAGAACATATTGTCATCTCATCAGAAGCATCAACAACTTCACGATGAGAAGTGAGTCCTCCACCTTTGTCTCGAATACTCATAGGGGCAATAATGGTCCTTCCTGCATTACACCACCCTTCTGACTTTGGCATTTTATCAAACAGTTGGAGGGCATGATATTCTAACATTCCATTGCTCAGCTGCTCCTTATCTTCAATAGAATCACCCTCGTCCTGCTTAGCACGGCCACTCTTAAACTCATTGAAGTCTCTACCAGCCCCACTATTCACCTTAACCATCTTATCAGAATTCTCTCCCTCTCCCATATCTAATTTCTCATCAATATCAGTCACTTTAGCAACAGAGACAAGACTCAAAGCACCACAATCATCATTCAAGGAAAAATGTTGCTGGTTCATGTTGTGATTGAAATCACCAATTGAGACTGAGCGGTTGGTGTACCTCATGTGGGCTGGGGATGGTGACTCAGCCAATGCGTGGACGGTGACTGATGGTCTAGGTGGCGGCGGAGGTGGTTGTTGCAGCTGGTAGGGGTAGAGACCCGCCGTGGCCGGTGGTGGTGGTGGTGGTGGCGGTTTGTAAGAATCAATGGTCCCAAAATGCAGCTCCGAGGAGACAGGCTGAGTCACTGGCAGAGATCTGATTGGTCCGGCCGAGGGCGGCCTCGACGGCTCCATCACCTGAGCTGTGAGCTCCGATCGAAATTGCCTCAGCTCGTTTAGTAACTCAGACCGGAACGACGCAATAGTTTTCTCAAACTCAAGGCGCCACGCAGCTGCTTGTTCAGCGGCCTGTTCTCTTGCAATTTGGATCCTCTTCCTCCGCACTTCATCTAAGTCAGGTGGACGCGGCGGTGCTGACGAGTATGGAGGTGGAGTCTCAGCGCTCCTCGGCCCCATGATGAGGGCTCTGATACCAATTGTTAGGGTGCTAACCCTAACTAATGGAAATCAACAGATGAAAAAGAAAGCTAAAGAGAAAAGAAGGAAATTGAAATTGCAGATATATTGATCGATAATGAAAGGAGTACAGAGTTCTGGTTTATATAACCCACTGCACACGTGCACAGCACATGACACATAATAAGTCCCCTACTCAGAACAAGTATGCCTATTTAAGCCTATTTTCATAACATAGAAGCCTATTTTCAGCTGAGGAGGAGGAAGGTGGTGCTTCTTTGACTTGGGAGGTAGTGTTACCAGCTTCTATGTTACAAGCAACTAGGATGAGCACGCACAAAGTAGAAATAAGACTACGAAAGTGCTATGCAACATCTTTGAAATTCCACAAGACATTACAATAAGCTGAAACATGTCTGGTGTCTTCACAAATTCCACAATTGTGCAAACAGCCTCATCCTTGGCTTGGCCCAAAACAGGTGCATCTTCGCCAGATAATGTTGCCATGTACTTAGTTAGGAACTTGAAAGACTCCTTTGCCAAGCTGAAAATACAACAAAGAAATAATCAATTTATAACTAATTTAGAGAAGGCATTTACATAAAAATAAAACTTCATAGGAAAGGGCTACGCATAGGATACCTTTTACGTTCTTTTAAAACATTAGATATGGTAAGAAATAGCTGCCTCTGGTCCAAGACCCCAATATTCCACTCCTTCAAGAAACTATCTATCTGTTTGAATGAAGGGAGGACATGCTCAGTGACCTTTCCATTGATGGCCAAATTTAGAGCGCTCAAGTAAACAGAGAACCGACTACATGGGTCCTCCAGTAGGTTGTACAGATTGAACAAACTGTAAAAAAGAAATGATGAACATCAGAAGTACATTCAAAATCATATAAGCAAAAACAAACTGTAAAAAAGAAATGATAAACATCAGAAGTACATTCAAAATCATATAAGCAAATGTCACAATCACAATGGTCTATTACATCTTTAAGCGCGATGCAGGTTTGTCATTTGGTTGCTGTGTAACCTTTCCAGATATAAGTTCTGCCATTTGACCTACTTCATCTAGACAATCAGAATTTGTAACAACATTGCAGATGAGTGAAGATGCACTCAAGATCTGCGAACAGAACAACATGAATTCTTGTATGCTAAACCAAAGATAGATGAATATTGACGATAGAAACAAACACTTGTCACCATTCAACTATCATTTGCTCAATGTTAAAGTTGCAGAAGGCGATCACTAGTGATCATGTGGTCCAAATGTCCAATCCTATTACAATTACCAATGTTGTAAAGAGTCACTAAAGACCTTAACAATCTTTGTAACCATAAGGGCTAGTCACTAACCATAAAACGGTGGCTAAGCTTGAAGCAAGGGTTATTGCTATATTGATGCAATAAGGGTAGAAATGAAAAATCTGGACCATCAACAGCATGCCGTTCATATTACTAGCTAATTAGTAGATATGTCATTGTATCATGCAGTCATGCAACACTGAGCCTCCAACTGCTAAAAAGGCATTAGAAAAACAATAGCTTACTGTACCTGTGTCTGAGACCTTTGATAGTATCACATCAGCTTAAGTTAGCATAAGTGACACCAAATCGAACCATCTGGCGTTTTCCACACATTGTATGGCTTCGTCACACAGTCTTAACATGCTCGTCTGCAACCTGCAGATAATTATGACATAGATAAAAAACCAACTACAAACGGAATTCACGTTCTTCAATCAGGCACGAGTGATATGCATACTGTATATATACAATGAAAGTACCTACATAGTTGTCCAGAAACAAGAATGTGCTTGGTAATAACTACGGAGAGAGAGTATAGATATCTAAAAAAAAAAATAAGGGTCTAGGAAACAAATATTTTAACAAAGCTTAATGAACCATGTATAAGGTTTTCCCATTGCATATAAACACTGGATCAATTGGTTGACCATAGACTGAATGCAGATGTATTTGGTTTCTCTATTTGATTATATGCATGTCACCATGAAGAAAATCTTTTCCCTAACCAAAATTTATATAAAAGAAAACAAGTGACAGCAAATAGATTAATCTTCTACCAACAACTACAGCAAATAGATTAATCTTCTACCAACAACTACAAATTTGAAAATGTAATTGGTCCAGAACTGGGCTGCACTTTGCTAGTACGTCTTGATAAATTAAACGTAAGGATCCTTCAACATCTTTGCAAAATTTTAAAACTACTCCATAAACAAAACACTAATTGTATAAATTCAACTTTATTATCCAGAACTCTACCATTTTTCAAAATAAAAATACTATGCCACTTCCCATCTCAACCTATCAACCCCTGAACTCTAATGAAGATGGTGTTAATGCTCTACATGGTACAAATTGGTTCATTTTTTCTTCTTCTTTCACCACGGAACAAAGGAATGTCTATTACAGATCCCTCAAGTTCTCTGTAGCTGGTTCACTATTTCTATGACTATTACCACACAAACATATCAATCAAACACTGACTGCATTTGCTAAGATTGCTCTTTTGCATCAAAGACTCAACGAAAACAATAACAACAAATAATAAATAATAGAGAAGGCATAAAAAAGTTAAGAAAATTAACTATAAATTCATTTTGATTCACCGCGCTACCGGTACTCGATTGTGCTCTGTGCTTCAAGTTAAGGCACATTTTTTCACCGATGCGTATACAATTCTACTTCCTTTCAACGTTTTTCAGGTAAAAACTAACGAAGAAGATGAAATCCATGAAATTTGAAACAGAGAGAGGGTTTTTGAAGGAGGAAAGAGAGGAGGTACCTCAGCGCCGGCGTCGGCCCAGGCTTGCTCAGACGACGGCGAGGGCCGGATCTTCCTCGGGAGGTCTGGACTATCGTCGTCATTGTTGAAGCTCTGTGCAGCTGCGATTGGGTTTTCTCTGTTTCGTCGCAGCAGCCGAAAGCCAAGGGATTCGGAATTTAGGCAAACGAACAAAACTATTACATTGAAAACAACACAGCTCTGGAGATGGTGTACCGAATCAACGTCGGAGGAGGCCCCATCTAGCCGGACGCAGACACTGGAATGTACCGGTATTGGGACTCCGACGACGATACCTATTTGGGTTATGTGAGTAGAGACTTCAGCGTACTACCATAGAACAGTACAATCGAGCTCAACTTCGTCGCAGTTCCAGAGTACACTGCTCCAGAAAAAGTTTACAATTAGCAATTCGCCAATTAAGCTAATGCTATGCAAGATTGGGCGTACATGAAACAAACATATAACATTTTACATCTTTACCTAATATTAATCGGCTTTGCTCTGTGCTTGTTTTGAGCGTTACCCAATTACCCAAATCCATATGTGACAGCTCTTGACTCCGGTCCTTCCATCCCCTAAAGCTCAAAAAAACAATTCTCAAGCCACCAGTACTGTTCTTGCTTAAAATGATGTTTACATGTACCAACCCAAGTCATAGCTGGAGACCATTAGACGTGTTGTTAGTCCTGTTGCATCTTATCTCACCTGAATGATTGAGAATCTTGCATTAGAGTAGGCCCAAGAATTGTACACAAGTATTATCTTGGCTAGGAGCTTGACTCTCATTCATCAAAAGAAAAAGGAAACCTCCACTAAAACAGTGGACTGGACAACTAAAGCAAACAAAGAAAAACACTTCCTCAATAATGGAACACACTTTACAAAATAAAGCTCTTAACTTTCCAAGACCTAAATCTCTGCCGTTGATGCTGGACTGAAAGATTATACAACAACCCATCGTAGACCCAGTTTTTCTTTTTTTCTTTTGTTTAATGGAAGCTTTACCTTAGAGTTCTGATGAAATATAGTGCAATATAACGTGTTTGATAGCGCCTGCAAAGTCTTTTAAGCTTAATTATCATCCATTAACCTTTAACTTTCCAAAGCCAAAATTTGAATTAGAAAATTAAACACACAAGAGTACTGTTATGCTCATGATTCTATAAGCAGAGTAGCTTCCCCGTTTCCAACTTCATCCTTACCCTCTCATCTCTCTCTACCTACAATGAAACCAATCATCACTCCTCTCTACCTCTCCTTGTTCCTCCACATCCTCACTCTCTTCGTCACCGCTCAGTCGCCACCATACACTCCGGTCGACAATATCGCCCTTACCTGTGGCAATTCCGGCCAACAGAGCTCCAATGACCGCAGAAAGTGGAGCGGAGATATCGACTCAAAATTCACCCCAATTGGTAGCGCATCCCAATCCATAGATGCACCGCGATCGTCCACCGTTAGCCAAGTCCCTTACACCAAAGCTCGGCTCTCTCGCTCCAAATTCACTTACACAATTCCCCTCTCTCCCGGCCAAAAATTCATCCGCTTGCATTTCAATCCAGATACATACAACCCGGACTTCCAACGCTCCAACTCCCTCTTCTCCGTCACCGCCGCCGGCTTCACTCTTCTCAAAGACTTCAACGCCTCCGTCACCGCCGACGCCTCCGGCGGGTCCACGCTGGTCATAGAATTTTGTGTAAACATCGAGACAGGACAGAGACTCGAGATCACCTTCACACCAAGCAAAGATGCGTACGCTTTCATCAACGGAATCGAAATCGTGTCCATGCCCACCAGTTTTTACTACACCGCAGGCGAAAGCCAAGGGATTCGGAATGTAGGCAACGAACAAAACTATTACATTGAAAACAGCACAGCTCTGGAGATGGTGTACCGAATCAACGTCGGCGGAGGCTCCATCCCGCCGGTCGAAGACACCGGAATGTACCGGTATTGGGACTCCCCCGACAATACCTATTTGGATTATGTGAGTAGAGAATTCAGCGTACTACCACAGAACAGTACAATCGAGCTCAACTTTGTCGAAGTTCCAGAATACTCTGCCCCAAAAGCAGTTTACACAACCGGTCGGTCAATGGGGATGAACAAAACCATCAACAAGAGCTATAACCTCACATGGGTATTTCCCTTAGATCCCAAGTTTAATTACCTGGTGAGACTCCATTTCTGTGAGTTTGAATCTAATATTACCAAGTACGGAGATCGATCGTTTCAAATCTACATGGCCAACCAAATCGCAGAAAAACTTGCAGATGTCATCGGATGGAGTAAAGCAAATGGGAATCCAGTTTACAGAGACTACGTTGTGGGAATGTTCAAGTCTCCGGTTGGAAGCGAGAAGAAAGTTAACCTCTCTCTAGTACTCTCAGCGCTACAGAGAGACTCGTATACTAAATACAACGATGGCATCTTGAACGGGCTAGAAATCTTCAAGCTCAGCGACTCGAGTCGGAATCTTGCCGGACCCAACCCCGACCCACCTCCGGTGATACCACCAAAGATACCACCGAAGAGACCCAGTAAGAAAAAGTCTACTCCTATGGCAGCTATTATCGCAGGCGTAGTTTCCGGGTTTCTTATGCTCTCTGTTCTCGGTTTCTTTGTTCTCCGAAGAGGGAGAAAGGCCAAGGACTATAGCTCAAGTCAAGTAAAGTGGGGTCTGCTTTCATTTTCAACGACTACTAAGTCCTCCAAGTCCACCACGTCTTACGGTTCATCTCTGCCGTCCGAGCTGTGTCATCACTTTTCATTGCCGGAGATCAGAGCCGCCACGCAGAACTTTGATGAATCGAACGTTATTGGGCGTGGCGGGTTTGGTAACGTGTACAAAGGTACCATCAACGGTGCGTCCACCCCCTTTGCGATCAAACGGCTGAAAGCAGAGTCGTCACAGGGTGCGCTTGAGTTCAAGACGGAGATCGAATTGCTCTCCCAACTCCGTCACGTCCATCTCGTGTCTCTGGTCGGGTACTGTGACGACAACGGTGAGATGATTTTGGTGTATGACTATATGGAAAATGGGACCCTACGCGATCATTTGTATAACTCTGAAAATCCACCTCTTCCTTGGGAACAAAGGCTTCAAGTTTGTATTGGTGCGGCGCGTGGGTTGCACTACCTTCACACTGGTGTCAAGTGTATGATCATTCACCGAGACGTGAAGAGCACGAACATCTTGTTGGATGATAAATGGGTGGCCAAGGTCGCTGATTTCGGGTTGTCGAAAATGGGCACGACCACCATGTCTAAGACCCACATTAGCACCATGGTCAAGGGTAGTTTCGGCTATCTTGACCCGGAGTACTACCGTCGTCAACAGTTGACTGAGAAGTCTGATGTGTACTCATTCGGAGTAGTATTATGTGAGGTGTTGTGTGCTAGGCCGGCTTTGATCCGTACAGCAGACAAGAAGCAAATGAACCTAGCTGCCTGGTTTAAGACATGTCATGGAAACGGAACACTTGACCAAATCATTGACCCGAATTTGAGTGGTAAGATTGTAAATGAGTGCTTGAACAAGTTTGTTGAAATTGCAATTAGTTGTATGCATGATAATGGGAGTGAACGACCGTCCATGAATGATGTTATATGGGCGCTTGATTGTGCATTAAAACTTCAACAGACCGCAGAGGGTTCGGATTTGGATTTCAGTGCCGGGAAGAAGGGTGAAGATGAGGCTTCAGTGTTGAATGGTAGTGATGCAGGGTTTAGTGGCACATGGGAAGACTCGTCAGGTTCCAAGAACAGCAGGGTGACCAAAACTAGTAGTAGTTACCAAAATACTACTGCTAGTGATTCCATTAAAGGGCTGTCAGGTACAGTCTTCTCTGAGATCTACGATCCCAATGGAAGATGATTCGATCAAATATGATCGATCGATGAGCGAGATTGTTGATGTAGTGCATTTGTGTTCAATGATCTCAACTCAGTTTGTAATTAATTATATATGTTGTGTGCTTCAATCTAAGTGAGTAGTGTGATGATGTAATTTTGAACAACGATATATCATTTGCTCCTATTTTAAGTGCACCTATCAGAACCGTAGTTTCCTTCTGCCATGTCAAGGAATTCTTCCAATTTTGCAAGTAATTTACAAGACTGTTGTACACAATGTTCAGTTCTCCTGTTGTTGATGGATCTCAATGATGTCTCATTGTTGGTCCTTCTTCATTGCCTCATTTCTTCGTCAAGTTGCACATATCCATTGCTAGTTTGCTACCCAACTTATGTAGGTCTTCTACAACTAATGATAGAAATTGTCCTATTGATCAAAAAATTTCTACATACAATCTATTGATTTGAAGGATGATAACCTACTTATTCTCGGTTTAGTTCCAAATTAAATTTCATCATAAACAATAAAAGTTTCATTTGTCCAAATGAACCAGCTCATCAACTAAAAAGAAAATTCCAAATAACCAACAGGTCGGTAGTAATTTGCTAGTGTTTTGATAATGTGGCAAAAAGACTATAAGAAAATTTGATCACGAAGTTTGTGAATTTCAAATACTATCATGACACGGTTGTTTACATAAAATGAGGGAACTACAGAGGGAACTATAAATCAAAGATAATGTGAGAGTTTAAGAAGTGATATGTAACTTATCGACTTTATTTATTGTTTGTGAGAAAAAGAAAAAGAAAAGACACTTACAGATAAGTGTGGTCAAGCAGAACGTGATCCAAAATGAAATTTTTTTCCAAAATTATCAGCATATGATTGGCGTATACTCTTCCCATTTACCTCCAAAAAAAAAAAAACTTTTTCATATTGCAGAAGACTCGTTAGTCCGTCAAGGCAATGGCCTGACTTGGCCTACACAAATGAAAAGGAGAGTAAGCACCCAGTGTACTACTTGTGACTTGTCAAAGCAGTGGATTGGAGAATCTTGGAGACCTAAAGACTAAGAGCCAAATGCCAAAGACCAAGACATTTGTGCATTAAGCATTACAAGTATTTGATTGATGTGCATTAAGATTCTTTCATGAGGGTGCACCTACTGGATGCTGCTAATTTTTGAACTTTCAAGTCTTTGCTGATCGTCTCCTTCTATTCAATAAGGTCCTCTTCTTTCTTTTCTTTTTTTGCAACCGGGAACTGACAAACTAATGAATAGAGCAAACCATGCAGCATAAACCACCTTTGCAAGAAATCTATCAAGCACTTCAGAATTAGTTAATACGAAAATTCGGTAAACCTTGCAAATTGTGAACAAAGGCAGCTGAAGCACAAGGAGGGCAAGAGTCCCACCAATAATGCCCCTCATGATCTATCCCATAGTTAGCTAAGCAGTTAACCACTTAATTCCCTTCTCGATAAATATGTGAAAGACGAATCTACATAGAGGAGAGAATGGTACAACGGTTGACCCAATCAACACTTAGACACCAAGGGACTGAGCAATTTTTATTGGCAAGAAAGTGAATTGCTACTGCTGAATTACACTCAATCTAGAGAGAAGTCCATCATTTTTCTGATGCTATTGAAATTGCATGAATAATGGCTTGAAGCTCTGCTTCTAGGGTAGTAACAATACCCATGGAACCAGCAAAACAACCCATACAATTACCCAAGTGATCACGAAAATTACCTCCATAGCGCGCGAGCTCTGGTGTCCCACGAGCAGCACCATCTGTATTAACCTTTATCTAAAAAGAACAAGGAGCATGCCAATTTACCTCATGAATTTGATGCGCTCTTGAGGCTCTACCGCTAATTCCAAGAGCAATGAAAATACAAACCTCATCTACTGAGTTACGCATAATTCCAAATCTCAAGAATCAACATCTCGAATTTGCTGCTTGATAGAGTGAATCAAATAATCAGTAGTTAAGCGACACTCATCAAAACAAATAGAATTTCTAACATCCCAAAGAGAGTAGAAGTCAGCTTCCATCATTCCCCACCTAGCAATTGCAATTGAGTACCAAAATCATGTTGCAATGGGTAAGAGAAGAAAGCATATATATCCAAGGAATGAGTATTGACTTTAAACCAAGATAAAACTGCAGACCAGACCTTCATAGAGAAAGAGCACTCAAAAAAAAGATGGTGGGTCGTCTCAGCAAATGCATGACAGAGATAGCACATAGAAAGAAAAGAAAAGCCTAGCTGAAGTAAGAGAACATCTGTTAAAAGCTTACCATGAAGAAATTTTCATAAAGTAACAGAGTTTCGAGGACGAAAGCATTGACGCCAAACCCATCTATCCCAAAGAACAATTGTCTGTTTACTCCTCTTTAACTCATAGGCTATAGATAAAGATAAACTCTCATCAGAAGAATCCAACCATACTAGCTTATCCTCCATGTCTGAATAAGGAAGCCTAACAACTGAAATTTCTAACCAAAGTGCAGCAAGGTCAGCAATTAAATTAGTCGAGCAATACCAAGAGCCATCTTTGATGAAATCATAAACTTTGGCACATAATAATTTGCCAAGCTGATGCACAATATCCAGTCTATCAACAACTGAACCATTAAGCCAATTATCATGCCAAAAATCAATTAATCAACCATTTCCCACTAACCATTTAGAGTTGTAGAAAATATCCATAAACAAGGGTCGCATGCCAGGTCAGATGGATGATTTTCTATAGTAAGAACATGGCTGACCTGAACGTTGAAGAAACCGAGCAGAAAAAAAAGTAGTCGCTGGTGTAGACTTAGTTAAGAAATTCAATAAGGTCCTCTAGTCGGAGAAACAATTTATTCCTTTTTAATCCTTCCATCACATCCATCTCAATTAGTACATGTTGAATTCTCTTTCTATAAATATTTATCATGAAGAAGCTAGTCGATACACCAATTTCAAGATACAGTGGCCAAATACCAACATGAAACCAACCATTACTCCTCTATACTTGTCCTAGCTTGTTTCTTCACATCTTTACCCTACTTGTATCCGGTGATCCACCAACTCTCTACACTCCGGTGGAAGATATTGTAAGAATAGAGTTTGAACATAAATACAATTTGCATTATGATTGGTAACTTATCATAGATTGCAGAAATAAACAATCCGAGATAGAACATGTTTCCTAGTCCTTGTATAATTATGTTGTGATAAGAATCACACTTCATAATAGGAGATCTAAATATCTTGGAAACCAAGTAATAAACATCGGATATAATTGTAGTAGATCAGTTTCAATAGAATTCATATGCCTCTTATGGAGAGGACTCTATTTACATTGATCACTATATAAACAAGGTCCCTGTGACCTCTCTATTCACGAGCTTTCAGAAATCTAGCCCCATAGAGAGTTGCAAGTATACAGAGAGAGGATCACAGAAGTTCTTGTTTCTAGAGCAATGGCCTCTTTTTCATCATCCACTGGTACGTGTCCTTCTGCAAGTTATGAAGACTCATGGGACATGTTTATTTATCTGCTGCACTCTGTTTTGTAATGATATGTTTGTTGTGTTTATTCAATATGCAATTATGTGTGCTTTAGTGTTTTTAATCTTACAGATATCACACTCAACTGTGGCTACTCTGGAAGCTCACAGGATTTATATAGTAATCAAAATTGGACTGGAGATATCAACTCACGATTGTCCCCCACAGAAGCTGGTAACACTACCTCTCAAGTCAAAGAAGCACCACCTTCCTCCTCCTCAGCTAGCCAAGTACCATACACCACAGCACGGTTATCTCATTACTAATTTACGTACAAATTTGATAATCTCACTGCTGGCCAAAAGTTCATTCGGTTGTATTTCAACCCAGCTTCATACCCAAACTTCGAGTGCTCCAAAGCTTTCTTCTCTGTCAAAGTTGGCCAATATATGTTCCTCAAAGACCTCAATGCTTCAGCTAGTGCGAATGCTGATTTTATGGAGACTCTATGTCAAGAATTCAGTTTGAACATTGACGATGAATGAGAGAGTATAAACATCACCCTCACTCCAAGCACTAAAGCCGAAGGCACATACGCATTTATCAACAGAATTGAAATCGTTTCGATGCCAACCAATCTTTACTACTCACCAACAAAGAGCTACGGAGTGTCATATCTGGGCACTGAAATGAACTACTACATAGAAAACAACAATGCATTGGAGACGGTCTATCAAATCAACGTCGGTGGAAGTCCAGTCTCACCCAACGAAGACACCGGCATGTACCGGGTGTGGGATAGCGACGCCCTCTACATTGATGATTTAAGTAGAAGATTCAGCGTGCTACCATCGAACGCTACCATTGAACTTAGTTTTGAAGCAGTATCAGAATACTTTGCCCCAAAAGCAGTTTACATAACAGGTCGGTCAATGGGGCCGAACTTAACCATCAACAATAGCTACAATCTCACCTGGGCGATTCCTGTGGACTCAAACTCCTCATATCTGCCTATCTGGTCAGGCTGCACTTTTGTGAGTTCGAGTCTGAAATTACTGAACTTAAGGACCGAACATTTCTAATCTACATAGCCAATATAATTGTAGAGATAGAAGCCGACGTAACAAGATGGAGCGGTGAGAATGGGAGTCCGGTATACAGGGACTATTATGTATACATGACTGGCCATGTGAACTCAAACCAAGTAAATCTCTCTGTCGCACTGTAAGCAAACCCTGACAATGGGCTTACTAGATACAACGATGCTATCTTGAACGGGCTCGAGATCTTCAAACCAAACAGCTCAAATGGTAATTTAGCCGGGCCGAACCCATATCCACCACCAAAGGCGATGTAGTCAAGCCCCAACAAGCCCAACAAGAAGTCGACTCATATCCTTGTAGATTTTTTTTTTTTTTAGAACAGTGCATTTTTGTGAGAGTTCGAATCCCTCTACCATTTAATTGACAAGAGTCGAGCCAAATGTCAAAGACTAGCAAATTTTGTAAAGTCCAAAGAGGAAATAAGCACTACCAGGCACTATTCCATTCATGTAGATTGAGAATCTCCAAGGCAATGCCAAGGGCAGAAATCTAATAATGTTTAATTATAAGGATTAAATTCAGCTTAGTGACTTTAGTCCCTCAAACTGTAGGCCAAACATCAATTCGATCCTTTTTTTTTTTTTTTTTTAATCAAACTCATCTCTGATCTCTCAAATTGTATCAACCTTGTCTAAAATTTGAATTCGACTCCGACGCAACATTGAATGGACTCGAAATCTTCAAGCTAATTGACCCAAAAGGCCAGCTCAGAACCAACCCCGACCCAAATATGACACCTCATAGTAAGTCATTTCCTGTGCTTTGCCCACGTTGCTGGTGTAGGACGTTCCAGCATACTTGTGTTTCTCTGTCCTCGGATACTCGGTTTTCAGAAAAAGATGGAAGTCAAGGACTCTGGCTCCAGCAAGAGGAGAATGAAGTTTACAACAACCCCCGGGTCCTCTTATCCTTGTAACTTCTTTTCATTGGCAGAGATCAAAGCCGCCACCAAAAACTTCAATGATGCTTTTGTTGGAGCTGGAGGATTTGGTAATGTATACAAAGGATGCATTGATGGTGGAGCCACTCCAGTTGCAATCAAATGGCTGAAACCAGAATCATCCCAAGGTGTCCATGAGTTGGAGACTGAAATTGAGATGCTCTCCCACCTCTTCCCTGGGAACAACGGCTTCAGATTTGTATTGGTGCAGCTCGAGGGTTGCAGTATCTTCATGGTGATGCAAAGGGCACCATCATTCACCGAGATGTGAAGAGCACAAACATCTTATTGGATGACAAATGGGTGGCCAAGGTTTCAGATTTCGGGCTGTCCAAAGACACAACAAACATGTCCAAAACCCACATCAGCACGATTGTGAAAGGCAGTTTAGGGTATCTGGATCCAGAATACTACAGACGACAACGTCTGACTGAGAAGTCAGACGTCTACTCATTTGGTGTAGTTCTGTGTGAGGTATTGTGTGCAAGGCCAGCAGTAATACATACAGAGAAAACAGAATTACACCAAGTGAATCTGGCCGAGTGGACCAAGAGCTGTCATCAGAATGGAGAACTTGATCAAATCATTGATGCAAGTTTGAGAGGTAAGATTGCAGCCGAGTGCTTGAATATATTCGCTGAGGTAGCAAGCAGTTGCATGCATGACGATGGGACCAAACGGTCGTCCATGAATGATGTTGTAAGAGGGCTTGAGCTTGCATTGGACCTTCAACGAAACACAGAGGGGAACATCAAGTGCACTGAAAAGATCGGTGAAACTGAAACAAGCAGTAGTGAGCAAAGTTCTACAGCCAACAATTCCATTGTATGCATATCTGGGACAATCTTCTCTGAGGTCACCAATCCGAGTGGGAGATGACTGTTCCCTACAATTTTCTCTGGTATACAATGTCAGTTGTAAGGTAAGTAATACGCTACGTCTAATACTTCAATGAATCTAAATGCAATATCAATTGAAGTGAGTATTCAAATCAGATAACAGTGCATTCTAAATTATCATCCTTTGCATAATTCCCCTAAGTATCACCAATGTATAGAATTTCAGAAGGGAAATAGTCCCGTCAAGTGAAACAGAAATGTCTGATGATACGAGCATCAATAATCATATAGAAAGCATAAAATGGTAATGCCTTTGTAATTGCACAAAATTTCAGTATAAATATCAAAATGAACATTATGGGAAGCATAAGAACCAGAACCTGAAGAACAATGCATGAAACTAAATTAACAACATCTGCAAAATATTTAGTAAATCGCCTCAAATCTCAATTCCTGCTGATAAACAAGCAAAAAAGATTAACTCTGCCTTTCCAAACTAAAATTCGATTCAAAGTGCAAAAAAATACGAGTATAACCTGCATATCCCTGAAGTGATGCAGAACAAAGCTACGGACTTTGAATAACTAGAGATCACCCATGTTACCATAAACTGCATCTGGGTGGAATTTAGGGCTTCCATTCGGTGGCGTTTTGATGTGAACTGGGAATTGGGTTTTCAATTGAGATTTCTGGGTTTTATACTGGGCTCGCCAACCCGTTTGGCTTCGGGTTCGAGTTCCAAGCAGTTCTTTTCGACCCGGATTTTCAGATGGCTGTCATTAATTTTCTCCATTTTGAGGAGCTTTATCACAAGGTTATTGATGATCGGGGATACCTAACTATCTTTATTTGGTTACATTAGAGGGGATCAACTCAATTTAATATAGTCCCAACTTCCATGAGTCATTTTGTGGTGCGATCCTTAACTCCTTATTGTTCAGTCAAAATAAAAATTTTGCAACTGATAAAA
This sequence comes from Rosa lucieae, assembly GCA_024704745.1. Taxonomy (NCBI): domain Eukaryota; kingdom Viridiplantae; phylum Streptophyta; class Magnoliopsida; order Rosales; family Rosaceae; genus Rosa; species Rosa lucieae. The sequence goes on from CM045493.1 coordinate 75,915,638, forward strand.
ATTGCATCGCATATGATCTCCTGCGTCAATCCGCTCTTCATCATAAATGAACGAAATTAAGAAAACTAAAACAGAATGACAGCCTAGCTCAGTAGCATGAATGATGAACAAAACAGTTGATTTCACTTTTCGATACCAGGTGTCTGCAGACTCGGCAAAATTCTCCGCAACTGACATCCAAGTGTTGGTCAGGCTTACGTGTATATGCCCAGCAGTCATTCACCATTAGAAAAGTGTAGAGTGATAAAGATTTATAGATATAACAAAACACTATCCGGCAAAAATTCCACGACATTTGGATCGTCACATCATATGGTCCATACTAACTAGGAAAGGGGAAAAAGAAGAAAAAAAGAGCATCCTAACGAACCAAGCCTTGAGCTGCCTGGGCACCATCTTCTGCGGGCCTGTTAGCTTGAACAGTGCTGATGACGTGTGCAATATTGCCCTGAAATGAGAATTTTGTCACTGATTGATACACAATAAAACAAATTTCGACAATAGACTGCAAAATGAAAACTCTGATTAAGCACTAAAGGCAGCTGTTTACCCTCCAAGATGCTAGCTTTGTCTTGAGGGTATGCCATTGCTCCTTGCCAAACACACGCTGAGTAGAGCGGCTGCATCCGAGCATTGAAACAGATTACTCAAAGGTGAACTCAGACATGCCAAAAACAATGAACCAGTAAAACATATATTTATTACAAAAAAAAAAAAAACAAAACAAACTTACGTTACAACTACAACTTCATTCATCTGGTCCATCTTACAGTCCAATAACTTGGCTGTTATAGCCTTAACTACCCAAGGTTCCACTTCATCATCATTAATCTGTCAGAAGAGTGCATAAATATTATTAACAAGATGAGAAAGGAAAACCAGCAGGACCAGAAAAGGTAATCCAAACCAACCTGAAGTGTATCTCTAATGAGACTAAGGAATTCGTCCAGATTCATCACAGCCCAGATCCACCAATGAAATCAACCTCATCTTAGTAATACAATCTTCATGGACCAGACCTGCAAAATGTCAACAAGCACACTTAGTAAGCAATTAGAATACATCTACTGTTGAAGAACACAGCAATAGCCCAGATTTATGAATGACGTGGAACTCAAATTTTACCACAGCTTTGTAGCAGAGTAGAATTTGCTGCCTGAAACTCCAACTACGCATCCAGCCTCTGGGTCAAAAATACCTTCAAAAGCTGATATGCCAATGCATGTTTAGCATCCTTCTCCGACTGCGCTACAACAGGCATATCTAACAAATTACACTGCAATGTAACAACGCAAACAAACATAAATTTTCTGAACAACCAAGCCGTGAGGAATTTCTTTCCCAAAGAAAGAAAAATAAGGAACTTGACTAAGGTCCAATAAAAACCGGAAAAACTACCGCAAAAGACAATCCTACTAGAAAGACGAGGAACATCTGAGCCAAATGCCAATTATCTTGAGGTTTGAAACAGCTGACCTTGGCTTGGCTCAAAACATGTGCATCTTCACCAGAAAATGTTGCCAAGTACTTAGTTAGGAACTTGATAGACTCCTTTGCCAAGCTGAAAACACAACAAAGAAATAATCAATTATTTTATAACTAATTTAGAGAAGGCATTTACATAAAAATAAAACTTCATAGGAAAGGGCTACGCATAGGATACCTTTTACTTTCTTTTAAAACATTAGATATGGTAAGAAATAGCTGCCTCTGGTCCGAGAACCCAATATTCCACTCCTTCGAACCTATTGATCTGTTTGAATGAAGGGAGGACATGCTCAGTGACCTTTCCATAGATGACCAAATTTAGAGCACTCAAGTAAACAGAGAACCGACTATATGGGTCCTCCAGTAGGCTGTACAGATTGAACAAACTGTAAAAGAAAAATGATAAACATCAGAAGTACATTCAAAATCATATAAGCAAATGTCACAATCACAATGCTATATTACATGTTTAAGCGCGATGCAGGTTTGTCACTTGGTTGCTGTGTAACCTTTCCAGACAGAAGTTCTGCCATTTGACATACTTCATCTAGACTTTCAGAATTTGTAAAAAAATTGCAGATAACAGTGAAGATGCACTCAAGATCTGCGAACAGAACAACATGAATTCTTGTATGCTATACCAAAGATAGATGAATATTGACGATAGAAACAAACACTTGTCATCATTCAACTATCATTTGCTTATTGTTAAAGTTGCAGGAGGCGATCACTAGTGATCATATGGTCCAATCCTATGACAATTTCCACTGTTGTAGAGACCTTAGCAATCTTTGTAACCATAAGGGCTAGTCACTAACCAAAAAACAGTGGCTAAGCTTGAAGCAAGGGTTATTGCTATATTGATGCTATAAGGGTAGAAATGAAAACTTTGGACCATCAACAGCATGCCGTTCATATTACTAGCTAACTAGTAGATATGTCATTGTATCATGCAGTCATGCAACACTGAGCCTCCAACTACTAAAAGGCATTAGGAAAACAATAGCTTACTGTACCTGTGTCTGAGACCTTTGATAGTATCACATCAGCTGAAGTTAGCATAAGTGACACCAAATCGAACCATCTGGCATTTTCCACACATTGTATGGCTTCGTCACAGTCTTTTAACATGCTCGCCTGCAACCTGCAGATAATTATGACATAGATAAATAACCAACTACAAACAGAATTCACATTCTTCTATCAGGCACATGAGTGATATGCATACTGTTCATATACAATGAAAGTACTTACATAATTGTCCAGAAACAAGAATGTGCTTGATAATAACTATGGAGAGAGAATATAGATAGCTAAAAAAAAAAAATAAGGGTCTAGGAAACAAATATTTTAACAAAGCTGAATGAACCATGTATAAGCTTTTCCCATTGCATATAAACACTGCATCAATTAGATGACCATGGCCTGAATGCAGATGTATTTGGTTTGTCTATTTGATTATGCATGTCACCATGAAGAAAATCTTTTTCCTAACCAAAATTTATGTAAAAGAAAACAAATGACAGCAAATAGATTAATCTTCTACCAACAACTACAGCAAATAGGTTAATCTTCTACCAACAACTACAAATTTGAAAATGTAATTGGTCCAGAACAGGGTTGCACTTTGCTAGTACGTCTTGATAAATTAAACGTAAGGATCCTTCAACCCCTTTGCAAAATTTTAAAACTCCTCCATAAACAAAACACTAATTGTATAAATTCAACTTTATTATCCAGAACTCTACCATTTTTAAAAATAACAATACTATGCCACTTCCCATCTCAACCTATCACCCCTGAATTCTAATGAACATAGTGTTAATGCTCTACGTAGTACAAATTGGTTCACTTTTTCTTCTTTCACCACAGAACAAAGGAATGTCTATTACAGATCCCTCAAGTTCCCTGTAGCTGGTTCATTGTTTCTATGATTTTTACCACACAAACATATCAATCAAACACTGACTACGTTTGCTAAGATTGCTCTTTTGCATCAAAGACTCAATGAAAACAATAATAACAAAAAATAAATAATAGAGAAGGCATAAAAAAATTAAGAAAATTAACTATAAATTCATTTTGATTCACCGCGCTACCAGTACTCGATTGTGCTCTGTGCTTCAAGTTAAGGCACATTTTTTTTACCGATGTGTATACAATTCTACTTCCTTTCAACGTTTTTCAGGTAAAAACTAACGAAGAAGATGAAATCCATGAAATTTGAAACAGAGAGGGGGTTTTGAAGTAGGAAAGAGAGGAGGTACCTCAGCGCCGGCATCGGCCCAGGCTTGCTCGGACGACGGCGAGGGCCGGATCTTCCTCAGAGGTCTGGACTATCGTCACCATTGTTGAAGCTCTGTGACGCTGCGATTGGGTTTTCTCTGTTTCGTCGCAGCAGCCGAAAGCCAAGGGATTCCGTACACCATCTCCACAGCTGTGCTGTGGAGATGGTGTACGGAATCAACGTCGGAGGAGGCCCCATCGAGCTCAACTTCATCGCAATTCCAGAGTACTCTGCTCCAGAAAAAGTTTATAATTAGCAATTCGCCAATTAAGCCAATGCTATGCAAGATTGGGCGTATATGATACTAACATGTAACATTTCACATCTTTACTAGTGTTAATCGGCTTTGCTCTGTGCTTGTTTTGAGCATTACCCAATTACCCAAATCCATATGTGACAGCTCTTGACTCCGGTCCTTCCATCCCCTAAAGCTCAAAAAAACAATTCTCAAGCCATAGGCAACAAGTACTGTTCTTGCTTAAAATGATGTTTACATGTACCAACCTAAGTCTTAGCTGGAGACCATTAGACGTGTTGTTAGTCCTGCTGCAACTTCTCTACTAAAGAAGACAACAGCTATAATACAATGCCCCATTTGTTCACCCAAAGACTTATTCCGAAGACTTGGTCAAGGATTACATAATACTCTGAAGTTAGCTACACAAACAGAAAACAAGTTGCATAATCTATATTCTTATCTCTCCTGAATGATTGAGAATCTTACATTAGAGTAGACCCAAGAATTGTATGCACGAGTCTTCCATCATGTCCCTTTCTGTTGTAGAAATTCAAGTCTCTGCGTGCAACACAACAAAACCTTCAAGTCAATTTAATCAGTAATCACACTAGTGCTCGAAACTGTTAACAAGAAAAGTTTCAATCTAGAACAACAGCAAACTTCTTGCATTTCCAAGTAACATCTTCATGTTTACATATTATTCATCAAAAATATTTATTTTCTTTGTGAGAAAAAGAAAAAGGAAAAACACTCGCAGATAAGGTAGTGGAAAGGTTTAATAGTGAATCAGTGATACAGGAGAAAAGGTAACAAGAAACATATCAGTTGCAGTAACAAGAGATAGTAGTGGTTGACAATCTGCTCATCAAATCATCAATCGTTTCTCCGTCAAAAAAAGGATATATCAATACATCAAAGATAACACCATAATAGACCATCACATAAATATAAATCAAACAAATAAACGTCTTGGTAATTGGCATCCACTTGTTGCAATTACCAACATAATGTTTGCAGTCCCAAAAATGCAGCCACTTCACAAGAAGCTAAAATCGTAATGAAATACAGAAAAGCGCCATGCATATCATAATTCCAATTCTAACAAAAGCAAAGAGGATTAATTTCCTGCTTTTCCAATTTGCATTTTAAATGGAAATTACAAGGATTCACCTGCATATCCCTGAAGTGATGATAACCCAATAAAGCTACAAATTTTGAGTTCCTGAGAAAACCACAGCACTCCTCTCAGATTACCCAATTTCCGATTTCGGCTATTCTAGTCTCGGCAAGCAGATGTCGGAGTGCGAAACGATGGCGTTTCGATGGATGCTGTCAATTTGGGGTTTTGATTTGGGCGAAGCGAAGGATGAGCATATTAGGGAGGGTTACTTTTGGTAATTTGGATTCACGAATAGGAGCGAACGACTTTTTTATTCCACTTCCCTGCGAGTTTCTTCTCAGCTACTATTTTCCGCTGGATTTGGGTATCAAATTTTCGATCACGTCTCACTTTTACTCGAGAGAAGTTCAAAACTTTTGTCCGAGTAAATGTCACGAGTAAACACTCAATATATATATACAGGCGGGTTCTGAAGCGGACGACGCGGCAGGCGGGTTCCAGGCGACGACAGCGGCGCGGGGCTGGCCGGAGGCGTCCCAGACCTCTGGGCGGCGTTCGAGGTCGGAGGAGGTCGGGCTTGCCGGTTTCTGGGCAGCTTTTTCTGGGTTGCGGACGTCCTCTTCGGAACATTTTCGTGTATATATATATATATATATATATATATATATATATATATCAAAGCACTTTTCAAACAAGCAATATCTCAAAAAGTTTTCATATTAGAAACTTAAACTATAAAATTTCGAAGAACAAGTTAGACAGTTTTTTTTTTTCCCATGAAATCTCAATACAAGGGAAGAGAAGATCGACTTAAAGCTATACAAGCTTATAGAGACTTGATTTTCTACACCATTATATCAACCCCTATTAATCAATTTGTTTTCTTGAATTCGCGGAATGACAAAGAATGATAAACTTAGTCAAGTCCACTGCCCAAACAAAAACAAGAAGAAAAAAGTGCTAGAGACTAGAGAGTATAGTTCAGCCATGCAACTTGACGATAATATCCTAGCTTCTACTGATCAAGAGAAACACAACCATACATATAACTATCGATTAACTGCCTTGACAATTTTATATCCCTCTCTATAATTCTGCTGCCTATATAACCTAAAGAACCCAACCAACAATTACGTCTATACACAATTACACCCCTTTTATACGGTACTTATCAGTTATCACCCATCATGAAACCCATTCTCGCTGTACTTTACCCTTCCAGCTTGTTTCTACTCTCGTTCACCCTACTGGTGGCCGGAGAGTCCACAACCATCTACACTCCGACTGATGATATCACACTTAACTGTGGCTCTTCCGGCCGCATGGTCAGTAACTTTGATTTTCGAACTTGGAGTGGAGATATCAACTCAAAGCTTTCCCCTATAGAAGTTGGTAGCACATCCCGAGTTTTGAAAGCACCACCGTCGTCCTCCACGGGCAGCCAAGTACCGTACACCACAGCACGACTTTCTCACTCGGAATTCACGTACCGATTTCCCGTCAGTCCTGGCCAAAAGTTCATCCGCTTGTACTTCTACCCAGGTTCATACAGCGCCAACTTCGACCGCTCCAAGTCTCTCTCCTCTGTCAAAACGGGTGGCTATACACCCTTCTCAAGGACTTCAATGTTTCTATCAGTGCAGATGCTGATTATCTTGAGACAATGCTCAAAGAATTCTGTATTTAAATTGAGCCAGAACAGCAGATGCTGAACATCACATTCACTCCCAGCAAAGATGGATACGCTTTTATCAACGGGATTGAAATTATGTCCATGCCTGCCTATCTTTACCACACTGCAGCCCAAGACGATGGGCCAAGTATTATCGGCAACGAAAACCGGAACGTCCCAGTGAAAAACCACACGGCTATGGAGATGATCTATCGAATCAACGTCGGCGGAAGTCCAGTCTCACCGAATGAAGACAAGGGCATGTACCGCACCTGGGATTCAACGGACGAGATCTACTTAAATAATCAAAGTAGAACTTTGAGCATGTTATCACAAAGCAATAATACTCATCTCAAATTTGCAAAAATACCGAACTACACTGCGCCGGTAGACGTTTACCGAACCGGCCGGTCAATGGACGTGAACAGAACCATCAGCAAGAGCTACAATCTCACCTGGGGGTTTCCTGTAGATCCACAATTTTATTACCTGGTGAGGCTCCATTTTTGTGAGATTATATTTAGATTGGAGGGAGATGGTGTGTTTCAGATTTTTATAGCCGACCAACCAGAGGAACAGAGAGCCGACATAATCCGATGGAGTGAGGAAATGGGATTCCCGTATATAGAGACTACCTTGTGTTCGTGCCCAGTCTTCCAAACAAGAAGAAAGTTCACATCTCTGTTGCACTACAAGCAAATCATGACGATTCGAAAACTCAATATAATGATGCAATCTTGAATGGGCTCGAAATCTTCAAACTGAATGACACAAGCGGAAATCTCGCAGGACCCAATCCCGACCAACCGCCGGCGGACGACAAGATGAAGCCGGAAAGCCAAAGAAAACCGAAGAAGAAGTCGATTCCTATGCTTGCTATCATTGCCGGCGTAGTTTCCGTCTTACTTGTTCCTTCCCTATTCGGGTTTTTAGTTTTCAGGCGTACAAGAAAACTCAAGGACTCCGGCTCCAGCCACAGGATGACGAAATCAATCACCAACATTGGGTCACATATCCCGTCTTATTTGTGTCGGTACTTTTCAGTTTTCACTGGCAGAGATCATAGCCGCCACCAAAAACTTCGATGACACTTTCATCGTTGGGATTGGTGGGTTTGGCCACGTGTACAAAGGACAATTTGATGATGGGGCCACCCTTGTTGCAATCAAAAGGCTTAAAGCCACATCTTCGCAGGGGGCCCAAGAGTTCATGACGGAAATCAAGATGCTCTCTAAACTGCGCCACCGTCATTTGGTGTCTCTAATTGAATATTGTGTCGATCAGGGTGAGATGATTTTAGTGTACGATTACATGTCACGAGGGACCCTTAGCGATCATTTGCACCACATTGAGAAACCGCATCTTCCTTGGGAACGACGACTTCGAATTTGTATTGGTGCAGCTCAAGGTTTGCACTACCTTCACACAGGTACCAAAGGCACCATCATTCACCGTGACGTAAAGTGCACAAACATATTATTAGACGAGAAATGGGTAACCAAGATTTAAGATTTTGGGTTGTAAAAAATGGGCAATATCACAATGTCTAAAACCCACATTAGCACAAAGGTGAAGGGTAGTTTCGGATATTTTGACCCTGATTATTACCGGCGTCAACAATTGACTGAGAAGTCTGACGTATACTCATTTGGGGTAGTGTTATGCGAAGTATTGTGTGGGAGGCCAGCTGTGACCATCGTGGACAATATTCGAGTTGGCTTAGCTGGATGGGCCAAAAAGTGTCATCGCGATGGGCTATTTGATCAGATTGTTGACCCAAATTTGAATGGTGAAATTGCAGTCCGATGCTTGCATAAATTTGCTTCCATTGCAATAAGTTGCTTGGATGACAATGGGACCAATAGGCCATCGATGGATGATGTTGTGAGAGGGCTTCAGTTTGCATTGCAAATGCAGCAAAACAACGAGGATTATATTGATTGCATTAATGAAAGGACGAATCAAGATGAGATTTCATTGATCAAGGACAATGAATGGTCTTGTTCTAATGAGCAAAGTAGTGGGGTGAATGAATCCGTCCAAGAGTTGACCAGGACAATTTTCTCCGAGTTCATTGATCAAGTTGGAAGATAATCGATGAGCAACATTTTAAGATGATCGCAATCCTTTTAGAATCTTTTTTTCTTTTTCTTTGAGGATGTTCCTTTTTAGTACATTTTAAATTGCGCAAGATCCTTTTTTTAGAGTTTGAATCCTTTTACTATTTTAATTGACAAAAGAAAAAAGAGTCGAGCCAAATGCCAAAAACAGCAAAGTTTTTTCTAGTCCAATGAGGATATAAGCATTACCAGACACTATTTGATTGATGTAGATTGAGAATCTCTAAGGCCAATGCCAAAGGGCACAAATAAGTTGATCCTTACATTATGTCAAATTTTGACTTGCAAGTCTTTGCTGGTAGCGTCCACGCAGTTTCAATCCAGATAAACACAACCATACATGCAAATCTTTAAGCAACTTCCTTCCCATTACAAGCATCTCAAATACATGATTAACTCACTAAGTATATTGTCTTGAGCAAGCTAGCAAGAACCCAACCAATTACAATTATGAACTTGTATGTAATTACCAAATACCATCTTGAAACCAAACTTGGATTCCTCTTTTACCTTTCCTTGCTTCTTCATATTGTCAGACACCCGCTGGTGTCCTAATTTAACAGAGTAGAAGGTTTGAATTTGGAGTTTAATGTCGTAAAGAAGGGTGAACATGAGGCTACGATGAGGAATGATGGAAGATAAGGCTACAAAGGCGAAGGGTAGTTTTGGATATCTTGACCCCGAATACAATCAACATCAACAATTGACTGAACCTCTTCATGAAGATCCTCCAGCTATTGGTACTGTTTCTAGCCCTAGAGACAGGGGCAAAGGAAAGTTTTAAACTTTTCTGGTCTTCTTGCGTAATACTAGAAGTATGGTCTTCTACTACTTTCATCTTAGTTTCTCTAGTTGCACACCAATTGAGGTCTCTAGGCGACTAGGTTACTGTTCAAAGAGAGGTCAGTAGTGAGGATATTGTTTCTTTGTTGCTAGGCTCAATAAGTGAGCGTATGTGTTAACAATGAGGGTCACATGTCTTTTGCTTGGGAGCTTGTACCATTTATGATTTTGATATGAGACAGCATCTGATGTACATGCCTTCTGGCCATGGATAAGTAATGAAATTATCTATTCTTCAAAAAAACAAAAAACAAAAAAAATCAACAATTGACTGAGAAGTCTGATGTGTACTCATTTAGCGTAATTTTGTGCGAGATATCATGTGGACATTCAACTATAACCACCATGGAAGTTAAGCAAGCAGGCCTCGTTGGCCGGGCCAAGAAGTATCATGCTAATGGGAAAGTTGATCAAATTATTGACCCAAATTTGAAGGGTAAAATTGCAGTGTGAAGCTTGCATAAATTTGTTTTCATCGGAATGAATTTCATGGATGATAATGGGATCAATCGACCATCAATAATTTGCATTGAAGATGCGACATAACAACTTGGATTATATTGCTCACATTGAAAGGACAGTTCAATGACAAAGAAGGGTCTTGTTCTAGACTTCTAGTGAGCACTGCAGTGGAGCAAACGAATCTGTCCAAGGCTAGCTTCACCCGAAGAATCTTCTCCAAGATCATTGATGTGGTTGGAAGATAATCGATAAGTGACATGGTTAACAAGATGAATGCAATTCATGTAGAATTTTCATTTTTTCTTTTTTCTTTTGAGGATGTTTTTTTTTTAGTACATTTTAAATAGCGGAAGACCGTTTTATGAGAGTCCGAACCTTTCCCATTTAATTGACCAATAAAAAAAAATAAAAAAATTCAAGCCAAATGCCAAAGACTAGCATATTTTGTAAAGCCCAAACAGGAATAAGCACTGCCCATGCACTATTCGATTGATGTATATTGATATCTCTTAAGGGGCAATGCCAGGGCACAAATCCAATTATCTTTAATCATAATGAGAATCTATTACGTGCTGCCAAAATTTGACTTGTCTTTGCTGGTAGTGTCCACACGGTTTCAAACCATACATGCAAATCTTTAGGCATCCACCATTCCACCTTCCCATAACATGCATCTATCTCAAATTCAGAATCTGCTCTGATTGAACTAATAATTTATGCATAAAGACATTTCCCAATTGCAAGGACTAATAACACAATATAAAAGACAGTAGTACTGCTTGTCAAAGTCATTCACCCATTGACTGATGATCATTCCTACTCCTGCACAAGAAATTACAATCGTGGATTCGAGAGAAACACTCCATTCGTCCTAGCTAGCAGCAAAAGCTTAATCCATAGAGTGACCATGAAACTAACTATCGCTCCCCTATACCTTTTCTTGTTTTAGCACATGGTCATGTTGATCATGGCCAGAGAGTTGCGCCTTGTATACACTCTGACAGATGATATCGCTCCCTCAGGCAACCAATCTAGTAGTTTTGACTTTTGACAACCGAAATTGGACTGGAGACATCAACTCAAGATGTCACCCTATAGAAGTACAACAAGTTGGTTATATGTCCCAAGCCAGAGAAGGTTGGTCCTCCGCCAGCCAAGTACCATACACCACAGCTCGGATTTCCCGCTCTGAATTTACTTACAGCATTCCCATAACTACAGGCCAAAAGTTCATCCGCTTGTATTTCTATCTTGTTTCCTATCCCAACTCCACCCGGTCAGATGCCCTTTTCTTTGTCATAGCTGATGGCTATACCCTTCTCAACAACTTCAATACTTTTTTCATTGCATATGCTAAAGGTATGGAGACAATGTACAAGGAATTATGTTTGAACATTGAAACATCGAATACTCTATGGGCATGTTTACTTACTTGGAATGGGAGGGAATGATTACGGGGTAAAAACATTCCTGCGTTTACTAACACATAAAGGAATCGGAATGATTCCGGGTAAAAGAATTCCTGCGTTTACTAACACATGAAGGAATCGGAATAGATGTAGGTCACACCTCCTTATCAGGAATCGATTCCTGAATACTCAGGAATTCGATTACGAAGGGGGGAGATGGGTTTAGGAATCATTCCTCCGGAATCAATACCGATTCCTTTCTTCTCCCATTCCACTTGTCTCCGATTCATGATTATTTTTCATTCCAAGTAAGTAAACGTGCCATATATCTAACATTCAGTCCAAGCAGGACAAGCTCGAATGCGTATGCCTTTATTAATGGAATTGAAATTGTGTCAATGCCAACTAACCTTTACAACTCAGCAGCTGAAAGTCCTGGGATTAAGTATTTGGGAAGCGAAGTCAGCTATCTCATCGAAAACAGAACAGCTCTAGAGATGGTCTACCGAATCAACATCAACGGAAGCCCACTTTCACCGAACGAAGACACCGGCATGTACCGGTATTGGGATGCCACCAATGAATTCTACTTGGATGATATAAGTAGAGAATTCAGCGTTTTACCGACAAACACAAGTATTCAACTCAAATTTGACAAGCACTACTAGAAATATGGCCTATAGCCACAGCACCAATAGGCACGATCACCCATCTGTGGCCTTCATACACTTAATAGGGACGGCTTGAATTTTTATGTGGCAAATTTAGACATTGCCACGGCATCCGTCTCCAACTGAACCCAAATGAACATATCATGGGCAATATGTTGATTCAGCCACAGATGAAGTTATACCTCCGTCCCAAAGTGATCCCCGAATCAATACATAACTGACAATATGCTAATTTATGCACAAATAAATTCAACATCCGTCCCAATCGTGATTTTTAATAGCCATTGATGGGTGTATTTTGCGGGCATCTTACATGGGTAGGGACCACAAATTTTGTATTCTGTGGCAAATTTGGTACCCAACTTGTTTTTGAATTTTTCATTTCCATTAAATATTGGGTGGCTGTGGCCAAATGGGTACAGATGAGGTTTCTTTCATTTTTTCTTGTTTAATTAAATAAATAAATAATACTTTTTACTCTTATCCGTCTCCAAAATGGTTAGAGTCTGAGACCTACTTCTTTAGATGTGTCTTCGATCTTCTTCTCTCTCACACCCTGCTATTTTTGGTCTTCAGCTCTTCAATGCTACTCCGACCACAACGACCAATTTTCGGTCTTCACCTCTCTTAATCACTCTCTAATCATCTTATCTTTTGCCTGTCACCCAAATTAAAAGGCTTTTTCTCACTCTCTCTCTCTCTCTCTCTTGAAGCTTCTCAATCTGGATCTGGCATCGCCGGCGTATTCGACCATCAAACATCATCTCCTCTTTTTCCTGCACGTTTCCTCACACTTTCAGTTTCTTTTTACCTTACCTTTCGTTGTCAAATTTATCTTCATATTCTTTTTCACAGCCCCATGGCTTCTTCTTCTCAAGACCAAAGAAGGGCACTTTTCTATTCTCATTGCCGAGAATTAGTATTCAAGATTATGAATTCCCTGAAGCAAGGTAGATTTTTCGATCAACAACTCAATTTGCCCAGTTAAACTCTTTATCAGTAATTTCTGATTTAGATTTCATGCCTTTGTTGTTAAAGTCTACAACTTTGCCATTAATTCTGTGGATTTGCTTGATTATATATTGGGATTTAAGGATTATTTTTTTAGGGTTCAAATCATCGATTGGGTGACTGTGAGGCCTTTGGGTTATGCTTTGTTGAATGTGGACTAATATTCAATTGGGTAATGGTAGTGGGTATAAGCATCGAAGCCTCTATGTGTTCAAATTTTAATGTTGCCATGTTCTGCATCAGTAGATTAATACATAGTTCTTTCGTACATTATTATGAAACAGTTGATTCTATTATTTCTCCAGGAGCAAAGCAAGGTTTAATCCCCCTTGCTATACCACTTTCAAGAAATATCTCAGGTATGGAAAAGGATCACCTTTGTCTAGTTGATTATTAGCCCAAGGCTTGTTGTTAAAGCTGTTGTAAATTTGAGCTATTCTTTCTGAACAGGTGCTGTAACTGCAGTGCTCCGGTGGCCTACAGCTCTACAAGGATGAGTGTTAGAAAATTGGACTAGATGAGTAAAGTATTCAAAGCAATGTGCAATCCTTGTGCTAATGTTTCAATTTGGTTTATTTCCAGATGTCTGGAAATAATTGGAAAAGACTTGATAATGTTTTAGGGTGTGAATATTACTCTATCTAGATAATGTAGATGCCTGTGTATGTGTCAAGACCTGATTTTTATTTATTGTGCAGAACATTGATAAATCCCTCTGGTGAAATGTCATGTGCTGGTAAATACATTCTAAGTACTCGAATCTGTTATTCTACATTTTGTTCTATTCTTTTTTTTCTCTACCTGTTAATTTTTAACTTAACATTACAGGGAACATGTTATTCTTCTAATACAGAGAAACTTATTGTTGATTTGCAGGGTTTAGTGAACAAAACTGAATTTGATGCAAGGGGGAAGTTTTGGCAGTACATAAGGTAGAAAGCCAGCAATCTATCCATTTCTTTACAGCAGTTTCTTCATTTCTCTTCTTTCACCTGTTTATCAGGTATCATGTTTTTGATTGTTCTTCATGGCTTTATGGTGTTATCAAAAATCGCATGTCGATATATCTTTAGTCTTTACTACGTTCTTCTATCTATTGCAATCTGCAGATTACAATATGAATTTTACAAGTTTCAATGAAATTCAATCAGTGACCAAGTCTTCGATTAATTTTACCAGTCGTCATGGCTTTATGGTTCTGTCTGGTCATATGGGATCTGATATGATCACTTCTGGTCAGGTATTATTTGTTTCTTTTTATTCTTAAAAGAATTGTGCATCTGTAATGCATTTTTAGTTGTGTATAAGAAGTCCATTATGCTTGCAAGGAGAGAAGCTTATTATGTGATTGATTGAAAGCTCTGAGGAACCACAGACAATGAAGGGAAGACATTGAAGATCACCAGCTCTCCACTTGTTTGTAGTTTACAAAGTTAGTGATAGGTGAACAATTTTTACTAGTTTTTGTCTAAGTGTTTAACTTTCAGCTGTGAGGGAAATTTATAATATACTTGTTCTTTTTATGTGTTTCTGTGATTGCTGGGCATGTGGGATTTCATTTGCATTTTGTTGACATAATTATATATTATAATAATTGGTGGCTATAAAAGTAGAAAACAATTCTATTTTGCTAGGCTTGGATAGAACTGACTGAATTATGCCGAGCCTGATGGTTCGAACCAAATTTTTTTTGGTTGTGGAACCCATATGGGGACGGACAGGAAAGAAAAAATTAAATTATTGGTGGGTATACATTAGCCACGGAGCCCAAAGTAAAGGCAAATAACAAATTATAAAATAAGGAAAGGGAAACTGTTCATTGTCAGAATTAGGGTGAGAGAAGCGCGTGAATCATGTCTTCTTATATGCCACGGACAGTTTTTGTGGTGGCCATTTGGTAAAAACCACAAATGGAGTCAGTACAAATAGTGTTGGACGTGTAATCTGTGCCTAAAGGTCAATAACCACATACTTCCATCCATTATAGTATCAATGGCCACGAAATTGTGGGTGTGGCTATAGGCCATATTTCTAGTAGTGAAGGTATCTAAATACATTGCGCCTGAAGAGGTGCACCGAACGGCAGGACAATGGGAAGGAACATCACCATCAACAAGAGCTATAATCTCACCTTGGGATTTCCTGTAGATCCCAACTTTTCTTACCTGGTGAGGCTCCATTTCTGTGAGATTGAATCAGATGTTACTAAGGCTAGATATAGAATGTTTCAGATTTTCATAGCCAATTTAATTGCTCAACCGTATGCGGACATAATCAGGTGGACTACAGAAAATGGGAAAGGAAATGGGATTCCCATATAAAGGGACTACTTTGTGCCGATGGCGAGTCTTGGAACCCAGAAGAAAGGTTTAGTTGATCTGTTTGTTGCACGTACTACATGTAAATCAAGATGATTCCGAAACTAAATTTACCAATGTGATCTTGAATGGGCTCGAAATCTTCAAATTATTTGACTCCAATGGAAATAATATTGATCTAAATCCAGACTCACCACCAGAGATGACACCACATGACAGGACCTGCCCTGGAATTCACCTTGAAATCCAGAGTGGCCATGCGGGGTCCACCTTAGAAGAAATTCAACCAAAAATTTGGTGGAACTCCCTCTAAAAGTGGACAACCCAAAAATCTGTAGACAAAACCGTGTTCTCCCAAGGTCCTTCATCTCAAACTCGGATTTCAGGAGTTCAGCGGTTTCCCTTAGCTCTCAAGGGTTCCAATTATGTTTATCAACATAAACCGTGACAATTGCAAATCCAGAACTTGTCATGAAAATGCAGGGGCATAGTTCATCATATCCTTTCCCAATCAAGTAGTCACTTTAGTGAGTGTTTCACCCTCATTGCAAACGTGCTGCGTGGTTAAAAGCCATTTGATTTGGGTAATGAAGTCCATAAGAACCTTCATTATATTCTGTATCTAGATCCCCATAAAGATACGTAGTGACCACATTCGTAAGCTGCATGTTTAGTTATTCAGAAACTACCAAACTGACAAGGTAGTGGAGTGCAATGACATCCATTACGAGAGAATATGTCTTCTCGTAGTTGATTCCAGGGCGTTTTGTAAAAAGCCTTGCGCCATAAGGTGAGATTATCATCTCTTTTTCTCATCAGGCTATCTAACGAAGACCTATTGATGTCAACAGGTTTTATGTTAGGAGGTGTTGGCATCTCAGATCCGAAATCCTTCCTCTTCGTTAGTGAATCCAATTCAACCTAGATCGCATCTTTCCATTTAGGCCAAGTTTCTCTACGTTGGCATTCTTCAACGGAGTAAGGTTCGATGTCATTGGTCTCAATAATTCCATGTCCTCATGTACATTAGTGTAGTTCGTAGAGATCTCTATATTCTCAGGAATTGGTTCTAACATTGAGGCGTCCCCCAATGATGTCTCTTGGACATAACTACAATCCAGAATATTCTCATGAGACGGATTTTGAGTATCAATGATCAATGAATCAAGTTGTGCCAAACTCGTTCTCTTCTTAGGGCTAGAATCCATCGAACCTATGGGTTTCCTATGCTCTCTAGCAGAACCCATGGCCTATGACGCCATTATGCCACCTTGTGGCGTCACCATACCACCATCCATGGTAGTGGTGCCGTACCCATCTCTTCTGGATGGCACCATGTCCTCTTGTGGGGACATCAATCCTTGCAGACATGTTTGCAGCAGGTATATGTGATCTCGTCACTTTTAGGGGATCAAGATGAGACATAGTGGAGACAGACCATGACGATTCCTGTCGTTCTTACTGAACATTGACGTTCTAATCTCCCCTTAACAACGGGAATACTGTCTCATCAAAGTGACAATTCGCAAATCCAACGAAAACGAGATTGTCTGTCAAGGGTTCTACATAGTGGACTTATAGTTGGAGACTTAGGTTCAACATAAATATATATATATATATATATATATGCATTTGTTGCAATGACTCATGTTGATGCACTGTGGCGGCGCAATTGGCACATAAACCGCACACTCAAATATGCATAAGTACGAGATATTAGACTCGAACCTAGTCACTAGCTGTAACGCAAATTAAAGTTGAGTGGCTGCTATGAGTCGTAGACGAATTAGCATAGCTGCATGCGATATTGCATAACCCAAGCGGAAATATTAGTGCGCATTACCAATGTCCGGGTTACCATCATAGTCGTTTAATGGTGGCTTTTCCGTGAGACCAATTGAGTGTGTACAGGGGAATATGATACTTGATATCAAAACCCAATGATATGCAATAGTCAGCGAAAATTTTCGATGTAAACTCTCTAGCATTATCAAGTCAAATTGACTGAATGTGATGATCTGGGTAGTGAGCCCGTAGCCATATGTTCTGGGCTAGGAGTTCATCATAAGCAGCATTACGAGTGGATGATAGCGCGACACGTGACCAGCGTGTCCTCACATTAACCAACACCATAAAACATCTAAGCAGTCCGCAAGTTGGTTGAATCGATCCACAAAATCCCCTTGGATTCTATATAAGAATGGAAATATTTCTTTAGTGTTCTTTGCATAGGATGGTCTCAATCCTAAAAAAATAGGCTTTACAGAATGAAAGATTGGCTTTATAATCAACCAATGAAGGTTTTGGTTGAGCCACAATGTCACAATTTACTTTGAGAAGTAGAGAGAGGACCCAAGTCTCCATACATGGCGTCAAAGCCATGATTTTGCCTCAGGGGGATCACGGCGCAGGCGTTGGCCGGTCGGCGGTGCAATGCTCTCTTTGAATAGACTTTTGATTCTCACTTCTCTTTGTTTTGAACAGAGATGTCCGTGTGAAGTCTTTAGTGTCACGGATCATCATATCATGACCTGGGTGTCCCAAACGGTCATGTCAAAGCCTATAGAGCGACATAAATCTCATAAATCATAAATCATCTCTCATGACATGGTTTGATTCAATGACTCGAATAGTGGTTGCATATAACCCATTAGAGCGACACATAAGTTTCTCTAATACTCGTTTATGTCTGTAGTCATTAGAGGTGATGCAAAGGAACTCTTGTCCATCTCACAATGTGTTTCCACATGAAAACCATTGGCTCTTATATATTTGAAGTAATAAAGTTTGAATTAAGGTATGTCCAACACATTAAAGAATCGACACTTTATTAATAGCTAATGATTACATCAAAGTTTCTTAACTAAAGTCTAATCCAAAATAAAAATCAAACTCAGACAAATCTTAGTCACTCAATCCATTTGGTAACTCCAATCAAATATGACCAGGGAAGTAGAGAGAGATGTCGGTGGAGCGAGGCTCTCTTATGTACCACTAATCTTAATCACTTTCCTAGACATCATACTTCATTGGATGCGCCACTTGAGAAAGAGTTAATACAAAATTGTCATTTATTGATTAAGGCATAATTGCCATTACATAATTCTTGGAAAAATAAAAGACTATTCGAAAAAAAAATCTGAGGCATTTTGTCTTCATCGCCAGATTTAAAGTCTTTTTGAACTCGATGTCTTGATCACCATGATGCGGCTACCTTTTTAGGTACATTGCAAATTCAGGTCCATTGATTAGACGTTCCATATCAAAAATAGACACCATGAAGTGGATTCTCCCTTGATTGAGGCGCATTGGTGCAATGCGCATGGTCCCTAGGACCGGAGGCGTTGGAAAATTATGACCATGGCCAACGTTGGCTCTATGGTTTCCAACCCTTCGTCCCTTAAAGTCACAGCTCCTAAGGTGGCGTGATTGTCGCCTTTGGCGACTACCTTCATGAGCATTTCGATCATGGATCATGACATCTATGGCGACTTTCTCTAGCCATGGGACGATGCTCTAGATAGCTATCTCGAAGCCTATCTCTCTTCACAAGCTTGTTGCCTTGCCTTTCTGCAATTTCCATAGCTTCAATAAGTTGTTGAAAGCTTGTGATCCGTCTTGCATTTATATGAGTCCGAAATAAATCACAGGACCCCATAGCATAGACAGGGAAGGTATTAAGGGTTTTCTCAATCAAATGTTCTTCTGTGATCGTCTTGGCACAGAAGCGCATCATTCCTGTAATGCGGAGAGCTTCCGAATAAAATTGTTTGACTGTATCAAAGTCAGAGAAGCGAAGATCATTCCATTCTGCTTCTAAATTCGGAGGGTTGGAGTCTCGAACGTTGCCATAACGTTCACGAAGCACTTGCCATAACTTTATAGCGCTATCCTCATTCATGAACTCAAACCTGAGGTCCATAGCCATGTGACGCATCATTAGGGCAAGTACCCTAGAATTGTCGATCTCAGTTTGAGGGTCTGGAGCAGTTCCTTTATGACAAAGCTCTTGGATTGTATGCAATAAGTCACGGGCAATAAGGTGGAGCTCAACATCCTGAGTCCACATTAGGTATCTTTTGCCTGCATAATCCAATGGAACAAAATCGAGTATGTTCGAGTTTGACATCCTAAAAAAGGGTGAAACAAGAACGAATTAGTTTCGGAGCTAAACTTCCACGAAAACTAATAATAATAAGATTTCCGAGCTATGCTACCAAGAAATCGATTTCCAAGAATATTTGGATTAGACCGCAACATTGATGTTTAATATGGTCAAAAATTGATGCTTGCGGACGCTCTTAGTCTGAAGATTATGAACACTCTTAGTTCATTGATTACGAACGCTCTTAGTCCGTTTATTATGAACACTCTTAGTTCATTGATTACGAATGCTCTTAGTTCTTTAGCGTTCGTTTAGCGTGAATCCTCACAATTCCGCTTATTAAATAATCGAACCCATGTTCGTATATTGCAAATCCTGCAGCAAATAAAGAAATTTAAAAGACAAGAAAGCATGAACTTTAATTGTAAAAACTTACTTGGTAATTTGAAGCTTTGCTTCACGATTCTTTATACACGCGCGTGTTGATGCAGGCGTGTAGCTAAATTAGAATTGCCGGAATCTAGTCGGAAATTGACGATGGTTGGCCGGAATTGTTTGGCTGGTGGGCTGCCCTTATTTTTCTTTTCTTTTTTCTTTCTTTTGCTGGCACGTGGGGTAGGAGATTCTTCTCCCTTTTCTCCTCTTCTGGGCCCGCTCCCCCTAACTTTTCCTCTTTTTTTTTTTCCTCTTTCTTTTCTTCTTTTTTTTTCTCTTCTTCTCGACCCACTCCCTCTTTCTCCTTCTTCTACGCGTCTTCGTCTTCTGTTTTCTGGGGTTTTTTTCGTTTCGCTAGCAGAGGGTAACTGATGCGGATGAAAATCAGAAGCGATGCAGCAGAGGCGCTGGGTAGTGAGGAGGTCGCAGACGTAGGGTGTAGACGCCATGGGCAACGACGACCTGCAGGTAGCGATGGGCTGCTGCTGAGCATTGGGCTAGCCGCGCTGGGCTGTGTGGCTAGGCAAGCTGGCTACGACTGCGGGGCTGTGAGGCTGCTGTGCAAGGGCAGCAGCGAAGGCTGGCTGCTACAGGGAGCTGCTGCTGAGGGGACGGTGCTGCTGCAGGGAGCTGTAGTGTGTACGGCTAGCGACTACAGTGCGGGGCAGTAGGCTCGGCAGGAGGCTGGGGCAGCAGGGGCTGCAGATATGCGATAGGAGGGCTGCAGGCTTGTGGCAGGGAGGCTGCAGGCTTGCGGCAGTTTGGGTGATTAGGGTTTTTAGGTTTTTTTCTTTTCTTTTTTTTTCGGCTAGGGTTAGGGATCGTGCTAATAACATGTTGTAGGAGAATGTGATTTGCAGAGAAAATTGATGGGAGAATTGTGTGTTTATCATTGATAATAGGAGCCCTTTAAATAGGGAATTACAGATCGAGTACCTAAAAGGTAATAGAATCCGAACATAACTAGGTAATCTAGAACCTTCTCCTATTACAACTCAATGACTAAACCCTAATTTGTAGAGGCACATATTATGTCAACATCCTTCAACACATCCATTATTATTTGATCAATGTCACCATGTAAATTGCAATCCTTCGCTACCAAATCTTGACTAGCAAGTCTTCCAACTAACAAGTACGCAATTGTAAACTGTTACCGACATGAAACCAACCATCAATTTCACATCTACACTAATGTGGAAAATACCACAAAGTACTGTGGCTATTCAGGCCTCGTACATGATTTTTACAATAAAAGAAACTGGACGGGAGATATCAACTTGGAATTTTCACCTTTGGTAACACCTCTTACACCACCACCTTCCTCCTCCACAGCTAGCCTAGCCTAATATCATACACAGAACTGCTCTATTATCTCATTTCGAATTTACGTACATGTTTCCTCTTAGTCAAGGCCAGTTAGGCCAGAAATTCATCCCCTTATATTTTCACCCAAGATGATCGACGAGCAACATTGTTAACAGGATGAAGCAATCTTGATTTGTAGAATCATAGGAGGGTACGTGGATAATATACTTAACAAATTCTTGTATAGTACATTCGATCAGTAACATTTCAACTCAATCTCTATTTTTCACCATCAATTGCTAATTTGGTAATATTGAACTCATAAAATTTTAAAAGTCATGTGCTCTTGAAGATTCCAAGCTATGTAAATCCAATTTCAAATTTTCAATCACCATCTCAGTTGCCTATATAGCTTCCTACTAATTATGTCTGATAATGACTCTGATCGTTTTCTAAATGAAAGACTTTACAAGTCATTGGCACCGGTACGTATCTGTAGAATTTGCTCGAGGACTCTGATAGACCTCACCCTACACTACAGGAATATGGATCATTCACGACGCAAGATTTACGGCGTGCATCAAATGCGTGCCGTGAATAACTATCAGCTACGACGTATATTAGATTCACACCGTAAATCTTGCAATTTTTTGAAGAAAATTACGGCGTGTTTGCAAAGAACGCCGTAAAATCATACTTTTATTAAAATTTACGACGTTTTTCTATTGCACGTTGTGATGTCAACGTATAAAAAATTGTCCCATTTATAAAATTAAATTAGCTCAAATGGGACAAAAAGCACGGCTTCGTCTCTCTCTCCCTCTACATTACTTCCACCTCGTCTCTCAAAACACAGTGACCTCCTCCGGCCTCCTCCGACCTCCTCCTCTCCCATTGCTCCGGCCTCCTTCGATCTCCTCCTCTCCCATTGCTCCTGCCACAGTAGGTACTTTCTTCTCTCTCATCCACAACTCTAATGTGATTGTTGCTGAAATTTACTGTGATTGTTAGCTTCGAAGTTTTGATTTTACATACTCGGTGTTCGATTCTGGTTTTCTACAAGTAACTGCAGTTGATTCTTGAAGTTTTTGTTATCGTTATTTCGTCGAACACTTGGTGTGCGTTGCTGTAAGGGTTTCTCTTTTGATTTTATTCTATGCATTTCTGGATTTTTTTTTTTTTGATTTTGTGTGAAGATGATTTGCTGGGTTCATATTATGAATTGCATGTCTTACTGTTGAGAGAGTAATTGCATGTGAAAACGTACAAGTTCATTCAATCAAAGTAGTGCTAAGAGCTTATGAATTGCTGGGTTCATTTTCACATGCTCTGCTGCTTATGAATTTCCAAGTTAGATTGTATCTGATTTTCCAAGTTAGATTGTATCTGATTTTTGTTCATTCGTAAGTGTTTATCAAAAGACAAGGAAAAAAGGAAAAGGTTAGTATTCTCGTGTTGGTGGCTATTGATTCTTGAGTGAGCTAGTAGCTTAGCTTAACTCAAATGTGCTCCCATTGTGGTTGATTTATATACTTTGTGCTTGGTAATACTTGGTTCTGTATACATTATTTGTGTGACTAATTATATATGTATATACTACTCAAGTAATTTTTGCGACTAAGGAAGCTCTAAACAATGCAATGCAAACTCAAGTAATTGCATCTTATCTTCAGGTTGCTGCCCTTTCTACACTCAGATTGGAGAACTAAGCACAATCAATACTGAAGGAGGGTACTATGCTTGAAGGCAATAGGAAAGCCTTCAAGTCTTCAAGTCTTCAAGTCTTAGTTGTTTACAGTTTTCAGCTGGTCCCTTGTTTATAGTTTTCAAGTCTTCGTTGTACTTTTGTAAAGCCTCAAATGGACTAATTGAGTTCCTGATTGATTGCAGGTAGTCGCTAATATTCTCTTTAATATAAGTACAGATGCAGTCAAACAACTTCGTCCAATGGGTGACTTCTTCTCTGAAGTAGTTCTCTTACTCCAGGTTAGCATTATTCTATTGTTCTATAATTGTAATTCTTTACATAAAGGTATATTGTGCTGCCTTCTAGTCATATTTCTTTTACTGTTGTGGTCATGTGTTTGGTAGTTGTATATTGGGATGCCTTCTATATTTGAAATGTACTTATATTGAATGCTTAGATTAATGCTACTGGAAACAATAGCATTCTTATATTGTGCTGCCTTCTATTCATATTTCTTTTACTGTTGTGGTCATGTGTTTGGTAGTTGTATATTGGGATGCCTTCTATATTTGAAATGTACTGAGTACTAGTGTTACTTTATGAGTTTAGTTGAATTAGCAGATATGTATAAATATGGAGTGATTGAATGAAATATATCAATTAATAGCTGAATAGTTAGAAAAAGTGACCATTAATATTGTGAACTGAACAATAAACAACTTGTTTTAAACTCAAGCTCCCCTTCATTTCAGTTTGCTCATAATTAAAAGACAATTGGAGCCACCTAGGCAAGCTTCCATGGATACAGAATGGATATATTATCCCAGGTTATATTCAAACCTTAGGCCATAAGTTTTAAGTATGTAGATTCTTAGTAAAATTTTTACTGTTTTTTTTGTTCTTTAGAAACTCTGAAACCTACCGTGCTGGAGCCCAATTGTATGTTGATAGACTTCACACTAGCTTGGGGAATCCAGCTATCATGCAATGCCCTTGTCGCCTCTGCAAAAATATGCAGTGGCATTCCCCTAAGTTAGTCTTTGGTCACTTGTGCATGAATGAGATCCATTCTCTTCATGTTAGTCGGATCTTACATGGTGAGAAGTCGAGAACATTTGTACAAGAAGAGAATGTTCAAGTTCCAGAAACGTACAGAATTTTGAAAGATGCATACTTTCAAGATGATGCTGTTATGGAACCTGAAAATGAAAGGAATGAGGCTGACTTTAGAGATATATTAGAGGAGGCAGAACTACCATTATATTCAGGGTCTGATTTTACTAAGATGTCTTCCACAGTTTCTTTGTTTAAGTATAAGTGTCGACACAGTTTATCTGATAATGCTTTTGATGACCTCCTCCAATTGGTTGGGGGCTTACTACCAAGAGAGAACATTCTTCCAAATTCCTTGTATTCAACTAAAAAACTCTTGAAAGCATTTGATCTAGGTTACCAAAAGATACATGCTTGTGTAAGGGATTGTGTATTGTTTAGAAAATAACTAGAGCATGTGGAGACCTATCCAAAATGTGGTTCATCGAGGTGGAAGATTCATAAACACACCAAAAAAGTTTGTAAAGGAGTTCCGGCAAAGGTGTTGAGGTATTTTCCAATCAAACCCAGGTTTAGAAGGATGTTTAAGTCAGTAGAGATGGCTGAACAATTAACCTGGCACTACAATCACAGAAGTCAAGATGGTAAGATGTGCCACCCTGTTGATTCTCCGGCATGGAAAAACATTGACAATAAGTGGCCTAACTTTGCATCAGAACCTCGAAATCTGAGACTTGGACTATCATCAGATGGATTCAATTCGTTTGGTGACTTTAGTTCTAGGTATAGTTGTTGGCCGGTGATATTGATGACATATAATCTTCCCCCATCTTTATGTATGTCTAAGGAAAATATGATGTTAACATTGCTGATTCTAGGGCCAAAACAACCTGGAAACGATATTGATGTTTATTTGCAGCCACTTATTGAAGATTTGAAGGAGTTGTGGGTAGGGGTAAGTGTGTATGATGCTTGGAGAAATAACACATTCAGTTTGAAGGCAGTTTTAATGTGGACTATCAATGACTTCCCTGCTTATGGGAATTTATCGGGTTATTCCACAAAAGGCAGAAAAGCTTGCCCTGCTTGTGGTGTCCAAACTTGTTCACAATGGCTAGAAAATGGAAAAAAACATACTTACATGGGTCATAGGAGGTGGCTTCCTGAAGATCATCCTTTTCGATTTAAAGCTTCTTGGTTTGATGGAACCGAGGAGCATAGAGCAAAGCCTATACAATTAACGGGATCACAAGTTTTCCAAGTTGTCAAGGATTTTGTAAATGATTGGGGAAAAGAAAAAAAACAGAAAGATGGGGAAGATGGCAAAAGAAAGAGAAAAAGACAGAGGGTTGAAGATAAGACTAAGGATTTAGAGGATGATGATGGTGAGAATCCTTTTAAGCTTACAAAACGTTGGAAGAAGAAATCAATCTTTTTTGATCTGCCATATTGGGAGGTACGTTAAGTTTTTCCCCTCTCATTCATTTTCATTTTTTATTATAACTTCCTTACTTAGTTACTGATATTATCATATTATTAATGTTGTAGGCATTGTTATTACGTCACAATTTGGATATGATGCATACCGAGAAGAACATTTGTGAGAGCCTTCTTGGAACTCTCTTGAATATGAAGGGAAAAACAAAGGATAACCCAAATTCTCGTAAAGATTTGAAGAAGATGGGGATTAGAAAGAATTTGCACCTAAAGAATGATGACCGTAGTAGCTTTAAAGGTACAACACCTGCATATGTATTTTTAAAGGGAGAGAGGCAGATTTTTTGTGAAAGGGTAGCATCTTTGAGAATGCCGGATGGATATAGTTCTAATATTACTAGCAAGGTGTCACTGGAAGATTATAAAATTATAGGTCTGAAGTCACATGACTGTCATGTGCTCATGCAGCAAGTTTTGCCCGTGGCATTAAGAGGGCTCTTGCCAAAAGGACCAAGGATTGCTATTTTTCGACTCTGTGCTACCTTTAATCAGTTATGTCAAAGAGTTCTTGATGAAAAAGAATTGGAAAAATTGGAAAATGAAGTGCCTGAAACTTTGTGTATGTTGGAGAGATTCTTTCCTCCATCATTTTTTGATGTTATGGTCCACCTAACTATTCTCCTTGTACAAGAAGCTCGAATTGGTGGGCCGGTACATCTACGATGGATGTTCCCTCCTGAAAGGTGAGTCTACATTTATACATTTTCTCAAATTGGTGGGCCGGTACATCTGTTGGATCTAATTTCAATTCATATTATTGTATTAGGTTTATGAAGACATTAAAGGACTATGTGAAAAATCGTTCGAACCCTGAAGGGTGCATTGCTGAAAAGTATTTAGCTGAAGAACTTACAAAGTTTTGCAGTGGATATTTCACACAAGCTGCTGATGTGGGTGTGCAGCACAAACGCAATGAGGATCTTAAAGATGATAATGTTTTAGAAGGGCGTGGATTTGGTGGGAAGAGTAGACCAATGACTCCAACAATGTTGTAGATTGCACATCGTTATGTTTTGATGAATACGATCATACTTGATCCATGGAGGAAGTAAGTACTAGACCTTATTGAAGTTTGATTGAAGTTTCTGTTTCTTTGAAGTCAATTACTTTCTTGCTTTTTCTGCTCCATTATTCATACTAATTATGATGCACTTTTCTAACCAGAATGCATAAGGATGAGCTCAAGCTTTTAGACCCACGTCTTGCAAAGAATGAAAGCCTGCTAGACAAGAAGCATATGAAAAATTTTGCTGGTTGGCTATCCGAAATAGTTAGAACGGGTGATTCCGCTGATATGCCAAATATTGTGAGGTGGCTTGCTTGTGGACCTCGACGGGAGGTGAAGAGCTGTTCAGGTTTTATTATTAATGGAAATAGATTTCATACAAAGGCAGCAGAGAAGGACACTCAAAACAGTGGTGTTTTTGTTGAAGGGGACACGTATTGTCGAGCTAGTGCAAAAGACACTGCTCTAAGGTTGGAGATGGTAGATTACTATGGTGTTATAAGGGAAATAATCCTATTAGACTACCATAACTTTAAAGTGCCTCTCTTTCATTGCGATTGGGCAAATATAAGTAATGGTGTCAAGGTGGAAGATGGATTTACATTAGTTAATCTCAACCAGGGGAAGCATCAGTTTGAGAGGGACCCATTTATTTTTGCATCTCAAGCAAAACATGTCTTTTACTCAAGAGAGAGTAAGACATCGAACTGGTATGTAGTGCTAAGAGCACCACCAAGAGGGTTTTATGAGAATGAGAACCTTAATGAGGTTGAGTACATACCATGTGCTCCATTTGATGTATCACAACTTGGCCACAATCTTGATGATGACGATTGTTTGAGACGTGATAGTGAGGATGTGAATAATAATGCTTCGGTAATTTCTGCTTGAATGTGCAATAGTGCCTGCATATCATTGTGTTTTATAATTTCTGCTTGAACTGATATTTTAGTTGTTACTTGAGTGTTGATATCATTGTTTATGCTTAGTATGTAGTACTTAACTGCTTTACTGATTTCATCTATAATATAGACTGATGAAGATAGTGAAGACACTGAAGATTAATCACAACTAAAGGAAAAGAAGTCTTGCTTATTCTCTGTAAGTACTACAGTTTCATCTACATTTGTTCACTGTTGCACTTTTGTGCCTATTTACAAAAATCAACATTGCTAGAATCAACATTGCTGTAAGCTATAAAGTTGTTTGGTAAAGATGCAATATGATCAAAGTATTATGTTATGGGACAGTGGTCCAGTAAGTTACCTAAATGAGGATATGAAAAGAGGCGTTGGGCTGCTATCAGTGGCTTTTTTATGAAATTAATGCACCTTTAGAAATTAAGTATGATGAGATTAACTAATAGTCCAGTACTCACATTGTTATATATCTTTTAAGGCATAGTCTGGTGAAGCAGTGTTGATTTCTGCATAGTGGTAAAATCAATTTTGTGATAATATTCTGCTATAAGTGATTGTATTATTGTAATGTAGGTTGGGATAGTAGATAACATAATTACTTCTGTCAAGCACAAAGGAGAAGTAATCAATCATGGCTAATGGAGAAGTAAGTTAAACCTAGTGTTCATTGTTTTAAATATTTACATTAGTTTTACTTCACTTGAGAAATTATCATTCGTTAATTACTTATTCATTGTTAACGCTAGACTTCACGAAAAAGTGAGAAGAGAGGAAAAAAAACAACGGAAAGCTGTGTTAGCCACTGCTATTGCTGCAATTAGGCAAGAAAGAAATGAAACTTTACGAATCTCAGAGGGAGGTTCAAATTCTCCCAAAGCATCTGCTAGTAGAGGAACTGAAGATGTGACAAATTCAGAACTTTCAAACAGAAAACCAAGAGGTAAGGCAAAGGCATTGGACAAAGGAAAAGTAATAGAACCTATTGAAGTCGAATTCAATGAAAGAAGTCAGCCTTATGGGAAACATGCAGCTGGATTTGCTACTTTCCTTGGGGTCACAGCAAGAGAATTAGTACCATTAACAATTCCATCTTGGACTGGAAAAGCGTTCTCAGATAAATTCAAAACTCAAATTTGGCAACACATCACTATAAGTTCATTTTTACTTACAAGTTTGTAACCTCTTCGTATGATTGTTGTTTGTACAAAAGTAATGTTTTATTGTTCTTATTTTCTATGTAGACTTATTACATTGTGGACGAGTGTCACAAGAAAGAAATTTTCCAAAGAATGGCTAAGCTTTGGCGAGATTATAGATGCTTGACATTAAAAGAAGTACGAAAGCAAGCTGAATCGGTGGGCCTACAAACAGCTGCTGCCATGTGCAAACCTGATAATATACATTCTATGGATGCGTGGTTAAGTTTTATCAAATCCAGAATGACTCCAGCCTTTATGGTAAGTGTATTGGCAAAGGTTTCTCGTGACTATTACTTGATTTGCTACTCATTTTGCTCTGCTATATCTTGGATGCATATGACAAATTTACTTTCACTTGGTTTTGTTTATAGGAAAAGTGTGAAAAGTTTAAACGGATGAGAAAATAGAAGACTTTACTTCATAGGACAAGTAGAAAAAGTTTTGCCTGCATTCATCAGTTGGTAAGATTGAAAAAAATTGCATATGTTCTATGAATGAGAATAATAGAGCTGATCCCTATCATTTTTGTTTTGTAGAAGCAAAAAAGTGATGAACCTGATTCAATATCAAGGTGTGATGTGTGGCTTCATGCTTATGAAGCAAAGAAGAAGGATTCAACTGAAGATGTTGAAGATCCAGAAGTAGTGGTGAGTAATTCTACCATCTTTGACTTTGAATGCATATTTCACTTAGCATATTCTTTGTTTTTGTTGAGACATTATTGCTATATTTTTATTTGTTTGCTATATTTTTTAGAAACAAGTGAAAAAAACCATGGCAGAACAAGCAACTTCACAAACTCGTTCTGTCAAGGATGATGCTGTTTCTAAAGTTTTAGGACCTGATCGACGAGGACGAGTGCGAGGATATGGATTTGGAGCACTTCCTTCAAAGGTAGATGGTCAAACATACGTGGGTAGCAAAGTTACAATGTTGGAGAATGCACTGCTTGCTACTTCACAAGAGCTGCAATAGTTGAAAATGGTGGTAAAAAACATTTTAGCTCAGTCAGACAAAGGAGAAAAGAAGAATGTAAGTATTCTGGCCCCAAATACATCATGTATTATTTCTTTTTCATATGTATAGTAATGTTACTGATTTTTTTGTTTATGTAATAAAAAGGAAACAAGCAGTGCTCAGCAATCTGCCATTGAGATTGCACAAAGGAAAAAAGTAAATGACACTGCAGAGAGCAAGAAAAGAGAAGAAAAAGATCGTAGAGTTGGAGGTTCTGAACAAGAAGGAAGCAAACAAAGCAAGCAGAAGACACATGCAAGTATTCGGCCAATAGCCAAAGAAAAGGAAGGTGGGAATGAAGTCAAGATGAAGAAATTACACTTGTTAAGTTGGTTGGATAAAGAGGAAAAGATTGTTGCAGCTGCTGACCTTCACTCAGAGATCCAAACGAGAAAGTACATTGTGTTCCTCTTGGTCTTGGTTGTTGGAAAGTTTGGGTGCGTGAAGTCTCTCATGACATACCATTGTTTCGGCCAACCCAAGAGTTCAGTACACTTGGTGCAGCTAAAGGAAGCACAGTGGCTTGGCCCATCAACTTCATCAAGCTACTTTAATATGTGCTATTTGAGGTAAACTTTTAGACTTTGAGTGCATTATGGTTCAATACAAGGCAAAGATAGTAGCATTTTCAGAACATAGAACTTATCTCTGAGGGAATAGATGTTCTAGTTTATGGAATTTTGAAGAGCAATAGTTGTTATTTTGAAAAGGTGTGGTAAAACATAGAACTTATTGTGGAATGTGTGATTGAAACATAGAATGAATTTGGTTTAACAGTGAAGTAGTCCTTATAATAAAATTAGCACTGGGCTGTAGCGTTTGAGTTTAACAGTTGAAATTGATAAGCAATTTGAAATTGAAGTGTAAGTTATATGATTGTTTCCTCCTTGCAGGTAAGCAATTGAGCTGAAGGCAAATCAAGAACATCACCGATAAGATGTTTGATCAATTCAAAAACAAGATAGGAAGAGCATATATGAGATTCGAGGATTGGCAAGTTTTGGACCTCTCTTTCGTTCTTGCCTTTTATTTCATCTTGAAGGCCTCTTTTGTTATGGCTTGAAGAATATATAGTTTCTCAACATTGGATTAATTTGAGTTGTTGAATATAATGGATAATTTTATAAAATGCACATTTTCTTAATTTGTCTACTTTACTTTTGGGTGCTTGAGTTAATGTACTGTGGAAATGTAAAGAAAAGCTAACATAATAGCTCATTGAAATTGGGAAAATATCCAGGAAAAACAAACAAATTTACGGCATGCATTTGTCCATGTATGGCATGCATAAATATTTATTTACGACTTGCAAAATGTAAATTTACGGCGTGCATTTGTTGATTGACGGCGCACACGATGTGAAATTACGGCGTGCGTAAGTGTTGATTACGGCGTACACTAATGTCGTAAGTTTAACATTTTCTAATTGGCAGGAATAGATTCACGACGTGCTTTTGGGTTCATTTACGGCGCGCAAAAAGCACGCTGTAAAATTCAAAAATGAAACTCAATTTCACGACGCTGTCTATAAAGACGCACTTTTGCATGACTTTGGGCGTCGTAAATTGTAATTTACGGCGCGCTTTGAACGTCGTGAATGATCCATTTTCCAGTAGTGCTAAAAATATCAATTTGTAGTTTTGCACAGAAGTTGATGAATGCGTAAAATGACCTCTAACAAACAGCCAAACACGATCAAGACGCATGAATAAGGGAGGACAGACTTTTCTTCTACTAATTACTAGCTAATTAATTCGTCAACACCATTGTGTCGTCATTGTCTATCATCTTGTTGTCTGATGTCGGCATGCAGCAAAAGTTTGGCTTGCAAGTCTTAGATGATCATGCCCCACTTCCTATTCGAGAAACCACAATCACTGAACTCAGAGAAACCCATCCATACACAAATTTCTATAAGCAGATTAGTGATGGAGATTCTATCTATCAAACACCTCAACTTTTCCTTAATTCTCCTGCGCGCTATCATGAAGAACCTAATCATCAAGTACATTTGTACAGTAAATATCATCAAACCAGTCCCCTCTACCTTTCCCTGTTCCTGCACATCGTAGCGCAATTCGTGGTCAGTGATTTGCAATTGAATGTAATCTTAATTGGGATGACTCTTTCAAATCACATAAAGAGATCTAAATCCTTGTAGTACCTTGACCAGTTACTTATCACCAATGTACTAGAATTTTCATGTGGATTTTTTACTGCAAAATGCAACACATGCAAGAGTTACTGATACAAGGCATTCATCATTTAGAGAGCCAAGAATCATAAACACCTTTGTTCCTATTGTTGGATGTCTAGTTCGTACACGTACATCTTTCCTTTGTTTGGATTGTAAACTGGGGAGTGTGGATTTCACTCCCCTTATTATTTGATTGATGTGGATTGCAAGCCTTCGCTACTAAATTTTGACTTGTTAGCCTTGTCAAATTGTGACTTTGCAAGTCTTCCAATCAACAAGTATGCAATAACGTGCCTGTAAACTGTTACCAACAAACCGTCACTCCCACTCCTCTTTACCTTTCCTTCCTTGTTCATATTGTCACCCTACTCGTGTCCGGTTATTCGCCGCCTTCCAGTAGAAAATATCACAGTCCATTGTGGCTATTCCAACCTCATACAAGATCTCTATAGTAAAAGAAACATGAACGGGAGATATCAACTTTGTTGAAAGATGTCGACATAATGTGTGCCTCTACAAACTAGGGTTTAGAGCTATAATAGGAATGTGTTCTAGGTATTCAATTGTAATCGGATTCTATTACCTTTTTGGATACCTTGTAACTCCTTATTTAAAGGACTCCTATTATCAATAATATACACACAATTTCATTCTCCTACAACACGTTATCAGCACGAGCCCTAACCCTAGCCTAAAAGAAAAGAAAAACCAAAAACCCTAGCTTTGAAAAAAAAAACTTATCTCTCTGCAGTCAACTCCACCGGCCTCCAGCCCGTGCAGCACACCTGCGATCATACCAGCCTCCAGCTTGTGCAGTACATCTGCCCCGCGCCTTGCAGATCCCAGCAGCCCGACCTGCAGCCAACGCATCAGCATCAGCAACAGCCTCCCTGCAGCCCCACCGCCCAACTGCCCCTGCAGCCCGCGCATCAGCCCAGCCGCACTCGACCTCGCCTCCCTGTAGCCCATCCTCACTCGGCCTCGCCTCCCTGCAGCCCAGCCGCTCCTGGCCTAGCCCGATCGATCACCATCCTGTCGCTGCTTCTGTCTAGCGCCCTGCAGCCACAACCCACCGCCCACCCGCGCAGCCTACCCGCACAGAGCTGCTACCCCAGCCAGCCTCCGCGCCTTGCAGCACAGCCTCCAACCTTCGGCAGCACAGCCGGTGCTGCCCCCACGCCCACAAGCAAGAACCAGAAAACAAGAAGAAAAGAAGAAAAGAAAGAAAAGAAGGAAAAAAAAAAAAGGAAAGAAAAAAAGGGCAGGCCTGGGCCGCGGAAAAAAAAAAAAGGAAAGCAAGCTTGGGCCCGGAAAGAAAAAAAAAAAAGAAAAAAAAAAAAAGGGAAGCAGGCTTGGGCTCGGAAAGAAGAAAAAAAAAAAAAAGGGAGAAGGGCAGCCTACCAACTGCCAATTTCCGACCAGATTCCGGCAATCCTATTTTAGCTACACGCCTGCATCAACACGCTCATGTATAAAGAATCGTGAAGCAAAGCTTTAAATTATCAAGTAAGTTTTTACGATTAAAGTTCCTGCTTTCTTGTATTTAAATTTCTTTTATTTTTTTGCAAATATTGGAATATATATTGCCAAATGGTTTTGAGTATTTAACAAAGAGGAATTTTGGGGATTCACACTTAACGAACTAAGAGTGTTCGTATGAACTAAGAGTGTTCATAATTAAACGAACTAAGAGCGTTCGTATGAACTAAGAGTGTTCATAATGCTTGGACTAAGAGCGTCCACAAGCATCAAATTGTGACCATATTAAAACATCATTGTTTGGTCTAATCCAAAAGAGATTCTTGGAAATTGATTTCTTGGTAGCATAGCTCGGAAATCTTATTGTTTTTAGTTTTCGTGGAAGTTTAACTCCGAAACTAATATATCTTCTCTTCTTACTTTCAGGATGTCGAATGAACCTAGACTCGACTTTCCCATGCTTAATTCAACAAGCTCGGATTACCACAGTTGGGTAACCGATGTTGAGAACCATCTCACTTCAAAGGGAATATTACCCATAATCCAGGCACCTAACCCGGATCTTGTGTTTGTACGAACTCCTACAAAGCATGCTCAAGCAGTTATCTTGATGCGACGCCATATGGACAAGGCACTCAGATTGGAGTATATGTCGATCAAGAATGTAAGAGAGCTATGGGTAGCGCTAGAAGAGCGCTTTGGCAATGTCCAAGATTCCCTCATCCCTGACTTGAAGGTTCAATGGAACAATCTGCGCTTTGCTTATTTCAAGTCTGTTGCTGAATATAATTCAGAAGCTCTTCGCATACAGTCCATGTTGAGGTTTTGTGGACAACCTGTCACAGAGCAAGAGCTAATTGAGAAAACTCTCTCCACCTTCCCCGTTTCATCCATTGTGGTATCAAAGCAATACCGTACTGAAGTCAATGCTAGACGGATCACGAGGTTTCATCAGCTTATTAATGCTATATCTGTAGCTGAGAAACATGATAACATACTCGTGAAGAATTATAATTCAAGGCCCATTGGAACTAAGAGAGTTCATGAGGCGAATTATAATGCACCCAAGGAGGGCGCAAGGAGTGGTACCCTAAGAATGGGGGATATGAGGGACGTATGGGCCCATATAACCTCCATAACCAGGAAGGAAACAGCAAGTTTGGTGTGGATACACGTGGTGGTAATGTCACACGTGGGAGAGGGGGTCGTGGTATCCCTAGCCGTAATGGTGGCTCCATGGGTCGTGGTGGTGGCACCAACCCTCCTAGGGAACGCCCGCAACGTGCACAACGTGCACCTCAATTAATGGGAGGCAACCACAATGATGAGTGTCATCGATGTGGATCAATTGAGCATTGGTTCAAGCAATGCAAGGCAAGCGAGGAACTAGCTGCAAGATACAGGGCATATAGGGACCTGAGGGAGCAAGAAGTGTACCTTGCAAAAGAAGAAGAAGATGGTGGAGATATCAATCTCACCATAGAGGACTTCAAAGCTGAAGATGAAGTGCACAAGGATGCATCAGACTTTGATTAGATTAGTCCTTTTATTTTCTAAGAACTTTTGTAATGGCAATATCCCTTAGTCAATAAATGACAATTGTATTAACTCTTTCTTATGTGGCGGACCCAATAAAATGTGATGTCTAGAAAAGTCATTGAGATTATTGGTACTTAAGAGAGCCTCGCTCCACCAACGTCTCTCTCTACTTTCCTGGTCATATTTGATTGGAGTTACCAAACGGATACAGTGACTATAATGTGTCTTACTTTGAGTTTATTTTGGATTAGATTTTGTAAACTTTGATGTAATCATTGGCTATTAATAAAGTGTCAATTCTTTTACTTAATGTCTTGGACATACCTTAATTCGAACTTTATTATATAAGAGCCAATGGTTTTCATGTGGAAACACATTATGAGAATGGACAGAGTTCCTTTGCATCACCTCTAATGACTACGGACATAAACGAGTATTAGAGAAACTTATGTGTCGCTCTAGTGGGTTGAATGCAACCACTATTCGAGTCATTGAATCCAACCATGTCATGAGAGATGACTTATGGGATTTTGACACATATAGGCTTTGACATGATGATCCGTGTATTAAAGACTTTACACGGACATCCATTTTCAGAACGAAGAAAAGTAAGAACCAAGAATTGGTTCGAGGAGCTGCACATGCGCCTCATGGCGCCATGATTATGCAAAGACCGGCCATACATGGCCGACGCCGCCTACCCCCTGCGGCAAATACATGGCATTGACGCCATAAACTCCTCTATCTACTTCTCAAGTCTATTGTGACATTATGGCTTAACCAAAACCTTCATTGGTTGATTATAAAGCCCATGTTTCGTTCTGTAAAGCCTGTTATTTTGGATTGAGACCATCCTATGCAAAGGAGATTGAGGAAATAATTCCATTCTTACAAAGAATCTAAGGGAATTCTACGGATTTGATCAACCAACTTGCGGACCGTATAGATGTTTTATGGTGTTGGTTGATACGCAAACACGCTGGTCACGTATTGTGTCATTATCCACTAGTAATGCTGCTTATACTACACTCCTAGCACATAACATATGGCTACGGGCTCACTACCCAGATCATCTCATTCAGTCAATTTGACTTGATAATGCTAGAGAGTTTACATCAACAATTTTCGATGACTATTGCATATCATTGGGTATTGATATCAAGTATCATATTCCCATGTACACACCCAATTGGTCTCGCAAAAAAGCCACCATTAAACTACTACGATGGTAGCCCGGACATTGGTAATGTGCACCAATATTTCCGCTTGGGTTATGCAATATCGCATGCAGCTATGCTAATTCGTCTACGACTCATAGCAGCCACTCAACTTTTATTTGCGTTACAGCTAGTGACTGGGTTCGAGTCTAATATCTCGTATTTATGCATATTTGAGTGTGCGGTTCATGTGCCAATTGCGCCGCCACATCGCATCAACATGAGTCATTGCAACGAATACATATATATATATATATATTTGTTGGACATGAGTCTCCAACTATAAGTCCGCTATGTAGAACCCTTGACAGGCGATCTCTATTTCGCTAGATTTGCAAATTGTCACTTTGATGAGACAGTCTTCCGGTCGTTAGGGGGAGATTAGAACATCAATGTTCAACAGGAACGACAGGAATTGTCGTGGTCTGTCCCCACTATGTCTCATCTTGATCCCTTAAAAGTGACGAGATCACATATACCTGCTGCAAACATGCCTGCAAGGATTGATGTCCCCACAAGAGGACATGGTGCCACCCAGAAGATGGGTACGGCAACACTACCATGGATGGTGGTATGGTGACGCCACAAAGGTGGCATAATGGCATCATAGGCCATGGGTTCCGCTAGAGAAAGTAGGAGACCCATAGGCTCGATGGATTCTCGCCCTAGGAAGAGAGCGAGTTTGGCACAACTTGATCCATTGATCATTGATACTCAAAATCCGTCTCATGAGAATATTTTGGATTGTGGTTATGTCTAAGAGATATCGTTGGGGGACGCCTCAATGTTAGAACCAATTCCTGAGAATATAGAGATCTCTACAAACTACACTAGTGTACATGAGGACATGAAATTATTGAGACCAATGACATCGAACCTTACTCCGTTGAAGAATGCCAACATAGAGAAACTTGGCCTAAATGGAAAGATGCGATCCAGGTTGAATTGGATTCACTAACAAAGATGAATGTTTTCGGGCCTGAGATGCCAACACCTCCTAACATAAAACCTATTGACATTAATAGGTCTTCGTTAGATAGCATGATGAGAAAAAGAGATGGTAATCTCGCCTTATGGCGCAAGGTTTCTCACAACGCCCTAGAATCGACTACGAGAAGACATATTCTCTCGTAATGGATGTCATTGCACTCCACTACCTTATCAGTTTGGTAGTTTCCAAATAACTGAACATGCAGCTTACGAATGTGGTCGCTACATATCTCTATGGGGATCTAGATACGGAATATAATGAAGGTTCTTGTGGACTTCATTTACCCAAGTCAAGTGGCTCTAGACCACGGAGCGTATTTGCAACGAGGTTGAAACGCTCACTAAAATGACTACTTGATTGGGAAGGGATATGATGAACTATGCCCACGCGTTTCCATGACAAGTTTCGGATTTGCAATTGTCGCGGTTTATGTTGATAAACATAATTGGAACCCTTGAGAGTTAAGGGAAACCGCTGAACACTTGAAATCCGAGTTTGAGAGGAAGGACCTTGGGAGAACACGGTTTTGTCTAGATTCAGAACTTGTATACCGTGTCAATAGATGCTTAGGCATTTTGATAAAGTCAAAAATGCACTCCCATGGTCGTATGTAGTCTTGGCCCTAAAAGAGATCCGTTTCGTCCCAGGGATGATGACGAAGACGTATTAATAGCGGAAGTGCTTACTTATGTACAATAGGCGCATTATTGTACTTAGCACAATACAAGACCGGACACCTCAATTATTATGAACTTGTTCGCTAGATATAGCTCCGCCCCAACGCAACGCCATTAGATTGGTATAAAGACAATCTTTCGATATTTGAGAGGTACGATTGATATGGGCATGTTCTATCCCTACAGAGAAAAGAAATGACGGAAGTGTGGGATCGGACCCCACAAGGCAAAATGTCACCTTCCGTGCTCCTCTTCCCCTCCATCAAAATGACAACAAGCATTTCTAAATATTGAAGTGAACCAAATCCGATCAGAGGATAATGTAGCGGACTTATTTACTAAGTCATTACCAAAATCCACCTTCGAGAAACATGTGAAGAGCATCGGATTGAAAAAGTTATCCGAACTCCCATGATTGTAGCAATCAGGGGGGAGATATTGACATCAGGGGGAGGCATGATGTCTACATGTTCGATCTCGAAGAATGAAGGACGTGTTGTGCTCTTTTTGTTCTTTGACCAGGGTTATTTTTGTCCCACAGGGTTTTTGTTACCTGGCAAGGTTTTTTAACGAGGCAACAATCAAAGCGTCATCACCAAGTTTGAGCGGCACAAGGGGGAGTGTTGAAGGATGTCGACATAATGTGTGCCTCTACAAACTAGGGTTTAGAGCTATAATGGGAATGTGTTCTAGGTATTCAATTGTAATCGGATTCTATTACCTTTTTGTGTACCTTATAACTCCCTATTTAAAAGACTCCTATTATCAATAATATACACACAATTCCATTCTCCTACAACAAACTTTGAATTTTCACCCTTTGGTGACACTTCAGAAGCACCAGCTTCCTCCTCCACAACTAGCCTAATACCAAACACTAGTTCACCCCCTTGTATTTTCACCCAGCTTCATACCCAAACTTCAAGCGCTCCCAAGCTTTTTTATTCTCTGTCAAAGTTCGCTCCGTATATTCTTCCAAGGGTCTTCTTCTAGGGAGCAAAGCTGTGGGGTTAAAAAATCCGTCCAAGGGTTGACCGGGACAATCCTCTCCTACTTCGATCCGGGCGGGAGATGATCAACAAGCAACATTGTTAACAAGATGAAGCCATGAAGCAATCTTAATTTGTAGCAGAATCATAGATCTATAGAAGGGTACGTGAATAATATTATGTAGTAAATACGTGTAGTACATTCTATCAGTAACATTTCAATTCAATGATTTCTATCTCTATTTTTTTTCCATCAATTGGTAAGTCAGTGATTTTGAACTCATAAAATTGTGAAAGTCTTGTGCGTCTTTGTTGAAATATTCCAATATTCCAAGCTGTGTAAATTCCAATATAGCTTCCTCCCATTTATGTTTGATAACGACTAAGGTCGTTTTCTAAATGAAAGACTTCACAAGTCATCGGCGCCAGTATGTGTAGAATTTGCTCGGTCTGCAGATCTCACACGAAAAACATCAATTTGCAGAGAATAGTCTAGCAAGCTCGATCAACACGCATAAAGTAAAGGAGGACAGATTCGTCAACCCCATTGCTTTCATAGTCTAGCAAATCTTTGATGATCATGCCCCAATTTCTACTCAAGAAATTGCGATCAGAGAAACCCAACCATACACAGATTTCTAGCATGAAGAACCCAACCAACAAATATCTTTGTACAGTAACTTCCATGAAACCAGTTCTTGGTCCTCTCTACCTTTCCTTGTTTCTGCACATCGTCGCCCAACTCGTGGCCGGTGATTCGCAACTTATCTACACTCCAGTTGAAGATATCACCATTGCCTGTGGCGACTCCGGCGCCCAAATCAGTAAGTTTGATAACAGAACTTGGAGAGGAGATATCAACTCAGAATTCTCCCCCTTCGAACAAGAGCAAATTGGTAACAATACATCCCAAGTCAGAAAAGCACCGTCATCGTCCTTCACAGGCAGAGTGCCGTACACCACCGCGAGGGTTTCTCACTCCAACTTCGCATACAGATTTTCGTTAACTACGGGCCAGAAGTTCATACGCTTGTATTTCCACCATGCTTCATATGCTGACTTTGACCAATCCAAAGCCCTGTTTTCGGTCGAAGCTGGTGGCTACTCCCTTCTCCAAGACTTCAATACTTCAGCCACTGTGGATGCTTCTGGGGTGGAGACGATATACAGAGAGTTCTGCCTGAACATTTACGATGTGGATCAGAGTCTAAACATCACATTCACTCCAAGCAAAGCTAAGCTGGCATATGCCTTTATCAACGGAATCGAAATTGTGTCCATGCCAACCTATCTTTACTACACTGCACCTCAGAGCGATGTCAGCTTTCCTATTGAGGAGACCACTGCTATGGAGATGGTTTACCGAATCAACATCGGTGGCAGCTCAGTCTCATCCAATCAAGACACTGGAATGTACCGCAATTGGGATGGTGAGGATGAGACCTACTTGGATGAATTAAGTAGAAATCTAACTGTTTCACTGTCCAACCCAAGCATTCAACTCAAGTTTGCCAGACTACCTCAATATAGTGCGCCGAAAGAAGTTTACCTAACAGGCCGGTTAATTGACAAGAACAAGACAAACAACAAGAGCTACAATCTCACCTGGGAATTTCCTGTAGATTCTAACCATCCCTACCTGGTTAGGCTGCATTTTTGTGAGCTTGACCCCGAAATTACCAAGATTGGAGGGCGGACTTTTCTAATTTACATAGATAATCAAGCCATAGATAAACCAGAGATAGTCGAATGGAGTGGTGGAAATGGGATACCAGTATACAGAGACTACGTGGTGGTCTTGTCTAACCCAGAAAGGCAGAAGAAAGCAAGTCTTTTTATCACACTGCAAGCATTCCAACTGGATTGGATGATTCAATACAACAATGCAATCTTGAATGGGCTTGAAATCTTGAAACTGATTGGCTCAAACGGCCCTCAAGCCCGAAGCAGCACCAACCCGAAAGTGACACCGCTAAGCCCAAGAACTTCAAAGAGTTCAAGTCCTGTGCTTGCCATCGTTCCTGGTGTAGTTTCGAGCATAGTAGTATTCTCTGCCCTTGGATTCTTGATTTTCAGGCAAAGATGGAAAGTCAAGGACTCCGGCTCCAGCCACAGGACAATGAAGTTAACAATGACCCCCAGCTCATCTTCACCGTCATATTTGTGTCGCTACTTTTCACTGGCAGAGATCAAAGCCGCCACCAAGAACTTCAATCATACTTTCATTATTGGTGTTGGAGGATTCGGCAACGTGTACAAAGGATGCATTGATGGCGGAGCCACTCTCGTTGCAATTAAACGACTGAAACCTGAGTCATCCCAGGGTGCCCATGAGTTCAAGACAGAAATTGAGTTGCTCTCCCAACTTCGTCATCGCCATTTGGTTTCACTTATTGGATACTGTACTGATAAAGGTGAGATGATCTTGGTATATGATTACATTGCCCGTGGATCCCTCCGTGATCATCTCTACCACACCAATAACTCCACTCTTTCTTGGGAACAACGGCTTCAGATTTGTATTGGCACGGCTCAAGGGCTGCAGTACCTTCATGGCGGTGCCAAGGGAACCATCATTCACCGTGACGTGAAGAGCACAAACATCTTATTGGATGAGAAATGGGTGGCCAAGGTTTCGGATTTTGGGTTGTCAAAAATGGGGAGCCCCAACATGTCCAAGACCCACATAAGCACGGTAGTGAAGGGCAGCTTCGGTTATCTAGACCCTGAATACTACCGACGACAAAGATTAACTGAGAAGTCCGATGTGTACTCATTTGGTGTGGTTTTGTTTGAGGTACTATGTGCAAAGCCAGCCGTGATAAAGACAGAGGAGATGAGGCAAATGAACTTATCTGAGTGGGCCAAAAGCTGTCATCATAAGGGGGAACTTGATCGAATCATCGACCCAAGCTTAACGGGTAACATTGCAACCGAGAGCTTGAATAAATTTGTTGATATTGCAATGAGCTGTGTGCATGAAAATGGTGTTGAGAGGCCGTCGATGGATGATGTTCTCAGGGGGCTTGAGCTTGCGTTGCAGATTCATCATAGCCAAGAGAGTGATATCAACTCCATTGAAAGGAAGGTAGAAACTGAAACAAGTAGTGGAGAACCAAGTTGTGCGACCAAAGATTCCATTACATGTATATCTGGGACAATCTTCTCTGAGATCAACCATCCTAGTGGGAGATGATGAGCATCTTTTTGAAGACTGAGACGAATCTGAATAGATCGAATTATGATATCAGTGCTGGGAAAAAATGTTGCATATTCGACTCAATCTATAGTACAACTAAAATCCAATTGAATGTAAACTTGATTGCAATGACTTTCAAATCACATTAGAGATATCTTAATCCTTGTAGTACCTTGACCATTTACTTATCACCAATGTAGTAGAACTTTCATGTGGATTTTTCACTGCGATATGCAGCACAAGAATTTCTGAAATACAAGGCATTCATCATTTGGAGAGCCAAGAATCACAAACATCTTTGTTCCTATTGCTGGATGTCTTGTTCGTACACATCTTCCGTTTGTTTGTTGAAGCTATAGTGAGGTACAGACAGAGTTCAAGGGTCAAAACTTTGCCGATAACAAGAAATTTTTTTTCCTGTCAAAATATGCAACACAGGTGGTTCAAATTCGAAATAATGGCGAAAAAATCTTGAACAACCCATCAGCTATTTAAATTAAGATAAAGACTTAAAAGGGTGGTCCAAGCTACATACCAGTGCAAAGGAAAATGGGAACTTCCTAACGAGGTTCCCTTACCCCGTCTTCGAGCCATGTTTCGATCAACGGTCAGAGGCGGAGAGACTTTTCTAATTGGCTGTTACCCATTAATCAATTTGTCAATCCCATCCCCTACTCCAAAAGAAAATAAGCACTACAGGTCGAAGTCATTTTGTTGACGGATGGGTGCATCTTTAATTTAGAGGACTTGAGGCCTTGAGCTGCTGAGCAAACTTTGGCCTGCAATTATTTGTTCAACATGCCATACATATCCAGAAGTACCTTTCCTCCGAAATCCTAAACCCTAACCCTCTTTTTTCTTGGTATTTACGATGAAACCAATTCTCACTCTGCTTTACCTTCTCCTGTTTGTGTATGTTGTCACCCTGTTGGTGGCCGGAGATTTGGCATCTACGTACACTCCGGTGGAAAATATCACCATTGCTTGTGGCACTAATGGGACTGTCACTAGCGCTTTTGACCCTTATAGAGATTGGAGTGGAGATATCAATTCGAAATTCTCGCCCATTAGCACCACCCAAGTCAATACTTCGACCGCCGATTACTCCTATTACCATAGTGATCACAAAGCGCGGCTTTCTCACTCGGAGTTTACTTACAGTTTCAATCTCACGGCCGGCCAAAAGTTCATACGGTTGTACTTCTACCCAGCATCCTACAGCAACTTCAGCCTCTCCAAAGCTCTCTTCTCCGTCAAAGCCGGTGACTTTACCCTTCTTGACAATTTCAATGCTTCTGCCACTGCTGATGCTTCTGGGGAGAGTATGTTATACAGAGAATTCTGTTTGAACGTTGACGAAGAACAGAGTCTAAAGACTTTCAACATCACATTCAGTCCAAGCAAAGATGCCTACGCATTTATCAACGGTATTGAAATCGTGTCGATGCCAACCAGTCTTTACTACTCTGCACCAGAAAGCGATGGGTTTCAGTACGTCGGAGGCAGCCAACTCAGGTATCGCATCGAAAACAGCACTGCTCTGCAGACGCTCTACCGACTAGACATTGCTGGTGTAGACCCAGGCCAAGACTATGGAGACCCAGTCCATTCCCATGAAGACATGTACCGCCAGTGGGATTCTTACGATGAAGCGTACATGGATGTTCTGAGTGGAATAATCGGCTCATACAACTTCACAATCCAGCTCAAATTTGTTAAAATTCCTGAGTACTCAGCACCAGCAGATGTTTACCTCACAGGCCGGTACGTGGGGATGAAGAA
Source organism: Rosa lucieae (assembly GCA_024704745.1). Lineage (NCBI taxonomy): Eukaryota > Viridiplantae > Streptophyta > Magnoliopsida > Rosales > Rosaceae > Rosa > Rosa lucieae. The sequence continues at coordinate 75,959,574 of CM045493.1, forward strand.
ATACATCAACAAGAGCTACAATCTCACCTGGATATTTCCGGTAGATTCTTCATTCCATTACCTTGTGAGGCTGCATTTCTGTGAGCTTGAACCAGGTTTTACCCTGTCCGGGGACAGAAAGTTTCAAATTATCATAGACAATCGAGCAGTTGAAGGAGCGGACATAATCCAATGGAGTGGTGGAAATGGGATTCCAGTTTACAGAGACTACGTTGTGTACGTCTCTGGCCCTCCAAATGAAACGAAGGTAAATCTCTCTCTCACTCTTGCAGCAGATGAGAAGAGCTCATTTAATGAGGCAATCCTGAATGGGCTCGAAATCTTTAAACTACTTGACTCGAATGTCTCATACGACGCCCCACGCAATCCTGATTCGCTGCAAGTGAAAAGACCAAAAAAGTCAAGTGAGTCAGCTCCTACGGTTGCCATTGTTACTGGTGTCATTTCCAGCATAATTGTGTTCTCGGTGATCGGATTCTTGGTCTTCAGGCGAGGACGGAAAGCTAAGGACTCAAGATCCAGCCACAGGACAAAGAAGTCAATGAAGGTCTTTAAGTCATCTTTACCGACTTATTTCTGTCGTCATTTTTCACTGCCAGAGATCAAAGTCGCCACTGAAAACTTCAATGCTGCTACTATTATTGGAGTTGGAGGATTTGGAAATGTCTACAAAGGACGGATTGATAGCGAGGCAACCCTTGTTGCAATCAAGAGGCTAAAACCAGATTCATCACAGGGTGCCCATGAGTTTAAAATGGAAATTGAATTGCTCTCCCAAATCCGTCATCGCCATTTGGTGTCTTTGATTGGATATTGTAATGATAAAGGTGAGATGATCTTAGTGTATGATTACATGGCACGTGGGTCACTCAGGGACCATCTCTACGACACTGAGAACCCACCTCTTCCTTGGAAAGAACGGCTACAGATTTGTATTGGCGCAGCACGAGGGTTGCAGTACCTACATAGTGGTGCCAGGGGCACCATCATTCACCGTGACGTGAAGAGCACTAACATCTTATTGGATGAAAACTGGGTGGCCAAGGTTTCGGATTTTGGGCTGTCGAAAGGCACGAATGACATGTCCAAAACCCACATCAGCACTCTGGTGAAAGGCAGTTTCGGGTATCTGGACCCAGAATACTTCCGAACACAACATCTGACTCCTCAATCAGACGTCTACTCATTCGGTGTAGTGTTGTGTGAAGTATTGTGTGCGAGGCCTGCTGTGATACCTACGGAGGAAATTAGGCAAGCAAACCTGGCTGAGTGGGCCAAGAGCTGTCATCAGAATGGGGAACTTGATCAAATCATTGATCCAATTTTGAGAGGTAACATCACAGCCGAGTGCCTGAATAAGTTTACTGAGGTAGCTATCAGTTGCATGCATGATAATGGAACAGAACGGCCGTCCATGACTGATGTTGTTAGGGGGCTTGAGCTTGCCTTGCAGCTTCAGCAGAGTGCAGAAGGGAATATCAACTGCATTGAAAGGAATGTCGAAACCGAAACAAGCAGTAGTGAGAAAAGTTGTGCCACCAACGATTCCATTAAATGCATATCTGCGACAATCTTCTCTGAGATTAACAACCCAAGTGGGAGATGATGAGCATCAATTCAAAGCAATGAGAGCAATCTGGACAGAATCATACTGGGTAAGTATTATCACATTAAGTATTTCAACTGGATTTGCTAGGAAAAACAATAGAATGCAAAATTACTTGCAGTCCCAGCACATTACACTTGATTCTATATCCCTATGGTAGTCCTAGCATTACTTTTCATCAATGTACTATATAGTTTATGAATCTTATTACTGTTGAATGCAACAGAAGAGTTGCTTATGATAAAAGAAAGTCATCATTTGGAAAGCAAAGAATGATAATACATTTGTAATGCCAAGACTCTTTTCATGTCAAAAATTTCCTACACATTTCATTCAAAAGTCCAAATGGGAAATAATGAGTCATTATTACTGGTACAACCTCCCATCTATAATTCATAACAAAGAGAGTGGTCTAAACTAACACACCTGTGATCGCCGAAAATCGGAAGTTCCCAACCAACGACCAAATCTTCCCAATTCCAATTCCAATTCAAATTATAACAAAAGCAAAGAGGATTAATTTTCTGCTTTTCCAAAATTTGAATTCAAATCGAAATTACATGGATTGACCTGCATATCCCAGAAGTGATGATACCCAGAAAAGCTACAAACTTTGAGTTCCTGAGAGCACCAAAATACTCCTCCCAGATTACCCATTTTCCGATTTCTGTTACTCTCGTCTCGGCAAGCAAACGTCGGAGTGGGAAACAGTGCCGTTTCGATGTGATGCTGTGAATTGGGGGTTTTGATTTAGGGAGGGTTATTTTGGTAATTTGGCTCTGCGAATACGAGAGAACGACATTTTTACTCTATTTCAATTTTCGCGCCTAACCAGCGAGAGGAAACGACACCATTAATGCTACTATTTTCGCGCTGGATTTGGGTGCCAAGTAAACCAACCTGAATTTTTGCCCGGATATTCAAAATGGACGATTTTATTCTATTTTGGCCCAAACAATTGACTGTGTTTATATAATTTACATTATCATTTATCAAGACATGCTCTGCATGTGCAAGCTATTAATTTTTTTTTTTTTCAGAAAAAAATTGGTTGTTGCCGAGAAAAGAAAGTGGGAGAGAGAAAAGTGGGTTGTGGATAATTTTTTTCAAATTTTTTAAAGAAAAATACATTTTGTAAATGTCTTAATTATCCTTGTGATTTAATTAATTCTCAAAGTTTATTAATATTCTAGGATCAATTCTGTCAAAATTTTAGATTTTGGCTAACAAACCCTCTTCTCTTAATAATAGTATAGATTATCATTTATCAAGACTTTATTTTGTCAATTAAAATAAAACAATTAAATATTTTAAATTAAAAATAAACGATTATATAGTTTCGAATCAGTACATGTCTTGTGAACGGAATTAATGTGATGCATCCACATAATAGAGTTGTTGATCACACTACTAGAAATTTCCCCATTACACACCAATAGGAATTAGTCCCTTTTGTCCCAATACACACTGATAAAAGTGGGTAATTGCATTAGCCACTAATGAAGAATCAGTGCCCTCTATTGTAGGTGCTATTGGGGTAATCCACACTGATAAAACATCAGTGGCATACCAAAACCCAATGCAGCAATACACCTTTTTCTTTCCCACTGTTACAGAATCAGTGTGTTTTTTCAATGCCACCAACATCAGTGGCTTAATTTGGAGAATAAATAAAAAAAAAATACATTTCAACCACCTACAACCACGTATTTATACAATGAACTGTACACATTGTATACAATTTTAAATAAAATACATCAGAAAACATAAATCTCTTCATGTTCCTCTCCATGGCTGCATATGTTATCTCTAGCAACTTTTCTATGCTCTGTCAAACAAACATTGAAGGCTCAGATTTGAAAAGCAACCCTGTCAAATAAACATTGACCCAATTAATTCTTGAGTGTAACGGAACATATTTATATGCAGCATCAAGCATTTTACATGAATATCAAGTGAGTAGTTCAATAAGATTAATCACATAACACTATAAATGAGAACCCAAGACCTACAAGTACCTTCTTCAACAGTAATAAAAGGAACTATAATATAGTTACCAAAGAACTACAGCAACCATGAATAGATAGAATCATCATTAACCTAACAAGTTCCTAGCAAAATGATGTGCATGCAATTGAAAGCTTAGGCTGATAAAGGACAGTAAATTCTCAATGATTCTCTTATCCAGTATAATCTCCACAAAAAGTCAATGTGACAAACAAAAGCACCCAAAACCAATGTTCTAATCTAATTGGTATCCCAATCTATGTTCTGTGGAGTAGGGAGCTACCAAGACAACCATTTTTTCAGTGTATAAGCAAAAAGAACTACAGCAACCATGAATAGATAGAATCATCATTAACCTAACAAGTTCCTAGCAAAATAATGTGCATGCAATTGAAAGCTTAGGCTGATAAAGGACAGTAAATTCTCAATGAATATTCTTGACTCACACAGACTGATAGAAACTAGTTTAGGCCGGGCCAGCTCCGGTAGCATTGTTAGGATTAAAATATATACAATCATGATTGAGGGATGACAAAGATATATAAAGTAAAAAAGGCATGTCTTATGGTGCAATATGTCGGCGTTGACGCATTAACCACTGCATAAGATGGCAGAAGGTGCACAAATAACAAATATAAAGTTTTACAATGCAATCAATATCTTAATCAATATCAGAAATATATACCTTCAACAAATTGTGATCAGAAAAATTGTTGGTAAAGATAGACATCACAATTTTATCTACAACCAAAATAAATATAGTTACCAAAGAAAGACAACAACATACCATCAGAATCTAATGTATGGATGGCATTGATTAAGAGTTGGAAGCAGGTTAACAACATCTTGTATATATTCCCCCCCCCCCCCCCCATCAACTGGTTTCCCTACAAAACCAAGAAACTTCTTTAGTTCCAATTTCCCAAATAACAAAACCAGACACCGATAATTAAAATTCAAAAGTGATCCTCAAACCAGATTAAAGATAAATACACTTACATCCTACACTACAAGAAGAACTTCATAATTTACAACTTTAAAAACAAAATCACAACTTACAGGGATATCAATTGCAGCATGTAGTCAAGAGGCAAGAAGGTCAAGCAACTCTTGATGGGAAACTTGATCCTTATCTAGACTCAACCCCAAGTTGTTCTTGAGAGAAAGAACATTACCTATAAAAATAAGAACTTGAACAATGTTAGATTAAATAAGGACATTAGTTATATTAGCCTGGCTTTGGAAACAGTAATGATGTCATGAAGCTACTACCAGGCTTCACCAGATAAAGAATACGGTACATATATGATAAATGCAAAACAAAAAAGAAGTACCAGCTTGGTTATTCTGTCCCTCTTAATCCGGTTATTCTATCCCTCTTAATCTGACACAGATAATTGAGAAAAAATAAAAATCAATTATTTGAATAATTCAATTAGACAAAATACACATATATTGGTACTCTATTTTAGTAATTTCTCATGTCCTTCACAATGACAGGACCAACGAGTCAACCAACCTAGTCATTACACATTATTTCTACAAGACTTAGAACACTCACTTGATGAACGGGAACCAGTACCGCATTCCCACATAGACATTCACCGGCATGTCCTTTGATTCCAAAGCCATTTTCAGTGCATTTGCCTATATATCACGTAGTAAACAAACTTTTTAGCACAAAAATTGATGAACAGAATAGAACTTGAATACCAGCAAACACTATACAAATAGATTCATTCTTGTAGAGCAATACAGACTATGCAAACAAAAGTTAAACAAAGAATTTCAACAAAAATTAAGCCGCATTATATCTACCTGCTCATCTGTCATCTTACGCAAGGGTGAACCACCTCCTATAGAAGCATACCCTTCCTTGTTTAACATCATACCCTTCCTTGTTTAACATCAACCCCTGCAAACTATAATTAATTAATTTAACTACATCAATAAGGTCCTCACACAAAAGCACTATTATAAAAACTAAAGACAAATAAACAAACAATAGGTTCTAATAACTTTTACCTTTCCAACAATTGCATTCGAAATAGATAACAAATGTAAACTTCAATATAACAAAAACAGAGACATGAAGTTCCAGATTTTGCAATAATTCTCAAGTTCTTGATCAAGCCACCTGATGAAGAAGACTCAGATATGTTAAGCAAGGAGTAGGCATGAAAGTAATTACGAATAGAGGCTGAGAGAAGCATTCAAAAAACTAAACTAGTCCCAAGAGATTAAAATTTCACAATTCTTAACTTAATAAAACACCCAAACTGAAAATTAACAAAATCCCACCACATAAGACCCAGAAAAGTCATAAATTGATAGATCAGGTATGTTAGTGAGCTACTGATGTACGAATAGTCCTCAATCATTCACCTTAAGGCCTTAAAAGTAAAGGGGACGGTGACGCATGTCGTGTATCCGGCAATATCGAACCTGGGAAGTTGGGGGCTTTTGTAGATCTGAGTCTTCCAGGTTCGAAACGACGTCAAACAACCATAAGCTATAAATCAAAAATGGGGAAAGTAAGTATCTCTGCAATTACTTTACCCTAAGTATTCAGATGTCAAAACAAAATCAAAAAACTCAAAGTGATACATGATTAGTCTACTTAAAATAATTATTTTTCTGCTATGTATTCAAAAAGAACGATTTTATTCTATTTTGGCCCAAACAATTGACCGTGTTTATATAATTTACATTATCATTTATCAAGACTTCATTTTGTCAAACAACTCAGTGTTATGGGACAATTACGTTAAACTAAAAGAGAGCGGCGCTCTAGCAAAACGGCAACTTTGATTGCTTTAGGCCGATTAGGGTTCCCTACGGCGGCGTTGGCACTAGTGAGGAGATGGCTTTTTGCATACTTGCTTGGAATTGCAGAGGGATTGTAGGAAACTCCCGGCGACGAGCTTTGATCGACTTGATCCGGCAGGAGAAACCAAAGATTCTTTTTCTCTCGAAGACTCTTTGCGATACAAAACAACTGGACACTCTACGAGTTAAGGTAGGGTTTGATAACTGTTTGGGTTGGCCAAAAGATGATGAGAATTCAAGGGGAGTGGCTTTCTTATGGATGAATGATGTACCGGTGAGGATTAGGAATTATTCTTCAAGGCATGTTGACGTAGCCATTGGGGTAAGAGGAGCACTGGATGAATGGCGTTTAACAGGCATATATGGGTATGCTCAGACCGCTGATAGGCATGAAACATGGAATTTGATGCGCCAAATGGCATCTCAATCCTCCTTTCCCTGGCTTATTGTGGGGGATTTCAATGAAATTGTTGACAACTCAGAGAAAACGGGTGGAGTCCCTCGAAGGCATGTGCAGATGCAAGGTTTCCGTGAGGCAGTGATGGATTGTTCTCTGCTTGATATGGGTTTCTTTGGAAGCCCTTACACATGGTCAGACTACCAGACGAAGGAAAGGTTAGATCGGAGCTTATGGAATGTGGAGCTAAGGAATCTGTTCCCATCTTCACGTACAACTCACTTGCCGCCAAGTTCCTCTTATCACAGTCCTCTATTGGTTGAGGTAAGTGAAACTCCTATTCCGCAAACTGGGCGTAGAAAACCACTATTTCGTTTTGAACAATATTGGGCAACACATCAAGAGTGTGAATCAGTGATCAAACGCGGTTGGCAGTATGCTTCTGAGGGAGATCCAATGAGTCAGGTCTGCCAACGTATTAAGCAAACAAGTCGTGAACTAACAGGTTGGCAGAAACAGACATTTATGTTTCGTCAGGTCGAGATGAAGGCAGTGAGGACGAGGCTGGATGAGTTACTGCGACAGCCGTTTAACGCAGCTGATTATGCTGAGAAGCAGACATTGCATGCCCTGTTTCAGGAATTGTTAACTCAAGAGGAGACTGTTTGGATACAGAGATCTAGGGCATTGTGGTTGAAAGGAGGAGACCGTAATACCGCCTACTTTCACAGACGAGCCTCAAATCGGAAGCACAGGAATCGAATTGTGGGTTTGTTTAACACTAATGATCAGTGGGTGCATGAGCCGAAGGGGATTGAGAGAGTAGTAAGCACATACTATCAGCAGTTGTTTCATACAAAGGGAGTTAATATGCAAGCTATGAATCTGATTCTGGATACTGTGCAGCCCAAGGTATCTCCTACTATGAATCAAACTTTGTTGGCCCCTTATTCTAATGACGAAATCAAGCAAGCCTTGTTTCACATGCATCCTTCAAAGTCCCCAGGACCAGATGGTATGTCGCCTTTCTTCTTTCAAAAGTATTGGAGTACAGTTGGGCCTGATGTGTGTACCGCAGTGCGCTCCTTTCTCTATTCCGGAGTGATGATCAAGGATGTTAATTTTAATCATATTACACTCATTCCAATGGTGAAAGATCCGAAACATATGACTGATCTTCGACGTATAGCACTCTGTAATGTTCTTTATAGAATATGTTCAAAGGTATTGGCAAACAGATTGAAGCAGTTGTTGGGGGATATAATATCGCCATTGCAGAGCGCCTTTGTACCAAGTCGCTTGATTTCTGATAACACTTTGGTAGCTACTGAGGTGGCCCATCACTTGCACAACAATAGCAGGGGAGGTAATGGTCATTTTTCTCTTAAGTTGGATATCAGTAAAGATTATGATCGACTAGAATGGTCTTTCTTGCAGGCCATGTTGCTAAAATTGGGCTTTGATGAGGAATGGGTTAATTTGATTATGACGAGTATTCGGACAGTTAGGTACTCATTCCTGTTAAATGGAGAAGTTCGTGGATATATTCGGCCTCCTCGAGGTATTAGACAAGGTGATCCATTATTGCCTTACCTGTTTATACTCTGTGCTGATGGTCTTTCCTCTTTGATTGAGCATTTTGTCCAGAACCGGTGGATTAGTGGGATTGAATTGGCACCATCTGCACCCAAACTACACCATCTGCTATTTGCAGATGACAGTTTTTTATTCGGAACAGCTACCGAAGAAGAATGTCAACAGTTTCGAAATATCTTATATACATATGAATTAGCCTCGGGACAGAAGATTAATCTGCAGAAAAGTGAGATCGCTTTCAGTAAGAATGTTGAGATGGTTAAGCATAATTATTTGGCCAACTTGTTAGATGTTCAGAAGGTCGATAAATATGAGCGTTACTTGGGTTTACCTACATATGTGGGGAGGCATAAGACAGCAGCTTTTAGCTATTTGAAAGAGAAACTGACAAAGAAGGTGGTTAGTTGGCGTGCCAAATTACTTAGTGGAGCCGGTAAGGAAATTTTAATCAAATCAGTGGCCCAAACAGTACCTAACTATGTCATGAATTGCTATATGTTGCCGTTGGGTTTGTGTGAGGACTTGCAGCAGTTGTGTGCGGGTTTCTGGTGGGGAGACTCTGACGAGAAACAAAAAATACATTGGAGGTCTTGGGATCGGTTATGTGTTCCAAAGAAAGATGGTGGGATGGGTTTCAAGGACTTGCATTGGTTTAATTTGGCGATGCTAAGCAAACAAGGATGGAGATTGGTGAAGAATCCGAATTCTTTAATTGCAAGACTGTATAAAGCTTTATATTTTCCTAATGGGGATTTCTTACATGCAGAGTTGGGTGCTCACCCTTCTTTTCCATGGCGTAGTATTTGGGAGGCCAGAGAGGTATTACTGAAGGACCTCCGATGGCAGGTTGGAAATGGTGAAGACAATATGTATGGAGAGACAACTGGTTACCAGATTCTTACCCACGTAGTCCATGTTCACCGCAACCGAGAGATGCCCCAACGAGAGTGTCTGAACTCATTCTTCCGGGAGCTAGAACTTGGGATGAAGACAAGATTGCTCAGTGGTTTTCACCGGTGGATAGGGAATTAATTCTTAAAATCCCACTCAGTCGACGTGCTCCAAGAGACAGGTTAGTGTGGCATTTTCATAAGAAAGGTGTCTTTACTACCAATAGTGCTTACTACGTGGCTCGTGATATATTACTGGGATTAGTTTTGGCCCCTCCATCGATCCCGGATCCCTATTCTAGATTGTGGGCAGCTCTTTGGAATGCCACAGTCCCTAACAAGGTGGCTCTTCAGGCCTGGAGATCCTGTGTTAATATATTACCGACAAGATCTTGTTTAAGTACAAAAGGTTATGTGGGGGATATGGTTTGTCCTTTGTGTGGACATGGGATTGAGAATAATGTGCATCTTTTCATCCATTGTAATTATGCACGTGAAGTATGGGCAGCAGCAAACATTCAAGTACCCGCCATGCATGTCTTGGACGTGAAAGATTGGCTCCTACAGTTGGTGGGCAGCTTGAGTAAAGAGCAATTTGGCAAAGTTCTAATTCTTCTTTGGGCTATATGGAAAAATCGTAATACTCAGGTATGGGAAGGGACGAAGCAACATCCCTGTGATGCTGTGTTAATGGCTTTTGGCTGGCTAACAGAGTTTCTAAAAGCTAATAGTTGTGAAAAGCAATCTCGGGTGCAGAGACAAGATTGGGCAGTGCCTCAAGCAGGGTGGCTTAAATGCAATTCTGATGGAGCTTTTGTTGCGCAAGGTAATAGGGCTGGAATTGGAGTAGTTGTCCGCGACCATGATGGTCAATTTAGAGCAGCAGCAGCAAAGCCTATGAGGCATATCACTTCACCATTCCATGCCGAGTTAGCAGCCTTAATGGAAGGGGTCAAATTAGCTGAACGAATGAATCTGGAGAAGGTCATATTTGAAACAGATTGCGTCATCTTGGCAGCAGCAGTGAACCAGAATGAACATGATCTTTCCCTGCTCAGCTTTGTTCTTGAAGATTTAAAGGATCATGTTCATAGCTCTGTTGATTTCAAGGTGGTTTATGCTCCCCGTGAAGCCAATAAAGTAGCTCATATCCTAGCCAATAAAGCTCTTTGTAATAGTGTTGACCAAACTTGGTTTGGTACTGCTCCCGAATATATAAGGGATGCCATTCTAAACGAGTGTACTCGTTAATTGTTTCAATAAACCTACTTTTCAAAAAAAAAAAAAAAAGACTTCATTTTGTCAATTAAAATAAAACAAATAAATATTTTAAATTAAAGAAAAACGATTATATTCAGAAGAAGTGCTACTCTTAACAGAGAGTCTTCAAATGTGATATAAGACCTTTTCCAATTGCAAAAAAAGTCGAATCGTCAAGTACTGCCCATTAGATTCAATGATCATGCCCCCCTTCTCCTCCACAAATTTCAATCAGAGAACCTTCACCTACCTATGTTTCAGTTGCTGTATATCATGAAAAATTTGCCTTGATATTTGTTTGTAAATTAGTGTTGTGGGTTTTAACATTACGTTGTTGATCGAGTTCTATAAGATGTCTAATGAATTTAGAGTTTTAGTTAGGATTTGAGAAATTGTGTTAGGATTATGTTAGTTATAACGATTTGCTAATTTTGATAAGTGAAAAATTAGTGATAAAGATTAATCTTTGTCAGATGATATAATCTTTTAACATATCTTTTATATTTGATTCGTAAATGACTAATTGATAAATTTATTGTGTGCATTTGCAGCTATATTGAAAACTTTGAATGGGTTCTGTCATGAGAAGCAACCAAGTCGTTTATTTTCTCACCTTTTTTTGAGTTCATAATTGTTTATCCTTTATTGTTGTTTCAGCGAGAGAAAGTTATTCCATGTTTGTATTTTATTTTTTTAATAGAGTTATTATCACAAATGGTATCTGAACTTATCCTCTATTTGATCGATGGTACCTGAACATCAATTTTGATCACAACTAGTACCTAAACATTTCGATTTCATTTCAAATGGTACCTATGAGCTATCCACGCAGTTGGAGATGGGTTTCTAGATCAATAACTTTGTGGAATAGCATAAGATCTCAGCTTGGGTGGCTTGATCAAGGATGCTAGGGGTTGTGGCATTGTCCTTGGTCTCGATGCATAAATTTTGGTATGGAGTCTACTGATCTTGCGTTCTCCTCCACTTAAGCGGTAACCGGAGAGCTAGAGTTTGACGGTATGGCAAAGGAAAGGGAATCGCATGGCAGCATGTTTTCTTGTTTTATTAGGTTTTTTATTTTTGGTTTTTGGTTAGGTCTAATAAGTCTCTCTTCTATTGAGCGAGAGTTTGGGTATTTTGGTGTCGTGGTTGTGCCATTGTTATGGTGTCATCTCCAGGGACTATTTGTTTTCATTTCAATGTTTTCTTGTTACCAATGTAATGGGGAGATGCCCCTACACGTATACTGGCGGTTTTGGTATATGATGTTGGAAGGGGTTAGTACGTCTCTTCTTGAGGTTGGCTGTAAGGAGGTATCGGGACTCCTGGGATAGGTTGATTCTTTGTAGCCTGAAAGAGTGGGCGATTCAGGTGGTTAGAGTTGAACCCCTATCAGCTCATGATGTCTATAACCGCTGGTCTTACATTAGGGGTATGAGTAGGTCTTATTCTCTAGTTGGAGTAATTGGGATTTTACAATGTCATCCCCGTTGTAATCTTTTGGACTAATGAATCTTCTTTTATTCTCAAAAAAAAAAAAAACTTCAATTAAAAACTGACATGTGCAAAGCACATGACCTATATTGAAGAGTAGTTTGACGAAAATACTCATTTAAATAATTTTGTTTACTAAAAAATATAAATAATATTTTGGTCAATTAACATGGTAATAAAATATAAGTTCAATTAAAAATAGAAATTAAAATGTATCTCCACCTCTTATGAAAATAAAAAATTTAAAACTAGATCTCATCAAAAATTAATTTGTTTTATTTTTTTTGAATAAAAAATTAATTTGTTTTATAGTTACAGACAAAGCATTTCAAGTAAAACTATAAAACATTTTTTTTATTCAAAAAATAAAACATTTTTTAATTCAAAAAATAACACTTTTTTTTTTGGGACAAACTATAAAACATTAAAACCAAAAGTTTATCAAAGATTGCGTAATTTTTTTTTCTTATCATTCATATTTTTAATTGCAGTTGAAAGTTTTTTTTTTATTATCTCATTTTTTATAACCACAATATAAGTGAAAATAAGTGATATTACAAAAAAAATAAGGGAAAAGAAAAATAATTTTACAAGCTTATCCTTGAAAAATGAGTCACATGTTAGTTTTCAACGGAACATTAACGGAAGTTAGTGATAGGTACCATTTAAAATGAAATCAAAAAGTTCAGGTACTGGTTATGATCAAAATTAAAGTTCAGGTACCATGGATAAGATAGAGGATAAGTTCATGTACCATTTGTGATAATAACCCTTGTAGGGTTTAAAATCGGAAAAGTGGGCCCCTATGTCGGTTCCAAGTCAGCATATGACGTCATCTTTAGAGCCAAATTCAAATTTTGGACTCGGGTGATGTCATTTGAGAGTATAGGGACCATCGTAATCGATTTTCAGAAAGATTGACCAATCTAATTTTAGGCCCAAAGTTCAGGGGAGTAAACTGAATTTAATACTTAATTAAATATCTTACCATCAGATCTTAAAAACAAAGAGAGTATATAATTAGGTGCATGTTTGTCAAGTCCAACTGCAAATGCGAACACTGAAAATGACACTAAATAAGCATTACTATATTTTATTGTTTGGTTGATGTCAATTCAATTGTTAATTCTCAATTGGAGTACACACATGCACCCCAAAAATTGACTTGTAAGCTAATCAATGTTGCAAATCATTAAGCAGCTTCTTTCATGAGAAAGTCTTGCGTATGGTAGACGCAAGGAACACGTGGTACGGGCTGACCAATCAGATCCTAACTAGAGCGGTAATTTGGATATTTCATTTTTAAAAAGCAGGGACAGTTTCAAAATAGAGGAAATTTTTAGTGAGTTCTGATTGGGCAGTTGCACGGCCACGTGGTTCGGCTGCTGTATGTATGAATTTTTCTTCCTTCATAATCTTCCGCTCCACTGTTGAAATATCATATGAAGAACAAATGACAACAGTTGAATAACAAAATGATAGAGCCTAGAGGTCAAATGAAGATGTAGTCAAGAACTTGGTTTTCTAAGCCACACCCTATTTTTCTATGCTAACGCCCTGTTAGATTCAAAAGAAGTGGTTTTCATTACAGTAATTCTCTAAAGACCTATTCCAATTCAAATACTTGACGCTGCCCATGAGATCATCTCCTCCTTCCCCTGCAGAAATTTCAATCAGTGACCAATACATATATGTATCTCAGAAAATCTCTGTATGCAGCTTTCATGAGCCTTCATCCTGTCTACCAAGAAATTCGTCCCGAGCAACAACAAAAGATTGTATACAGTTGTCACCATGGAACCGATTTTCATTTCTCTCTACCTCTTCTTGTTTCTCCACATCCTCACTCTCCTAGAGGCCGGTCAGTCGCCACCTATATACACTCCGGCGGATGATATCACCCTCGACTGTGGCAATTTAGGGCAACACTCGAATAGCTATGACCCCAGGATTTGGAGTGGAGACATCAACTCAACATTTTCCCCCAAACAAGATGGTGACAGTAACGCCACATCCCAATTCAGAAAAGCACCTCCGTCGTTATCACAATCCGCCAGCCAAGTCCCTTACACCACTGCCCGCCTTTCTTACTCGGAATTCACTTACAGAATTCCTCTTTCTCCCGGGAAAAAGTTCATCCGCTTGCATTTCAACCCGGCTTCATACCCAGACTTCCACATCTCCAACTCCCTCTTCTCTGTCACAGCTAGCCACTCCATCCGCGGCTACATCCTCCTCAAAGACTTCAGAGCTTACATCACTGCCGACGATGCTTACAGGGAGATGCCGCTCATGAGAGAATTCTGCGTCAACATAGAGACACAACATAGTTTGAACATCACATTCAGTCCCAGCAAAGATGCATACGCTTTCATCAATGGGATTGAAATCGTGTCTATGCCGTCCAAAATTTACACCACTTCAGTTCTTTCCATCGGCAGTGATAGCCCTTATTCATTCGAAAGCAGAATAGCTCTGGACATGGTGTACCGAATCAACATAGGCGGAAAGCCAATCAACACTACTGAAGACACCGGAATGTACCGGAAATGGGACGCTGCCGACGACATGTATTTGGATGGTTTTAGTAAAAAATACAGCGTGCTAGCACAGAACAATACAGTTGAGCTCAATTTTGTCGAAACTCCAGAGTACTCTGCTCCAAAAGAAGTTTACAATACAGGTCGGTCCCTGTGGATGAACAACACTATCAACAAGAGTTACAATCTCACTTGGTCATTTCCTGTAGACTCTAGCTTCTCCTACCTGGTTAGATTGCATTTTTGTGAGTTTGAGTCTGACGTTACCAAGAGCGGAGAGAGGACATTTGTAATTTACTTAGCCAATCAAACTGCTGAACAAGGAGCAGACGTAATTCTATGGAGTGGTGGAAATGGGATACCAACACTCAGAGACTACACCTTGCTCATGCTTGGCCCTGGAAGCCAGAAAAAAGTTAATCTCTCTATTGCATTGCAAGCATCACGAGTAGATGGGTTGACCGAATACAAGGATGCAATGTTGAATGGACTCGAAATCTTCAAGCTAATTGACCCAAAAGGTGATCTCAAAACCAACCCAGACCCAACAATGACACCGCATGGTAAATCGTTTCCTGTGCTTGCCCTCGTTGCTGGTGTAGTTTCCAGCATACTTGTGTTCTCTGTCCTCGGATACTTTGTTTTCAGGAAAAGATGGAAAGTCAAGGACCCTGACTACAGGATAAGGAAGTTCACGACCACCCCCGGGTCATCATATCCGTGTCGCTACTTTTCACTGGCAGAGATCAAAGCCGCCACCAAAAACTTCAGTGATGCTTTTATCATTGGAGGTGGAGGTTTTGGTAATGTATATAAAGGATGCATTGATGGTGGTGCCACTGCAGTTGCAATCAAACGGCTGAAACCAGAATCATCCCAAGGTGTCCATGAGTTTGAGACTGAAATTGAGATGCTCTCCCAACTCCGTCATCGCCATTTGGTTCCACTCATTGGATGTTGTACTGATAAAGGAGAGATGATCTTAGTGTATGATTACATGGCACAAGGGACCCTCCGTGACCATCTCTACCACACTAATACTCCACCTCTTCTTTGGGAACAACGGCTTCAGATTTGTATTGGTGCAGCTAGAGGATTGCAGTACCTCCACAGTGGTGTGAAGGGCACCATCATTCACCGAGATGTGAAGAGCACAAACATCTTATTGGATGACAACTGGGTGGCCAAGGTTTCAGATTTTGGGCTGTCCAAAGGCACAACAAACATGGCCAAAACCCACATCAGCACGATTGTGAAAGGCAGTTTCGGGTATCTGGATCCAGAATACTACCGACGACAACATCTGACTGAGAAGTCAGACGTCTACTCATTTGGTGTAGTTCTGTGCGAGGTATTATGTGCAAGGCCAGCAGTGATACATACAGAAGAGCTGAGGCAAGCCAGCCTGGCTGAGTGGGCCAAGAGCTGTCATCAGAACGGAGAACTTGATCAAATCATTGATCCAAGTTTGAGAGGTAAGATTGCAGCCGGGTGCTTGAATATATTCTCTGATGTAGCCATCAGTTGCATGCATGATGATGGGACCAAACGGCCATCCATGAATGATGTTGTAAGAGGGCTTGAGCTTGCTTTGGACCTTCAACCGAGCGCAGAGGGGAACATCAACTGCACTGAAAGGACTGGTAAAACTGAAACAAACAGTAGTGAGCAAAGTTGTGCAAACAACAATTCCATTATATGCATATCTGGGACAATCTTTTCTGAGATCAACAACCCAAGTGGGAGGTGAGACTGTTACCTACAATTTTCTCTGGAATACAATGTCAGTTGTCAGGTAAGAAATATGCTACGTCTAATAGTTCAATGAATCTAAAGTCTAAACCCAGCAATGCAATATCAGTTGAAGTGAGTATTCAAATCAGATAACAGTGCATTCTAAATTATCATCCTTTGCAAAATTCCCACTGGTATCACCAATGTATAGAATTTCAGAAGCGACTATTTCCAGTCAAGTGAAACAGAAATGTCTGATGATATGAGCACTCAAATAGTCATATAGAAAGCATAAAATGGTAATGCCTTTGTAATTGCACAAAAATTCAGTATAAATATCAAAATGAACATTATGGGAAGCATAAGAACCAGAACCCGAAGAACATTGCATGATACTAAATTAACATCACTTGCAAAAGATGTAGTAAATCGCCCGAAATCTCAATTCCTATTCTAAAACGAGCAAAAAAACATTAACTTCTGCTTTTGGAAGTGAAAAAGAATACAAGGAGTATAACCTGCACATCTCTGAAGTGATACAGAACAAAGCTAGAGACTTCGAATTCCTAGAGATCACCCATGTTACCATAAACTGTATCTGGGTATGACTTGGGGCTTCCATGCGGACCATGCGGTGGCGTTTTGATGTGAATTGGGAATTGGAGTATTAAGTCCATCGAGATTTGGGGTTTTAAACTGAGCAATTTGGGAGCCAACCAGGTTGGCTTCGGGTTCGAGTTCCAAGCAGTTCTTATCAACTCCGAATTTCGGATGGAAATTGAAGATAAGTAATTTCAGATGGAAATTGATGATAAGTTCCCCTTTTTCTGAAAAGCTTATTACAAGGAAATTGATGATAAGGGACATTGAACTATATTTTTTTAGTTACACTAGAGAAGATCAACTCGATCTAACATAGTCCCAACTCCCAACCCCCATGAATCATTTCCAGTTTCAGTCTTAATTGTTCAGTCAAATTTTGTAAATGATTGTAAATATTCTTATACCAAAGAAAAATTGCATTATGTTTTCTGTCAAATAAAAAAAAATTGCATTGCATATGATCCTCCTGCGTCAATCCGCTCCTCATCATAAATGAACAAAATTATGAAGTAAACTGAGACAGAATGACAGCTTAGCTCAGTTGCATGAATAATGAACAAAAGAGTTGATTTCACTTTTCGATACCAGATGTGTTTGCAGACTCATCAATATTCTCTGCAAATAACATCCAACTGTTGTCCACGCTTCGGTCTATAAGCCCAGCAGTCATTCACCATTAGAAGAGTGTAGAGTGATAACAGATTTATAGATATAACAAAACACTATCCGTCAAAAATTCCAAGACATTTGGATTGTCACATCATATGGTCCAAACTAACTAATAAAGGGAAAAGAGAAGAAAAAAGGAGCATCCTAACGAACCAAGCCTTGAGCTGCCTGGGCACCATCTTCAGCGGGCCTGTTAGCTTGAACAGTGCTTATCACATGTGCAATATTGCCCTGAAATGAGAATTTTGTCACTGATTGATACACAGTAGAACAAATTTCAACAAAAGACTGCAAAATGACAACTAAAAGATTAAGCACTGAAGGCAGGCTATTTACCCTCCAAGATGCTAGCTTTGTCTTAAGGGTATGCCATTGCTCCTTGCCAAACACACGCTGAGTAGAGCGGCTGCATACCGAGCATTAAAACAGATTACTCAAAGGCGAACTCAGATATGCCAAAAACAATGAACCAGTAAAACATACATTTATTACAAGAAACACAAACTTACGTTACAATTACAACTTCATTCATCTGGTCCATCTTACAGTCCAATAACTTGGCTGTTATAGCCTTAACCACCCAAGGTTCCACTTCATCATCATTAATCTGTCAGAAGAGTGCATAAATATTATTAACAAGATGAGAAAGGAAACCCAGCAGGACCAGAAAAGGTAATCCAAACCAACCTGAAGTGTATCTCTGATGAGACTATAAGGAATTTGTCCCGATTCGTCAGAGCCAAGATCCATCAATGAAATCAACCTCATCTTAGTAATACAATCTTCATGGACCAGACCTGCAAAATGTCAACAAACACCCTCTGTAAGCAATTAGAATACATCTACTGTTGAAGAACACAGCCATAGCCCAGATTTATAAATGACGTGGAACTAAAATTTTACCATAGCTTTGTAGCAGAGAAGAATTTGCTGCCTGAAACTCCAAGTATGCATCCAGCCTCTGGGTCAAAAATACCTTCAAAAGCTGATATGCCAATGCATGTTTAGCGTCCTTCTCCAACTGCGCTACAGCAGGCATATCTAGCAAATCACACTGCAATGTAACAATGCACACAAAAATCAATTTTCTGAACAACCAAGCCGTGTGGAATTTCTTTCCCAAAGAAAGAAAAATAAGAAACTGGACTAAGGTCCAATAAAAACCAGAAAAACTACCGCAAAAGACAATCCTACTAGAAAGACACTGAACATCTGAACCATGTACCAATTATCTAGAGGTTTGAAAGGGCTGACCTTAAGCCAGCACTTCCTCTTGCTTATGACCAATGTCTAAAATCTAAACAAAGACTTATATGTAACTGCAGATGACATTATATGACTAATATGAGGTAACCTGAGTCGACCTCATAAAATTGGAATATATTGAAACAAAAAAACAAAAGAAAAAAAAAATACAAGTAACTAGGATGAACATGCACAAAGTAGAAATAGGACTAAGAAAGTGCCATGCAACATCTTTGCAATTCCACAAGACATTACAATACCTGAAACATGTCTGGTGTCTTCACAAATTCCACAATTGTGCGAACAGCCTCATCCTTGGCTTGGCTCAAAACATGTGCATCTTCGCCAGAAAACGTTGCCAAGTATTTAGTTAGGAACTTGAAAGACTCCTTTGCCAAGCTGAAAATACAACAAAGAAATAATCAAATATTGTATAACTAATTTAGAAAAGGCATTTACATAAAAATAAAACTTCATAGGAAAGGGATATGCATAGGATACCTTCTATGTTCTTTTAAAACATTAGATATGGTAAGAAATAGCTGCCTCTGGTCCGAGACCCCAATATTCCACTCTTTCAAGAAACTATCTATCTGTTTGAATGAAGGGAGGACATGCTCAGTGACCTTTCCATTGATGGCCAAATTTAGAGCGCTTAAGTAAACAGTGAACCGACTATATGGGTCCTCCAGTAGGTTGTACAGATTGAACAAACTGTAATAAAAATGAGAAACATCAGAAGTACATTCAAAATCATATACGCAAATGTCACAATCACAATGGTGTATTACATCTTTAAGCGCGATGCAGGTTTGTCACTTGGTTGCTGTGTAACCTTTCCAGATATAAGTTCTGCCATCTGACGTATTTCATCTAGACTTTCAGAATTTGTAACAACATTGCAGATAACAGTGAAGATGCACTCAAGATCTGCAAACAAAACAACATGAATTCTTGTATGTTAAACCAAAGATAGATGAATATTGACGATAAAAACAAAACGCTTGTCACCATTCAACTATCATTTCCTTATTGTTAACGTTGCAGGAGGTGATCAGTAGTGATCATATGGTCCAATCCTATTACAATTCCCACTGTTGTAAAGACATTAGCAATCTTTGAAACCATAAGGGCTAGGTCACTAACCAAAAAACAGTGGCTAAGCTTGAAGCAAGGATTATTACTATATTGATGCAACAAGGGTAGAAATAAAAACTCTGGACCATCAACCGCATGCAGTTCACATCACTAGCTAAATAGTAGATATGTCATTGTCTCATGCAGTCATGCAACACTAAGCCTCCAACTGCTAAAAGGGCATTAGAAAAACAATAGCTTACAGTACCTTTCTCTGAGACCTTTGATAGTATCACATCAGCTGAAGTTAGCATAAGTGACACCAAATCGAACCACCTGGCATTTTTCACACATTGTATGGCTTCGTCACAGAGTCTTTTAACATGCTCGTCCGCAACCTGCAGATAATTACGACATAGATAAATAACCGACTCCAATCGGAATTTACATTCTTCTATCAGGCACATGAGTGACATGCATACTGCTGCACAAAGTCCAAATTGGTTCATTTGTTTTCTTCTTTCGTTCTAAAAAAAAAAAAAAAAAAATCTAGCTTAAACCATACTTTCACCACGAAACAAAGGAATGCCTATTACGAATCCCTCGAATTCTTTGCAGCTATTTCACTGTCTCTAAGATTCTTACCACGCAATCATATCAATCAATACTCACTATATCTGCTAAGATTGCTCTTTTTAATCGATGCGTATACAATTCTACTTCTTTTCAACGTTTTTTCCGGTCAGGATTTAACGAAGAAGATGAAATCCATGAAATTTGAAAGACAGAGAGGGTTTTTGAAGGAGGAAAGAGAGGAGGAGGTACCTCAGCGCCGGCGTCGGCCCAGGCTTGCTCGGAGGCGTATCGGACGACGGCGAGAGCCGGATCTTCCTCGGAGGTCGGGACTATCGTCGTCATTGTTGAAGCTCTGTGCAGCTGCGATTGGGTTTTTCTCTTTCTTTCGCAGCAGCTTCAAAACCCTAGATAACGCTACCTCAAGAGAGTCGTTTATTGACGGCTGTTATCGTCTATAATTTCACGGGGAATCATATTCTGTGGTTTAGGGCTTTACTTTTCTAATCTTGGGCCCATATTATTTAACTTTCAATTAGGCCCATGATGTGCTCATTGCTAGTTCTAGCCTAGAAGGGTGGTCTCGGTTCGTTCGGTTTGAAATTTTTTGGCCGGAGCTGGCCACCTTGATTTCAATCTTATCAAGAATCAGAAAATGGTGGTATTGAATGACTCATTGCTACCCAAATTGACGAAAACTGAATCAAATCTATCGGTGCGATTCATGACCATTTCAGTTTTTAGGTGCGGAAAAGTTCAATCCTAGCTGGTCATCCTACATTGTTACAAAAACTTGATCGTTAATTCATTACACTTTCAGTTACTTAAATATTCAGGAAAGAAAAACTACTTAACATATCATAACCATGAATCATTATACTGACAATCGCATTAATATTGTAAGTTAAATCTATGCTAACAAACTTTCGCTCAGTGGTCAAATTCAATTTTTATTCTACTACAAAATTGTGTTTCCCTGTTGGACATTTCTTTGTTGATCAACAAGAAAAGACGATCTCATTTGCTCTACGATTGTACAATAGTGCAATGCAGTCGTTTTAAAGTACAACTAGTTCATATAATCATATTTAGAGTGCATGCAATTAGCACAGTTAAACCTAACAAAATGTTAAATACATTTTTGAACTTTGCTTCCATAAAATACTCGGAATTTGTAGAATACTTCGTATACTACAAGATTTGGTTGTCATTTTATCAACACAGCTCAATTTTTTATGTTTGCTCCTAATCCACCATAGTGACCATACTGGCCGGACTCAACAATAAATATTCACAATTCTAGATATCCAGATGTGTTCATATATAATGCATCACTTGAATCACGATGAAGTTTCAATCAACAAAACCAGTACTGGTAGCAAACTGAATGAGCTATCATCGAGTTGGTGCGTTATGATTCATTAAGACCGAAAGACAAAGAAGAACTACAGAACTAGTGCATTTTGCAGTTGCTTTAAGTAATGAAAATCCAGGGACCAGGGTGAAGCAAATATGTCCAAACACAAGAATCCCATTGTACACGTACACTTACATCATGTATTTGTCATTAAGATTTAGTTCACAGTTTCATTGTATAAAACTATAAAATTCGATTTTTCTGGGATATATAATGTTACACATTATCCGTTCTAAAACTCAGCTGCTGAGTGCTGATGCATTATTCAGAAGCAAGAATCATTTCCCATCACTACCGCCAAACAAGTATCCGAGGGACGATCCACCTCCCGGAGCTGAATGAACCTTCCTAGATGGTCGATCCTGCATTAACATAAAGAACCAATTTTCATTCAAAAGTACTAACATTCATGAAAGTGATTAAAAATGTTGATACCAAACCAAACTAAGGAAAAATACTTGACTAAGATTATATACCGTGATGAAGTTGCCACAGTTCTGGCCATCCAAACGCAAGTAATTATTTGTGGGATTGCTCTGAATGCCTGCTGGAACATTCTTGTCAATTGGATTTGTAGCAGGAGCACTAGTCTTTTTCGGAGACGGTATTGTGTTTGTGGGATTGCTTGCAGCTGGGATTTGCTTATCAACTGCATCCCTTTTTGTGGGAATGCCTGCTGGAGGTTGCATTTCAATTGGTATCGAGCTAGCAGAAGAAGTCCTATTCAGAGAACGAGTGTTGTTTGGAACAGCCTCTGCTCCACCTCCAAACAAGTATCCCAATGAACTTTGTCCACCACCACAGCTGACTCCGCGGCCCATTGTTTGGTTATGTTCAGCAAGAAATCCTAAACAAATATGTCATTTCATCAATGAGAACGTAATGAAGATTTCGTATATGATTGAAATTTCATCAAGAACTTGTCGGAGGGATCACAAGAAAGACTCAAAGAGAATTTAAAATTTACAGTAAGTTGAAACCATTAATTGCTGGTCCAATTTTCTTCATAAACAAGGTCTGGCAACAAATCACATGGAAAATAATTGCAGCATTCTATAGGTAATCAATAATTGTTACCAGCAGAACATTGAATGATAAACAGGTATTGAAAAAGGAGTCATAATCAAGAATCCAGAGGAAGACAGATCAAAATATTAGATTACACAAGTACAAGCATTACATTTATAGGGACTAATAAGATCCCTAATTTTCCTTGAGAAAGAAACAACAGATTTAACATGAAAAATAAGTCGAAATTCGAAGCTCAAAAGGATGTGATTTTTGTTTAGATTGCATACTTTGTTCTTGCTTTTTCTGGGACCAAACTTTTGGAGCCAATTGTCAGGAGAAACAGACTCTTCTGAAACTAATGATTCAGAATTTGTATACTCGGTATTTAAATTATGGTTTGTAGACGTGGTCAATTTCTGAGATGGCAAAATCAGTTCGGCTAAGATAAGCGCCAATGCAGTTGGGCTTTGTCCGTCACGTGGGCCCATAGCCCCATGATACTTGTTGTTTGTTTGTTTTTTTTTTTTTTTTTTTTGGACTAATAATTGGCGGTGATGGGAAACTTTTTTACTCACACCACGGATAAAAAGATTTCAACCGCAGAGCGAGGAGTTAATGAGTTAGAGCAACTCCAACAGCTTCCCTATAATTTTTGTATTATAGGGAAGCAAAAATCAAAGCTTTAGCTATTTTTTCTTCTCTAACTCCAACAGATTCCTTATTTTGCAGCAATCTCTAAAATCTCCATAATTCTTCCTTAAATTTTGGAGTTTGCTGTAAATATAGGGAATTTGGTTTTCTCTCTCCTTAATTTCCCTAAAATAGAGATAGTTATAGGGAATCTGTTGGAGCAAAAGAGGCTTATTTTTCTCTAAAGTAGAGAAAAATCAAAATATAGGGAATCTGTTGGAGTTGCTCTTATACATTCTTAACCACTAAAGTTACATTTCTCCAACAGAACGCGCGGGAACTTTCTTGTTGATGAAGCTAAGCGATAACTTCACATGTAAAAATGGTAAACATCCAAGTTTGCAACGTGGAACTGGGCAACTTTGGCGTAGAGATGATGTGAGAAACCAATTTGGCATTCTGGATGTTAACAACAATACTCTAAATTGATATGTGCATTAGTTTGATATACAATCGCCCTCCATGATACATTCTTCTGTGCACTTCTTGAAATGTAAATTTTCAGCAGCATAAATATGAACACTCCGGTATGTCACGTCATTCCCAGTCCCCAGGGAGAAAAAACACCTCAAAGAACATGTGAAGATATCTCGTGTTATCAAATGAACACTCGCACAACAATTTCACTCCTATGTGCATTTACATGCTTTGCAATCCTCTCTAATGCAATTGCATAAATTACTGATGATTTCAGTGGCTTTTTCTATTGTGTCAGTAGAACTTCATTAGCCATCTACCATAAAAAGCATTTCTACGGTGAAGAAATCTTTGAGATCTCTACCAATAACTTGTGCAGTGCTTGAGGCTTTGAGAAGAAGGGCGAGTGATCAGCGCCTTTTAACCGCAGAACCTGTTCAGGGGGGCTTGCATTTATCATGCTCTCTTGGACTGTGACGGGTATGGCATTGTCTTCTAATGTTTCTATATAAAACCGCCTAACTGATCCATATTTCGAATCAGAAAGTGAAACTTTCTCCAGAACTGGGGCAAATGGAATCGGTCTCATTGAAACAGATGCCAATGCAACATCCTAGATTGGAAGAAGCAAAACATAAGTGAGTGGAACTGATTAGGGAAATGGAGCAACCAGCATACATGCACGCATGCGTAGTCCAAAATGGATTAGAAGGACCTCGAACTTTTATTTGTATGTTGCAAAACAAAATTGTGCATACCTTGGAAGGACTTTGGTTGAATAACAAATCCTTCAACATTGATTTATCTAGATCAATAGCAGTTGGAGGCTGATTATTCCCATTTGCGTACAAAAATATCTGAGCCTGTCGCATAAGATCATCTGAAGTTGCCTGCAATAATGCTAAGCATTAGTCATTCAATCAATCTATATAGAAACATTCCGGGATTATTATGATAAGCACCCATAAAATCCCATCCCTTAATTCCCTCAGTCTTGGAAATGCAAGGATTAAGGTACCCTTATCAGCTCTACAAATAATTGAGCTGCGCTTTCAATCCCAACAAAGGTTTTTCAACATTGCAACATTGCGCTTTCAATCCCAAAAAAAACAACAACAAAACTAAACAAAACAAATTTGAAGAGAAAAAGGCCGAGAGAAAACCTGTTGGGAGAACGTATCAAGGGTGCTCTGTCCATTTTTCAACATTGCAGCAGCAAGAAAAATGGCTTTCGCAACTTTAGATGGAAACAACTCCATTGCATACGATATGCACGCGCCACCAAAATCATGGCCCACCAAGATCACCTGCATAATATAAAAACGAAGTTCAAAACAGAGAGGAAGTTATAAACTCAAGAATTACAGTAGCTTCTGTACCAAATATAGCTCATATGTAAACCCAACATACTTGGATAGATGATTCTGAAATGCTACATGCAACAATAAGCTAACAGTTATCTGACCATTATCTGTTGACAAAATATACACTCTGATGCAGAGACAGCTCTGGTAAGTAGGTCTACAAAACAGCAGGACCCCTTTCAAATATAGCTTAGATACCCCTGTGCGTCAGTTTCATCATATCAGTTTGTCCCATTATCATTTTTTTTTTCTATTTTCTTTTATGTGTGACTCGAGCAACCCAAAAGAGAGGATCTCAAATTCATAAACTTGACTCATGATAGGCATGCTTTAATTATCAACAATTTGAGCACATGGTCAAAGATAGCAATGAATATTAAGCAGTACAACATCTTGATTTCACCAAAACTCTCGAGAGGCCATGGTAAGAAAACCAAGCTAAAACAGCAGCACATATAAATATTGAAATGCGATTAGGGACGAGAAAGTTGATCGGAAGACAATTCAATTTACCTTTTTTCCATCAGGAAGCTTTTCAAGAAAATCAGTAAGAGGCTTCACATATTCTGAAAGACTTGCAATGGTGTTTGTATCAGATGAATGAATTCCAGAACCAGTTAAGTCTATGGCATTAACTTTATAACCACTCTCTTCTAGAAGTGCAATGGTTTTATACCAACACCAAGCACCAAACCCGCCTCCATGTACAAGAACAAAGTGGTTGGTCTCAAGATCATCAATCTTTAGATCCTATCAAAACACAAACAAAAAAATATTAGGAGCCAGTTAAACACATTCCTCCAAATGTTAGTGAAACGGACCACAGTTAAACAATCTCAACAGAGGAATTCAACACAACAACAAAAGGTGCACCACCCTGATTGGCAAATCAAATTGATCCTTTTTGGATTTCTAATTCTCTTTAATAAGTCCATGTTCATGTTAATAGATATACTCTCTAATAATTTTAAGCCAAATTTATGACTGGACCCTGTCATAGTAACAATAAGCTTAAAACCACGAGTTCCTCACATGAAAATAAAAATCAGCACGCCTAACTAAATGATAAGTAATGCAAAAATTTAGTTAAAGCAAAATTCCATTTTCCTTTGCATATACAAATGCATACACACAAATCGAGGACTGCACAGAAACAGACATCCATGTGTCTGTACACGTGTATGAAGAGATAGCACAATCTAATCACAAATGAAAATTACCGTCCTGGTTATAGATAACTACTCTGAAAGCAAAGTTTCAACCTTTTAAGCCATCATTTATTTCTTCCCAACAACAAAAGAACCCAAATTTTTCAAAAACCATAATGACCCAACTAGATTACAAACCTCATTACAAAACTCCATAACCACTCAAAATCCCTCGATCACGAAAATGACGTACTACAATACAAACTCATCAATTCCATAATCAAAAGCTACATCCCAAAAAACCCAAAAATAGAACCCAAGAAAACTACATACACAACGACACAAAATCCAAATGTTAAGTTGGTGTTACCAAAATGAGCCAAAACCCTATAAACCCTCACCTGGTTCACAAGCTGGTGCGGCTGGAGCAGCGGGTCGGTTAAGGACCGAGCCCGAGTGCTGGAGCTACGTGGCAAGACGTTGCTGTTGCCCTTCTTGGAGCTGGAGTTGTTATTATTGGGGTAGCGCAGCGATGTGGAGCGATCAAACGGCAAAGAACCGCCGCCGTTTTGCTGGTGCTGCTGGAAGAGGATCGCGGCGGCGAGAGCCTGTTCTTGGAGGAGAGCGTCATCCGGGTTTTGTTTGCGGGAGGATCGGATCCGGGTCCAGCGGGTGCTGGAGTTGGGTACGGGCGGCGGGTTCGGGAGGCGCTTAATGGGCTTTTTCTTGAGGGGGGGTTTGGGGGCAAGGATGGCGCAGAGGTTGCCCATTTGGGTTTAGTGGTGGTGGTGCATGGAGAGAGAGAGGGAGTGAAAGGTTGAGACTTTGGAGAGAGGAGGGGTAAAAAGTGAAGGTGGTGAAGTGTTGAAGAGGAAAAGAGAGAGAGAGGTGGTGGCAAGTTGGAAGAGTAGGGTGGAGAAGGTGGAGAAAGAAAAAGAGGGAGGTGTGAATGAGTTGGGTGAATGGGGGCGTTGAGACTTGAGACTTTGAAAAGTTGAAACTTTGAAACGTATATATAGAGTTAGAGAAGGGTGGTGGGGAAAATGGTAACTACTTTTTCTTTTGGTCAGAAAATGGAAACTACCATGGGCTTTCTACTTTGGAGTTTGGGTAAACATTCTTTGTTTTTTTATTAACTCAAAAAAAAATTTATCCACACATTTCTAAATATTTCAAACTTGATATATATAGAAAATGTTTATCTGATCAGTTATTGACCAAGAAAATAATGTTCAACTACCATTGGACGTAAATCCAATGACAGAAAGAATTATTATTAAGTTGAGGTGTTTTGTTTTCCACCCTTGGATGTAAATCTAAGAGTTATTGAGCATAAATTATTTGGTCAGCAACTGACCAGGTGAACACTACTATGATATATATATATATATATATATATATTTATGTCTATCTTAGTCGATTTACTACCTCCATGGTGACTCGAACTCAGGACTTGGATCTTAGGTAGTGGGTGCTCTAACTACTGAGCTAACACCACTTCGTCCAGCTCTAGTCATCTTGAAAAGTTGGAATCTACCGGTTTATAACAAAAGTAAAAGCTATTAAATATAATTTTAACTATATTTCTTTATTCTAATATGTATGTCTTTTTAAGTTATTTATCCGAAAAATCTAATTTTAAATGCAGAAAAAATGGGTGTGCATTTAGGGATGTGTGGATAAAAAATTTCTTAACTAAACTACAACAACAATAAAAAAGAAATACAAGGGATCGAAGTAAACTTGGAGAGACCGTACAACATTAGTGAAATAAATGTGGGAAGACTCGTTTGGTCTCAATCAAAGACTATACGACATGAGCGAAAGTGAAAATTAAAATAATTCATTGGGTATCGATTACAGAAATCAAAAATAAATTGTGAAACTAAATCCATCCAAACTAAAATTGAGAAGTAGTTTTTGGTTCACTCACATAATAAATGGGTGGAACAAAATTGCAAGCAATATTAACTACTCAAGAACATGTATTTATAGTTTTTTTTTTCTTTTCTAATTTGTAGAAATAGATGGTTAATTTCAGAACATTTAGTTTTCATGCAATCCAGATTGATGGGGTTAACTTAATTAACAAATGGTAGAGATTGTAGTTGTCTAACTTGTTTATTGCACTAGAAATCCCCACCCTAAACTCTCCCTATGAAGTGCCTCACAAGTCACAACGTACCCATCCTCACCATAACGTGGAAGCCAGTAACTCGAAGCATCATTTTTAAGTTAATTTAAAACTTCAGTTATCTCACTTTTCTGTAAAACCCTCTAATTAGTTTCTGGAATATTAAAGAAATGATATAGCTATACCTAGCTAGTTAAGGAAACGAATCTAGCTAATAAACTAGGTAATTATTATTGTTTTTCCTAACATAACACCAGTAGTTAACGTTCATGTGGAGAATCAGAAGCCTAGCTATAGACAAGTAAATTCCAATTAATGGACTTTGCTATTGGCCTCTCTATATTTAGGGCTCTCGCTACTTATACAACTCTGAAGAATATTTGGTACTAAAATTTAAGAGATGGTACTATGAATAGATAGATATAGATAGCAATACTTATCGACTTAAACCTAATTACTTAAACAGCATGCACGCAGGACGGCGATGTCTTAGGAAAACGACCAGTCTTGGCATTTCCGGTGAGCATTTAACTCCACCTGTCAACAAAGATCGGTGCTTAATTAATTTTAGTTAGCTGCGAATCTAGCAAGTTCAGTATGCAATGACCAGCAATTCCTTTTATGACAACAGCGATTAAATTAGGTTTCCTATCTATAATATATATGTTGACTTCTGCCAATTATTTCAACATGGATAAGTTAAGGTTTAGGGTTTAGGGTTTAGGGGCTTTGTCGAAACCTTGAAGGCAGGCAGAAGAGAGACATTACTATCTGCAGGACTAGTCTATGAATAAGACAGTAAGCTCTCCTAGCTACGTACTCTACTTTACCACAGATAGCTTGTCAATTAAACTTAATTAGTCACTTGATGAGCAATTGAAAAAGGAATGGTTTTATGGCAAATATAGATGAATATTGGTAATTATAACGGTCGCATTGACCTCATGATAACAACTTCTGAGTACTGAGCATGAGAAAAATGACAACAGGAAGGGGGAGGAGAGGGATGGATGGGAAGGATGTTATAAATGTACGGTAACTTTCTAGCTAGTCTAGCACAAGAGCAGCAAATTATTACGACGAACTTTGATTTCTATTCCCTAGCTAGCTAGTATTTTTTCTTTCTTTCTTTTGGCCAAATTACCTAATCATTTCTAGTGTGTTTAAACGTTACCTACCACATTTTAGAGTTAGGATGAGGACTTTTTCATCAATTACCTATTACCTATTAATGTTGAACGTGAATGAGATCTCACGTTCGAATCTATTCTCTCCAACTTATATATAAACCAATAAAAGAGATGGAGTTTTGCATTTCAAACATATATTTTTTGTGTTAATTAATTATATATATTCAATTTCCAGAAATTTATTGACTCGATCATCTCATTTGATAATCATAAAGAAGCTGGAATTGAAGATATTGTATTCTTTTATTGTTGTCAGTTGTTAGATGAGTAGCATCATTGCTTGGTTTGTTATAAATTAAATGAAAGTTGTTCTTTTTGGTCTGATATATAAATGAAGTGGGTTGGATCCTGAATTCATTTGACTATCGTCCTGCAATATGCAATCTGCAATACTACAGTACTACTTGTGTTTCTTTTCCTCTCTTTTTTAAGCAAGGAAGGCATGAGGTGGTCGAAAGTATTGATTGCAGATCGATTTCATATATAAATGTCCCAACTGTTTGCATATGATCTAGCCCTATTCAATTCATCCATCTCTCAGTAGTCAGTACTCGTCCTTGCCAACCCCAGTTGATTATTTCTTTTATATAGAAATTTAATTACTTTCACTTTGTGAAATATGAAAGCACGGTATGATTGATGGGTAAGCTTGTCCACGATTCATATAAATTCTGGACCACTTCTTCTTCTTTAGTTCTTTTTGATTCCGTTGGGGCTTTTTGCAACTGGAGAGAATGATGCCTTGTGCTTAGCAAAGCATAGTTACTTACTAGCTACCTAGCCAGCTTCACTCCGCAGATCGATGACGAGAATATTTTATATGTATAGGCAGTACTAATCAAGCTAAATCTGGACAATTATATGTTGAAAGGTTAAGCATGAATGATATGATCATGGTATGCATGCATATTATATGCACAGGATCCTAGTAATCTTGAGCACGCTTGAACTTTAAGAGTTTGAGCAACCAATGATGTACTCATGAACATATCTAGGTTTAGCAGGTTTCTTCGTATGATCATCCTCCAATTCACTAGTGCCTTTTGCTCTTAACTTACATCTTGAATACTAAGCATCTGTTTGACCCCTGTGGTCCAAAATTGCTAGCTACAATCGATCCACCGTCATATTAGAAAAAGTTGGACCACGTACGTTTGCATTTGAGGCATCAATAACAATCATCATTCCAAGTTTGCATCTCAAGAAGTGGGCTAGCAGTGGAAATGTACTTTCACAATCATATCATCCATGATTAAGTTATCTTTCTAGTAGTCTAATTAACTAGGCAAGCTCGATCATTCGGTTAGTATTATTGTTTTACTATTTGCTATATATCCCTAGCTTGAACCATATAGGACATAGATTGCATAAGCTTGGATCGATGGAGGTATATGTTGTATAAACCTAGCACTCACACAATACAATATCTAGGAGAATTTCACTTGTTTATTCAAATGCTGAATGTTGGCTTATATAGCCTTACAAAGAAAAAGATAGAAAACAAACGTACTTCCCTCATAAGTAAGGTTTAATGTATTCAAACGTAACTGCCCTCATAAGTAGAGTAACTGCCCTCATAAGTAGAGTAACGTACTGCCCTCATGAATATGGTTTATTATCTGCAATAACTAAAACAAAACCCTCACAGAATAACAACTAAGCCCCAGCTATTCCAACATATCCTCCCTTAAACTGTTTGCACTTGTGCAATCAGTTTATACCTGGTACCGTGCACATCCCAAGCAGCTCACGAAGCTTCTCAAACACTTCAAGCTTCAGTGGCTTCGTCATGATGTCTGCTATCTGATTCTGTGAGTTGCAATGGACCAGCTCCACTGTTCCATCTTTGGTAAGGTCACGAAGGAAATGGAAACGTACGTCAATATGTTTGCTTCTTCCATGTAGCACCGGGTTCTTCGAAAGTTTTATAGTGGAGCTGTTATCACAATACACGGTTGTGCTTCCATTCTGAGCATGGCCAAGCTTTTCAAGAACTCTGCGCATCCAAATTCCTTGACAAGCACAGGAGGCTGCAGCTATAAACTCAGCTTCGGTGGTAGATAAGGTAACTACAGGTTGCTTCTTAGAAGACCATGAAACTGCACCAGTGCTAAGCAGAAACACGTATCCGGATGTGCTCCTCCGGTCATCTAGATCACCTGCATAGTCACTATCCGTGTATGCCTCAAGCTTTTCGTTCCCATTTCGTTTGTACAGAATCCCCAAATCAACAGTGCCTTTGAGATACCTGAGGACTCTTTTAACTGCTTGCATGTGTAGCTCAGTCGGACTTCCCATAAACCTGCTGATTAGACTTATCACATACATGAGATCTGGCCTAGTAGCTGTCAAGTACATCAAACAGCCAACAACCTGCTTATACATAGTGGCGTCCACCTTCACACCACTTTCATCTTTCATCAACTTGAATCCAGGGACAATAGGGTTCCTAGATGAGTTGCTCTTCTCCATTCCGAATCTCTCCAATACTTCCTTTGGCAAATGTAAATCCCATCTTCATTCTGAACAACCTCGACTCCAAGGAAATAACGCATCTTACCAAGATCCGTCATGTCAAACTCTTGTTTCATAGACTTCTTAAACTCCTCAAACATGTATTCATCATTGCCAGTAAATATAAGGTCATCAACGTAAATACTAACAATGAGAATGGTACCTTTTTCTCCTGACTTCACGAACAAGGTATGCTCATGTGGGCACCGTTCAAATCCTTCCCTAGTGAAGTAGGCTTCGATACGACTGTACCACGCACGTGGAGCCTGTTTGAGGCCGTACAAGGCTTTCTTCAATTTATACACTTTCAACTCATCACCCTTCTTCACAAACCCTTGTGGCTGATCAACGAAAACGGTTTCATTTAACTCACCATGCAGAAATGCACTCTTCACGTCCATTTGATACACACACCATCCCTTTTAGCAGCAAGAGCAATTATCATGCGTATGGTGTCCCACCTAGCCACAGGTGCAAACACCTCAGTATAATCGATCCCATACTGTTGAGCATACCCCTTAACAACAAGCCGTGCTTTGCATTTATCCACTTCTCCACTTTCATTCAACTTTGTTTTGAATATCCATTTTACTCCGATAGTTTTTGCTCCTTTTGGCAACTCGGTCAATTCCCAAGTACCATTTTTCTCGATTGCCTCTATTTCTTGAACCATTGCTGCCTGCCATTTTTCACTTTTGTGTCCTCTTCAAACGTAGTTGGATCGGACGTAGAGGTGAACATCACAAGATTGTGCAACTCTTCTTCTTCTGACAGCCCTTCTCCACTTTCATAGTCTTGCATCCACACTGGTAATCTCCTTGTCCTCCCTTCTTGTTGAGCTTCTTCTTCCGACTGATTTGAGGAAGAGCTAGTTGCTCCTTCTCCTTCA
The DNA here is from genome assembly GCA_024704745.1 of Rosa lucieae. Classification (NCBI taxonomy): domain Eukaryota; kingdom Viridiplantae; phylum Streptophyta; class Magnoliopsida; order Rosales; family Rosaceae; genus Rosa; species Rosa lucieae. The sequence continues at coordinate 75,992,868 of CM045493.1, forward strand.
GCTTCTTCTTCTTCGTTGCTAGTTGCTCCTTCTCCTTCAGCTCCTTCTTCTTCGTCACTTTCCCCAGACTCATTTCTCTCTTCTTCACTATTATTCCAGTCTAACACATCAAGCTTCACTTCTTCAGCACTTCTTTTCCAGTCCCAGCTTGCATCTTCTTCAAAAATGACATCTCTGCTAATCACAATGCGCTTAGAAGTAGGATCATAGAGCCTGTAGGCTTTGCTTTCTTCACTAATCCCCAACATCACACACTTGAAGCTTTTATCATCCAATTTCTTCCTTCTAGCTTCTGGAACATGGACATGTGCAATGCAACCAAAGACCCTGAAGTGGTGAACCGATGGTTTGATGCCACTCCAAGCTTCTTCTGGAGTCAATTCCTTCACTACCAAGGTGGGGCTTCGATTGAGAATGTATACAGTCCAGTTGACTGCTTCAGGCCAAAAAAACTTTGGAACTTGTTTCTCTGACAACATGCTTCGAACCATATTCATAATGGTTCGATTCTTTCTCTCAGCCACCCCGTTTTGTTGAGGGGTGAAGGCAGTTGTCAATTGCCTGCTTATACCATGTGAACTACAGAAAGCATTAAACTCCTGAGAAGTAAATTCTCCTCCCCTATCTGTTCGAAGACATTTAATTGAAGCCCCTGATTCTTTCTCAACTAAACTCTTGAAGTTCTTAAATGAAGCAAAGGCTTGAGACTTTTCAGATAAGAAAGACACCCAAATTTTCCGACTATAATCATCTATAAAAGTGATCAAGTACCTTTTTCCACTGCTTGACAGAGGTGTGATCGGTCCACAAATATCCGAGTGCACTAGCTGAAGTTTGTGTGAGGCTCTCCATAAGCTTTTCTTTGGTATGGACTCCCTGTGCTGCTTGCCTATCATACAGTGTGTGCACAACTTGGTTGGTGTCTTTATTTCCGGCAAACCCTTCACAAGCTTCTTATATTGCAGAGTTCTTAATCCCTTATAGCCAAGGTGGCCGTAACGACAATGCCATAATTGAGTACTGTCTTCAGACGCAGTTTGGAAGCAGGTTAAGGTCTCAGACATGACTGCAAGGAGCACAAACATTCTATTGGCGGTCATATTGGTTTCCATAATCAAACCTTTCTTTGGATGATAAACACGACACTTCCCATCTTGAATCAAGATTGCAACCCCTTTTTCTTGTAGTTGACCGATGCTAAGCAAATTGTTCTTCAGCTCCGGTATATAATAGACATCAGTGATCACATGTGTGATTCCATTGATGTGTAGTCTAACATTTCCCTTCCCCATCACTACCATCTTGGAGTTGTTACCAAGCTTCACATGTTGTCGAAACTGCTCATCCATACTTGTGAACCACCGCTTGTCACCACTCATGTGATTGCTACACCCTGAGTCCATAAACCAAACTTCTTCCCTTGTGGCATTGTTGAGCTCAATATGTGCCATCAACAGCATCTCTTCACTCTCATCTAACTCTACATAATGTGCACCTTTCTCCCAATCAGGCATTCGTATTGGAAATGTCCTAATTTGTGGCATTTATAGCATTCCACCAGTGCCTTGTTGAACTGTTGCCTGCCCCTTCCTCTCCTCTGCCTCTAAAGCCTCGTCCTCTTGCTCCAACTCCGTCTTCATAGGACACCTTCAGAGCTTGCTCCTCTCCGGTATGGATACGCATTCTTTGCTCATGAACAAGCAGACTGCTTTGTAGTTCATCAATAGACATTGTGGTGAGATTGTTGGATTCTTCTATGGAGCACACCACGTAATTAAATTTGACAGGCATCGACCTTAGAATTTTCTCCACAATCACAAGCTGCTCCATTCTTTCACCATGAGCTTTCATCTTGTTGACAATGGTTAATGTCCGAGCAAAGTATTCATCTACCGTCTCTCCATCTTTCATTTGGAGCACCTCAAACTCTCTTCGAAGTGCCTGCAGCTGAGCTCTCTTCACCTTTGTAGAACCTTGGTACTTCTGCCTCATTGAGTCCCAAATGTTTTTGGCTGTCTCTTTGATGAGAATTGTCTCCATAATTGTTCTGTCAATGGCTTGGAAAAGGTAATTTTTCACCTTTAGGTCTTTCAATCTTGCATCTTCAATGGCCTTGCGCTGTGCCTCAGTGGGTTCAATTCCATCTGCTACTACCGGAATCCCATTTTCTACCAAGCCCCAATACTCCTTTGATCGCAAGAAGTTTTCCATGAGCATAGACCAATGGTCATAATGACCATCGAATCTAGGTATGGCAGGCTGAACATAATTGTTCTCTGTCGCCATCTCAAACTCACCCTCTAACTCCGAGTGTTTTCCTCACACTTTAACTCTCTGTGTTTCTCTCACCCTCAACCCCTTATCCTTCTAAGAAAACTGCGGTTTCTTAGCTCTCAAACTCTCAGACTCTCGATCAGGCCCTGTGAGGGGCTCTGATACCACTTGTTGTATAAACCTAGCACTCACACAATACAATATCTGGGAGAATTTCACTTGTTTATTCAAATGCTGAATGTTGGCTTATATAGCCTTACAAAGAAAAAGATAGAAAACAAACGTACTTCCCTCATAAGTAAGGTTTAATGTATTCAAACCTAACTGCCCTCATAAGTAGAGGAACGTACTGCCCTCATGAATATGGTTTATTATCTGCAATAACTAAAACAAAACCCTCACAGAATAATAGCTAAGCCCCAGCTATTCCAACAGTATAGGTCAAATTGGCGTATAGACATATTCTCAACCGCCTTTTCAATCGGAAGAAATATTATTGGATAATACTATTTCATCTTTTTGTTGTCCTTCAACTTGATTGACCATTTTTTGTCATTGAAAGGCTCTCATTGGTCATGTTTGTTCAAAATTAATGTTTTTCAACCTTCACATGTTAGACACGTGATTTTTTACTTAAGCTACCACTTGACATTTCTAAGCAGCAGTTAGAGTCAATAGTAGTTTTTTTTTCTTCGAAATACAAAAAAAATTACAAAATAGAACCCCCAACACAACCTAAACTAAGAATTTAAAAAAGAAAACATGATTAGCAGACAGAGGAAGAGACGTTGCTCCAAACTTAAGAAGCTTAGAATCTCCTTCTACCTCCAGGTTAAGAAATCCATGAATAGCTGCAGCATGCAGACCTGCTAGTAAAGCTAGCGCTTCACTAAGAAGAACATCATTACAACCCAAATTGTTTGGAGCTGCTAACACCGGATTACCATTTGTATTTCTAAACAAACCACCACTGCTATTATTATGAAGAACGAAACCATTAAAATTTAATTTGAAAGAACCTCGGTTCGGAGGCTTCCATCTAATAATTTCTTTAGAAGCATGTTTCTGAGGGGGGTTTAGGATTACATCTAGTAATTAAAATAAGTAAACATGGTTAAAGCTGCATAAAATATTTGAATAGGTAAGGACAATTTACCTCTAAAAATAGCATCATTTCTAGCTTTCCACAAACGATAAGCAGTAATAAGAGCAATGAAAAAGGAATCATCTTTGAGAGAAGATAAATGATCCAGCCAGTCAACAAAACAGTAATGCCAATCCTCAAAAGAGAAAGAAGGAAAACTTCTTTGCCAAACCTGTCTAGTAAAAGAGCAATGAAAGAAAAGATGATCTAGTGTTTCAATATCAGAGTGACAAAACTGACCAGATCTATCATAATTAGAAAAAAAATCTTATATCTAGTAAGAGCAAGTCCACCCGTAGTCAATAAATGTCAAGGTCGAAAAGTCAAGGTGTCGACCAATCAAGAAACTGTTCACTGCTACTGGACATGGGTTTCCACCCGTTCTGTTTCTTGACCAGTCAGTTTTACTGTTCATTGATTTTTTAAAATATTTTTTATTATTATAATTATTTTATAATTGGAAAATTGAAATAGATTTGATGTAAAAAGATGGTAATAATGGAGATTTATGGATAATTAATATCTGTTGAAGGAAAACCTAATTTGTGTTTAGCCCAAACTCTAGGTTACTTGACCTAGTGGTAATAGGATTTAATTAGAAGGATCTAGAATCCTAATCAATGTAGAATTACTTTCCTTGTATGATTGAGATTCTATGCATTGTAATCCTCTATATAAAGAGGCCCCTATTATCAATGAGAACACACAGCAAATTCCTCTCAAATTCAGTTTCTCTACAACACGTTATCAGCACGAGCCCTAACCCTGAAACCCTAAATTCGTAGCCTTCAAATCCCAGAAACCTCAGCCGCCCAACTCGAAGATCTCAACTCCAGGAGTCCGAAACCGGCGGCCCCATCCCCAGAACCGGCCGGCAAACCACTGAACCGGCCACCGGAAGAAGCCAAAGTTCATCTGCCCGGTTCAAAGCTTTCCTCACCACCTCCTGCCGCCATACTGGTCACACTACAGAACCTCCATCCCAGAAACCCGGAACCGGAAAATATTCCACCGGAACCGGCCTAGAATTGTCCGAACCGGCCACCAGAAAATCTTCATACCGAACCGGCAGAAAGAAAGAAAAAAAAAAAAAAGGAAGGGAAGGACCTGTGCAACCCAGGCCCGCCTGCAGCCCAAGCCCACCAGCAGGCCCAGCGAAGCCCAAGTGCAATCAGCTAGCCGCAAGCCGCGAGCCGCCAAAGCACCTGCCACGTCAGCATCCAGCAAGCGCCCAGTCAGCCCTGCCACGTCAGCATCTTATCTGCCACGTCAGCTCCGATTGCCACGTCAGCACCAGGGTCAACGACCGGTCAACACCTCCGGCAACTTTTCCGGCCGACCTCCGGCGACTTTTCCGGCCGACTTCCGGCCACTTTTCCGGCCGACTTCCGGCCACTTTTCCGGCCAACTTCCGGCCAATTTTCCGGACATTTTTCAGGCGACTTTTCCGGCCAATTTCCGGCGACTTTTCCGGCCATCTACAGTAACTCCGGCAGCTACAGTAACTTCCGGTCGCTACAGTAACTTTCCGGCGACGGTTTTTCCGACCATCTTTTAAGGTAAATTTTTCTAAAAGTTCCCGTTTTTGTGAAGTTTTTCAATTTCTTCTTCTTTTCTCGGGGACTTCCAAAATCCCTTCTTCTACCCCCCTTTTCTCTACATAGGGGAGACCAAAAGCCGAATTGTGGGGGTTCGCGCTCACTCCAAGCTTGGAGCTTGTAGAGTCCTCCAAACTTAGAGTTTGTTGAGAAGAAAACGATCGACCACATACATCGTTATTTCGATCTAATCCAAAACCCCTCTTGGAATCGGATTTTCTTGGAAGCGACTACGCTCAGAAAATTCCTAATTTCTTGGAAGCGACTACGCTCAGAAATTTAATAGTTTTTCGTGGTAGCCTTTTCGCTCCGAAACTAACCCTAATCTTGTGTTGTTTTTCAGGATGAGTTACCTGAACAAGTTGAGCTTTGTCCCACTCGAGACAACTGGCGCAGGATACCATAGGTGGGTCCGAGATGTGCGCCAACATCTTAAGGCTGATGGAATTCTGGAAACCATCCAAGAGCCTAGTCAGAACGTGCTCTCAATCGAGCAAGCTACTGCTTTTGAAGCAAAACAAGCTAAAGCCATAATTCTCATGACAAGGCACATGAATGACGCGCTCCAAAATGAATACCTCAATGAGGAAGACCCAAGAAAACTATGGGTAGATTTGGCAATGTTCGTGACTCCCTGCTTCCTGATTTAGAAGTGCGATGGCATAGCCTCCGCTTTTGTGATTTCAAGTCTGTGCTTGATTATAACTCGGAAGCTCTTCGTATCAAGTCTCTGATGGAGTATTGTGGCCAAGCCATAACTGATACGATGTTGATTGAGAAGACTCTCTCTACCTTCCCCGTCTCTGCACTGATGATTTCAAAGAATTATCGGATTGATGTAAATGCAGGACGTATCACAAGGTTTCATGAGCTCATTGGCGCCATGAACGTAGCTGAAAAGCACGATAATATCCTTGTGAAGAACTATAATGCTAGACCCGTGGGAACTAAGCCTATTCCGGAGTCTAACTATAGTCGCGCCCCCAATGGAGGATGCAAGGAGCGAAACCCTAAGGATAGGGACTTTTCTGGACGTTCTGGTCCATATATTCGCCCTAAAGAGGAAGGAAATCGCCAAGAGAGGCGTGCACGGAACCGTAGAGGTCAACGTGTGAAGAGAGAGAGAGGCGGAGCCTCCGACCATGGTGGTAACGCCACCAACAGGATAGGTCGTTCAAATCGCGCCCCAATGGTGCCTCGATCAAGGGAGCCTGACCATGATGATGTTTGTTTTCGATGTGGATCAACTGAACATTGGGCTAAAACATGTACCGCACCCCAGAATGTTGCAAACGCATACAAGACGTATCGTGAAGCAAGGGAAGCAAATTACATGGCACAAGATGATCAAGATGGTGATCTAGATCTAAGGGTGGAAGACTACAAGGATCAAGACCCAGAAATTGGCGATTTTGATTAAGTCTTTTTATTTTCCAAGAGATGTAGGCGATTGCCATATTCCTGTTTATTGGATTAGATTTTCTTTGATCATAGAAACAATGATGTATTTCGTTGGCTTATGAATAAAATTTCGAGTTCTTTTCATTATGACTCAATTTTGATTCTGAGCATATGACTTTGTGACTACGATGGCTAGACCATCAGTATTAATTTAAGGACATGGAATAGCCCAAGTTCCACTTGCCAAATGGCACCTTGATTACAATTGTCACAGAAGCTCTCTACGCTCTTAGGGTAAATAGTACCCTATGAATAGCCAACGAATTCCATGCGAAAATGCATGTAGAGAACGGAAATGAGTTCCTTTGCATTACCTCTAATGATTGCGAACAATGACGCATCTTAGAGAAGTTTATGTGTCTCTCTAGTGGACTTTATGTCACTATTCGAGCTATTAAATCCAATAAACTTATGAGAGAAGATCTCTTGGATTTAGACACATATTGGCTTTGTCACGACAGGATAGATCATCCTAGTCATGATATGATGATCCGTCTTCAAAAGACTTCACATGGACATCATTTCTTTTGAGCAAAATGAAGCAAGATGACGCCATAAAAGGCGCCAACCATGGGCATAACGCCATGGTTGTTCCTCCTTGTGGCCATGACGCCATACATGCTAATTTCCATGGCTCCCACGCCATGATGGGAGATGTAGTCACATATTTTGCTTCTAATAGCGCTACAGACGCTTAGCCTAACCAAACTCCTCATTGGTTGCTTCTAAGGCCTCTCGCTCGTTTTACAAAGCCCATTCCTTATGGAAATTAGGACTGAGACGTCCTATGCAAAGGATATGACAATACTCATTCTATTCTTACAAAGAATCCGTAGGGATTTTGTGGATTGATTCAACCAACTTGCGGACGCTTAAATATTTCATGATGTTGGTTGACACGCAAACACGCCGGTCACGTTTGTGCCATTGTCCACCTATCAATGCTACTTATGCTACACTCCTAGCACATATCATGTGACAACGGGCTCACTCCCCGAATCATCCTATTCAGTCAATTGGATTTGACTATGCTAGAGAGTTTACATCGAAAGACTTTCGATGGATATTGCAATGGGTTTGATGTTGGACATCACATTCCCATGTACACACCCAATTGGTCTCGCGGAAACGACTACGATGGTAGTCCGAACATTGGTAATGCACACCAATCTTCTTACATCCGCTTGGGGTGATGCAATATCGCATGCAGCTATGCTAATTCGTCTACGACCTATCGCCACTCAATGTACCTCTGCGTTACAGCTAGTGACTGGGTACACGTCTTTTGTACTTACGCACATTTGAGTGAGCCATTTATGTGCCAATTGCGCAGCCACAGCGCACTATGATGGGTTCTTACAAGACGAATGGGCAACTACGTTGGATTTGCGCTTCCAACAATCGTCCGCCACTTCAATGCCCTTGCTAGGCGATCTCCTTACCGCTAGATTTGCGGATGTCACTTTGATGAGACTGTCTTCCCGTCGTTACGGGGAGATAAGAACATGAATGTTCAACAGGAACGACAGGAATTGTCGTGGCCTGTCCCCACTATGTCTCATCTTGATCCCTGTTAAAGTGACGAGATCACACAAATATGCTGCAAACATGCATGCAAGGAAGGACGTCCCTACGAGAGGACGTAGCGCCACCCTACACGGAGGTAGGCATGGCGCCAATGCCAAAGAGAGTGGCACTCTGGCGTTACAGGCCATGGCCCCAGCTAGGATGCGTGGGAGGCCCGTGGGTTCGAAGGATACTTTGGCACATTCCAATCCTTTAATCATCAAGACTCAAAATCCGTCTCATGAGTATCTTCCGGGTTATGGTTATCGTTGGGGGACGCCTCAACGTCAAACCCTATTCCTG